>CAKOBK010001029.1:43599-628238 GCA_932526605.1 Nephrotoma flavescens
TTTCGTCCAAAATCTCCTTGGACTCGAAAATTTTGGAGTGTAAGTACTTGGGGTCCAAATTATTATTTATTTTTATTTTTGTTTAATTTGGTTTGATACACAACCAAAAGCAATAAAATCAATGTAAAATCTAATTTAACGAAATAGTTTTGTTGTAAGCCCATTTCGTCCAAAATCTCCTTGGACTCGAAAATTTTGGGGTGTAAGTACTTGGGGTCCAAATTTTTAATTTTTTTATTTTTGTCTAATATGGTTTGATATAGGTACAACAAAAAGCAATAAAATCCATGTAAAAACTCATTTAACGAAATAGTTTTGTTGTAAGCCCATTTCGTCCAAAATCTCCTTGGACTCGAAAATTTTGGGATGTAAGTACTTGGTGTCCAAATTTTTAATTTTTTCTTTTTGTCTAATATGGTGAGATATACAACAAAAAGCAATAAAATCAATGTAAAAACTCATTTAACGAAAAAGTTTTGTTGTAAGCCCATTTTGTCCAAAATCTACTTGGACTCGAAAATTTTGGTGTGTAAGTACTTGGGGTCCAAATTTTTAATTTTTTTATTTTTGTCTAATATGGTTTGATACACAACCAAAAGCAATAAAATCAATGTAAAAACTCATTTAACGAAATAGTTTTGTTGTAAGCCCATTTCGTCCAAAATCTCCTTCGACTCGAAAATTTTGGGGTGTAAGTACTTGGGGTCGAAATTTTTAATTTTTTTATTTTTGTCTAATATGGCTTGATACACAACCAAAAACAATAAAATCAATGTAAAAACTCATTTAACGAAATAGTTTTATTGTAAGCCCATTTCGTCCAAAATCTCATTTTACTCGAAAATTTTGGGGTGTAACAACTTGGGGTCCAAATTTTAATTTTTTTATTTTTGTCTAATATGGTTGGATACAGAACCAAAAACAATAAAATCAATGTAAAAACTCATTTAACGAAATAGTTTTGTTGTAAGCCTATTTCGCCCAAAATCTCCTTGGACTCGAAAATTTTGGGGTGTAAGTACTTGGGGTCCAAATTTTTAATTTTTATATTTTTGTCTAATATGGTTTGTACACAACAAAAAGCAATAAAATCAATGTAAAAACTCATTTAACGAAATTGTTTTGTTGTAAGCATATTTCGTCCAAAATCTCCTTGGACTAGAAAATTTTGGAGTGTAACTACTTGGGGTCCATATTTTAAATATTATTATTTTTGTCTAATATGGTTTTATACACAACAAAAAGCAATAAAATCAATGTAAAAACTCATTTAACGAAATAGTTTTGTTGTAAGCCTATTTCGTCCAAAATCTCCTTGGACTCGAAAATTTTGGGGTGTAAGTACTTGTGGTCCAAATTTTTAATTTTTTTATTTTAGTCTAATGTGGTTTGATACACAACCAAAAGCAATAAAATCAATGTAAAAACTCATTTAACGAAATAGTTTTGTTGTAAGCCTATTTCGTCCAAAATCTCCTTGGACTCGAAAATTTTGGGGTGTAACTACTTGGGGTTTAAATTTTTAATTTTTTTTATTTTTGTCTAATATGGTTTTATACACAACCAAAAACAATAAAATTAATGTAAAAACTGATTTAACGAAATAGTTTTGTTGTAAGCCCATTTTGTCCAAAATCTACTTGGACTCGAAAATTTTGAAGTGTAAGTACTTGGGTCCAAATTTTTAATTTTTTTATTTTTGTCTAATATGGTTTGATACACAACAAAAAGAAATACAATAAATGTAAAACTCATTTAACGAAATAGTTTTGTTGTAAGCCCATTTCGTCCAAAATCTCCTTGGACTCGAAAATTTTGGGATGTAAGTACTTGGGGTCCAAATTTTAAATTTTTTTATTTTTGTCTAATATGGTTGGATACACAACCAAAAGCAATAAAATCAATGTAATAAAAAATCAATGTAAAAACTCGTTGTAAGCCCATTTCGTCCAAAATCTCCTTGGACTCGAAAATTTTGGGGTGTTACTACTTGGGGTCCAAATTTAAATTTTTTTTATTTTTTTCTAATATGGTTTGATACACAACCAAAAACAATAAAATCAATGTAAAAACTCATTTAACGAAATAGTTTTGTTGTAAGCCTATTTCGTCCAAAATCTCCTTGGACTCGAAAATTTTGGGGTGTAACTACTTGGGGTCCAAATTTTAAATTTTTTTATTTTTGTCTAATATGGTTTGATACACAACCAAAAGCAATAAAATCAATGTAAAAACTCGTTTAACGAAAAAGTTTTGTTGTAAGCCTATTTCGTAAAAAATCTCCTATGACTCGAAAATTTTGGGGTGTAAGTACTTGGGGTCCAAATTTTTAATTTTTTTATTTTTGTCTAATATGGCTTTATACACAACAAAAAGCAATAAAATCAATGTAAAAACTCATTTAACGAAATAGTTTTGTTGTAACCCAATTTCGTCCAAAATCTCCTTGACTCGAAAATTTTGGGGTGTAACTACTTTGGATCCAAATTATTAATTTTTTTATTTTTGTCTAATATGGTTTGATACACAACCAAAAGCAATAAAATCAATGTAAAAACTCGTTTAACGAAATAGTTTTGTTGTAAGCCCATTTCGTCCAAAATCTCCTTGGACTCGAAAATTTTGTAGTGTAAGTACTTGGGGTCCAAATTTTAAATTTTTTTTTATTTTTTGTGTAATGTGGTTTGATACACAACCAAAAGCAATAAAATCAATGTAAAAACTCATTTAACGAAATAGTTTTGTTGTAAGCCCATTTTGTCCAAAATCTCCTTGGACTCGAAAATTTTGGGGTGTAAGTACTTGGAGTCCAAATTTTAAATTTTTTTATTTTTGTCTAATATGGTTTGATACACAACAAAAAGCAATACAATCAATGTAAATCACTCATTTAACGAAATAGTTTTGTTGTAAGCCCATTTCGCCATAAATCTCCTTGGACTCGAAAATTTTGGGGTGTAAGAACTTGGGGTGCAAGCATTTAATTTTTTTTTTATTTTTGCCTAATATGGTTTGATACACAACAAAAAGCAATAAAATCAATGTAAAAACTCATTTAACGAAATAGTTTTGTTGTAAGCCCATTTTGTCCAAAATCTACTTGGACTCGAAAATTGTGGAGTGTAAGTACTTGGGGTCTAAATTTTTAATTTATTTATTTTTGTCTAATATGGTTTGATACACAACAAAAAGCAATAAAATCAATGTAAAAACTCATTTAACGAAATAGTTTTGTTGTAAGCCCATTTCGTCCAAAATCTCCTTGGACTCGAAAATTTTGGAGTGTAAGTACTTGGGGTCCAAATTATTATTTATTTTTATTTTTGTTTAATTTGGTTTGATACACAACCAAAAGCAATAAAATCAATGTAAAATCTAATTTAACGAAATAGTTTTGTTGTAAGCCCATTTCGTCCAAAATCTCCTTGGACTCGAAAATTTTGGGGTGTAAGTACTTGGGGTCCAAATTTTTAATTTTTTTATTTTTGTCTAATATGGTTTGATATAGGTACAACAAAAAGCAATAAAATCCATGTAAAAACTCATTTAACGAAATAGTTTTGTTGTAAGCCCATTTCGTCCAAAATCTCCTTGGACTCGAAAATTTTGGGATGTAAGTACTTGGTGTCCAAATTTTTAATTTTTTCTTTTTGTCTAATATGGTGAGATACACAACAAAAAGCAATAAAATCAATGTAAAAACTCATTTAACGAAAAAGTTTTGTTGTAAGCCCATTTTGTCCAAAATCTACTTGGACTCGAAAATTTTGGTGTGTAAGTACTTGGGGTCCAAATTTTTAATTTTTTTATTTTTGTCTAATATGGTTTGATACACAACCAAAAGCAATAAAATCAATGTAAAAACTCATTTAACGAAATAGTTTTGTTGTAAGCCCATTTCGTCCAAAATCTCCTTGGACTCGAAAATTTTTGGGTGTAAGTACTTGGGGTCCAAATTTTTAATTTTTTTATTTTTGTCTAATATGGCTTGATACACAACCAAAAACAATAAAATCAATGTAAAAACTCATTTAACGAAATAGTTTTATTGTAAGCCCATTTCGTCCAAATTCTCCTTTTACTCGAAAATTTTGGGGTGTATCAACTTGGGGTCCAAATTTTTAATTTTTTTATTTTTGTCTAATATGGTTGGATACAGAACCAAAAACAATAAAATCAATGTAAAAACTCATTTAACGAAATAGTTTTGTTGTAAGCCTATTTCGCCCAAAATCTCCTTGGACTCGAAAATTTTGGGGTGTAAGTACTTGGGGTCCAAATTTTTAATTTTTATATTTTTGTCTAATATGGTTTGATACACAACAAAAAGCAATAAAATCAATGTAAAAACTCATTTAACGAAATTGTTTTGTTGTAAGCATATTTCGTCCAAAATCTCCTTGGACTAGAAAATTTTGGAGTGTAACTACTTGGGGTCCATATTTTAAATATTTTTATTTTTGTCTTATATGGTTTTATACACAACAAAAAGCAATAAAATCAATGTAAAAACTCATTTAACGAAATAGTTTTGTTGTAAGCCTATTTCGTCCAAAATCTCCTTGGACTCGAAAATTTTGGGGTGTAAGTACTTGTGGTCCAAATTTTTAATTTTTTTATTTTAGTCTAATGTGGTTTGATACACAACCAAAAGCAATAAAATCAATGTAAAAACTCATTTAACGAAATAGTTTTGTTGTAAGCCTATTTCGTCCAAAATCTCCTTGGACTCGAAAATTTTGGGGTGTAACTACTTGGGGTTTAAATTTTTAATTTTTTTTATTTTTGTCTAATATGGTTTTATACACAACCAAAAACAATAAAATTAATGTAAAAACTGATTTAACGAAATAGTTTTGTTGTAAGCCCATTTTGTCCAAAATCTACTTGGACTCGAAAATTTTGAAGTGTAAGTACTTGGGTCCAAATTTTTAATTTTTTTATTTTTGTCTAATATGGTTTGATACACAACAAAAAGCAATACAATAAATGTAAAACTCATTTAACGAAATAGTTTTGTTGTAAGCCCATTTCGTCCAAAATCTCCTTGGACTCGAAAATTTTGGGATGTAAGTACTTGGGGTCCAAATTTTAAATTTTTTTATTTTTGTCTAATATGGTCGGATACACAACCAAAAGCAATAAAATCAATGTAATAAAAAATCAATGTAAAAACTCGTTGTAAGCCCATTTCGTCCAAAATCTCCTTGGACTCGAAAATTTTGGGGTGTTACTACTTGGGGTCCAAATTTAAATTTTTTTTATTTTTTTCTAATATGGTTTGATACACAAAGAAAAGCAATAAAATCAATGTAAAAACTCATTTAACGAATTAGTTTTGTTGTAAGCCCATTTCGTCCAAAATTCTCCTTGGACTCGAAAATTTTGGGGTGTAAGTACTTGGGGTCCAAATTTTTAATTTTTTTATTTGTGTCTAATATGGTTTGATACACAACCAAAAACAATAAAATCAATGTAAAAACTCATTTAACGAAATAGTTTTGTTGTAAGCCTATTTCGTCCAAAATCTCCTTGGACTCGAAAATTTTGGGGTGTAACTACTTGGGGTCCAAATTTTAAATTTTTTTATTTTTGTCTAATATGGTTTGATACACAACCAAAAGCAATAAAATCAATGTATAAACTCGTTTAACGAAAAAGTTTTGTTGTAAGCCTATTTCGTAAAAAATCTCCTATGACTCGAAAATTTTGGGGTGTAAGTACTTGGGGTCCAAATTTTTAATTTTTTTATTTTTGTCTAATATGGCTTTATACACAACAAAAAGCAATAAAATCAACGTAAAAACTCATTTAACGAAATAGTTTTGTTGTAACCCAATTTCGTCCAAAATCTCCTTGACTCGAAAATTTTGGGGTGTAACTACTTTGGATCCAAATTATTAAATTTTTTATTTTTGTCTAATATGGTTTGATACACAACCAAAAGCAATAAAATCAATGTAAAAACTCGTTTAACGAAATAGTTTTGTTGTAAGCCCATTTCGTCCAAAATCTCCTTGGACTCGAAAATTTTGGAGTGTAAGTACTTGGGGTCCAAATTTTAAATTTTTTTTTATTTTTTGTGTAATGTGGTTTGATACACAACCAAAAGCAATAAAATCAATGTAAAAACTCATTTAACGAAATAGTTTTGTTGTAAGCCCATTTTGTCCAAAATCTACTTAGAGTCGAAAGTTTTGGAGTGTTAGTACTTGGGTTCCAAATTTTCCTTTTTTTCTTTTTGTCTAATATGGTTTGATACAAAACAAAAAGCAATAAAATCAATGTAAAAACTGATTTAACGAAATAGTTTTGTTGTAAGCCCATTTCGTCCAAAATCTCCTTGGACTCGAAAATTTTGGGGTGTAGGTAGTTGGGGTTCAAATTTTAAATTTATTTTAATTTTATTGTGTAATGTGGTTTGATACACAACCTAAAGCAATAAAATCAATGTAAAAACTCTTTTAACGAAATAGTTTTGTTGTAAGCCTATTTTGTCCAAAATCTAATTGGACTCGAAAATTTTGGAGTGTAAGTACTTGGGGTCCAAATTATTGATTTTTTTATTTTTGTCTAATATGGTTTGATACACAACCAAAAACAATAAAACCAATGTAAAAACTAATTTAATGAAATAGTTTTGTTGTAAGCCCATTTCGTCCAAAATCTCCTTGGACTCGAAAATTTTGGGGTGTAACTACTTGGGGTCCAAATTTTAAATTTTTTATTTTTGTCTAATATGGTTTGATACACAACCAAAAGCAATAAAATCAATGTAAAAACTCGTTTAACGAAATAGTTTTGTTGTAAGCCTATTTCGTCCAAAATCTCCTATGACTCGAAAATTTTGGGGTGTAAGTACTTGGGGTCCAAGTTTTTAATTTTTTTATTTTTGTCTAATATGGCTTGATACACAACAAAAAGCAATAAAATCAATGTAAAAACTCATTTAACGAAATAGATTTGTTGTAAGCCAATTTCGTCCAAAATCTCCTTGACTCGAAAATTTTGGGGTATAACTACTTGGGATCCAAATTATCAATTTTTTTATTTTTGTCTAATATGGTTTGATACACAACCAAAAGCAATAAAATCAATGTAAAAACTCGTTTAACGAAATAGTTTTGTTGTAAGCCCAGTTCGTCCAAAATCTCCTTGGACTCGAAAATTTTGGAGTGTAAGTACTTGGGGTCCAAATTTTAAATTTATTTTTATTTTTTGTGTAATGTAGTTTGATACACAACCAAAAGCAATAAAATCAATGTAAAAACTCATTTAACGAAATAGTTTTGTTGTAAGCCCATTTTGTCCAAAATCTACTTAGACTCGAAAATTTTGGAGTGTAAGTACGTGGGTTCCAAATTTTTCTTTTTTTCTTTTTGTCTAATATGGTTTGATACAAAACAAAAAGCAATAAAATCAATGTAAAAACTCATTTAACGAAATAGTTTTGTTGTAAGCCCATTTCGTCCAAAATCTCCTTGGACTCGAAAATTTTGGGGTGCAAGTACTAGGGGTTCAAATTTTAAAGTTATTTTTATTTTTTGTGTAATGTGGTTTGATACACAACCAAAAGCAATAAAATCAATATAAAAACTCATTTAACGAAATAGTTTTGTTGTAAGCCCATTTTGTCCAAAATCTAATTGGACTCGAAAATTTTGGAGTGTAAGTACTTGGGGTCCAAATTATTAATTTTTTTTATTTTAGCTAATATGGTTTGATACACAGCCAAAAGCAATAAAATCAATGTAAAAACTCATTTAACGAAATAGTTTTGTTGTAAGCCCATTTTGTCCAAAATCTAATTGGACTCGAAAATTTTGGGGTGTAAGTACTTGGGGTCCAAATTTTTAATTTTTCTATTTTTGTCTAATATGGTTTGATACACAACCAAAAACAATAAAATCAATGTAAAAACTCATTTAACGAAATAGTTTTGTTGTAAGCCCATTTTGTCCAAAATCTACTTAGACTCGAAAATTTTGGAGTGTAAGTACTTGGGTTCCAAATTTTTCTTTTTTTCTTTTTGTCTAAAATGGTTTGATACAAAACAAAAAGCAATAAAATCAATGTAAAAACTCATTTAACGAAATAGTTTTGTTGTAAGCCCATTTCGTCCAAAATCTCCTTGGACTCGAAAATTTTGGGGTGTAAGTACTTGGGGTTCAAATTTTAAATTTATTTTTATTTTTTGTGTAATGTGGTTTGATACACAACCAAAAGCAATAAAATCAATGTAAAAACTCATTTAACGAAATAGTTTCGTTGTTAGCCCATTTTGTCCAAAATCTAATTGGACTCGAAAATTTTGGAGTGTAAGTACTTGGTGTCCAAATTATTAATTTTTTTATTTTTGTCTAATATGGTTTGATACACAGCCAAAAGCAATAAAATCAATGTAAAAACTCATTTAACGAAATAGTTTTGTTGTAAGCCCATTTTGTCCAAAATCTAATTGGACTCGAAAATTTTGGGGTGTAAGTACTTGGGGTCCAAATTTTTAATTTTACTATTTTTGTCTAATATGGTTTGATACACAACCAAAAACAATAAAATCAATGTAAAAACTCATTTAACGAAATAGTTTTGTTGTAAGCCCATTTTGTCCAAAATCTACTTGGACTAGAAAGTTTTGGGGTGTAAGTACTTGAGGTCCAAATTTTTAATTTTTTTATTTTTGTCTAATGTGGTTTGATACACAACCAAAAGCAATAAAGTCAATGTAAAAACTCATTTAACGAAATAGTTTTGTTGTAAGCCCATTTCGTCCAAAATCTACTTGGACTCGAAAATTTTGGAGTGTAAGTACTTGGGGTCCAAATTTTTAATTTTTTTATTTTTGTCTAATATGGTTTGATACACAACCAAAAGCAATAAAATCAATGTAAAAACTCATTTAACGAAATAGTTTTGTTGTAAGCCCATTTTGTTCAATATCTACTTGGACTCGAAAATTTTGGAGTGTAAGTACTTGGGGTCCAAATTTTTAATTTTTTTATTTTTGTCTAATATGGTTTGATACACAACCAATAGCAATAAAATCAATGTTAAAACTCATTTAACTAAATAGTTTTGTTGCAAGCCCATTTCGTCCAAAATCTCCTTGGTCTCGAAAATTTTGGGGTGTAAGAAGTACTTGGGGTACAAATTTTTAATTTTTTTATTTTTGCCTAATATGGTTTGATACACATCCAAAAACAATAAAGTCAATGTAAAAACTCATTTAACGAAATAGTTTTGTTGTAAGCCTATTTCGTCCAAAATCTCCTTGGACTCGAAAATTTTGGGGTGTAACTACTTGGGGTCGAAATTTTATATTTTTTTATTTTTGTCCAATATTTTTTTTTTTTTTTTTTTTTTTTTTTTTTAAAGCACCCAAGCTTATCATTTATTTTCAAAACGATTTTTTTACATATAATAATAATAATATACAAAATGAAAATAAATGAGTAGGGTAATCATCACCGATTTAACGGCAGTATTGATCTACCCTTTAACAAGAAAAATTTGAAAAAAAAGTTATGAATATTACAATAAAAATTTAACTAAAAAATATAATAAAATATAAAAAATATAAACAATTGAAACTAAAATTAAAATTAAACTGCATCAGACTAAAACTCTAAATAAGAAATCGATATTAGGGTGCTCAAAAAGCCAAACTTTAAGTAATTTGAGAAATGATTTTGAATTTATTTGTTGCCGTATGCTAAGTGGAAGTTGGTTAAATAAGGAAGGAGCCGTTACAAGGAAATATTTTCTAAAATGTTCACTAAAAAAATGTGGAACAACAAATAAGAACTGATCATTGTTCCTAATGTTGTATCGCACATTTGATCTCAATAATCGGTGCCCACTTCGCAAATAAAATAAACGTAAAACCTTATATACATATAGATGTTGTAATGGTAAAACTTTAAAACTCAAAAATAATGGCCATGCAGAAACCCGCGAAGACTTAAAACACATGATACGAATAGCATATTTCTGAACAATAATGAGAATTTTTAAAGTTGAATGATAGCAACCACCCCAACACGATAAAGCATATTCGAGCCTAGAGTTAATGCAGGCATAGTAGAATTTTAGCAATACCGATTTAGGAGCTACAGGTCTTAATAGATATAAGGTTCGTAATGCATTGCTGAGAGACTTTTTTAATTTATCGACATGATGCTTCCAACTCAGATTACAATCAACAATAATTCCAAGATACTTGAAACTCTCAACAGCTTCAATGGAAATGCACGAGCTGGAGCAATTAACGGCATTACAAAAACTGGAATGATACGTTAACGGTGAATGTAAAATACTGCCACTCAAACTAAAATGCATAATCTTAGTTTTGTCACTTAAAATTAAAAAATGCTGGTCAAACCATTTCCTTAAAACTAAAAGGTCCGCTGCAATTTTACGGACATCAGTTTGTGAGGACCCACGATAACGTAAGCTCATATCATCTGCAAAGGCAACAATTGTGCCAGCCAAATTTGTACTAAAAATTGAGTTTATGTAAATCAAAAATAAAAGGGGTCCCAAGACGGAACCTTGAGGAACACCAATGTTTAAAACATAAGGACAGCTCATAGTTCCATTCACCTTAACAACATGATTACGATTTGCAAGATATGATTTAAACCAATTATTAATGTTTCCTCTGAAACCGATTTTAGAAAGCTTATGCAATAGAAGATTATGATCAACCATGTCAAAGGCTTTTTTTATGTCTACAAAAAGCCCAGCGCAAGAGTCGGAATTATTTAGCGATGCATGCACGCCATTTAAAAATTCAATTAAAGCAGACTCAGTGGAAAACCCATTACGAAAACCGTGCTGATAACAACTTATAATACCATGCTTCTCTAAAAATACCACCATTCTAAATTTAATAATTTTCTCCATTATTTTTAACAAAACGGGTTGTAGTGCGATCGGCCGGTAATTATTTAAATCGCATCTGGAACCATTTTTATGAAGAGGTAGTACAATTGCTGACTTCAAAATTTCAGGAACAATACCGGTTTCAAAACAACAATAAAAAAATATGACATAAAGGGGGACATATAAGACTAATGGAATTTTTAATTAAGGTATTGCTAAAACCGAACATATCGTAAGAGTTGCTTGATTTTAAAGAAGTAATTGCTTTAGAAACTTCAAGATCGTCAATAGGGTGGAAAAAAATGATTGCTCAACGTGATCGCCGTCACGCTCCATAGAACTCCTATAAATAAAAGGAAGACTAGACTTCAGATTTGAAGCAATACTTCCGAAATAATTGCTGAACTCATTGGCAATATCAGAGGCATCAGTTAATAAATCATTATTAGAAGAATTAATAGAATTAATGAGCTTAATATTTGACGAATTTTTACTTAATATGTCATTGATAGTACGCCACAACTGGAATCTCCGGAACAGCTATCAAATCTCTTTTTATAATAAACAACACGAGCAGCAATTGTTTTCTTTTTAACCTTAAGACAATAGGCTGTAACATATTGCTGGAAACGTTGATTGTTTCTAGCATATTTTGCTTTCCTCAATAACCATTTTTTTCGTTTAATCATGTTTAATAATGCCTCAGAGATCCATGGTTTAATAGGACGATTACTACGTGACTTTAGGGAATCTAGGCTAGCTGAGAAAACATTGTTACAGGCTGGCTACTGCCAACCTGCAGATTTTCACTAAGCACCTGCAGAGGCCTCCACGGTGATTTTTGCCGGCTACGTTCTCAGCGGAGAAGTGCGAAGGTCGTGGGGTTTGAGGCATGCAGGGCTCCTGGCCTACACCGTGATGATTACAGAAAGTTTAAAATAATAAAAATAATGCAAATAATAATAAACCGAGTTCCGCCGAAATTCGTCGGCCGGAACCTGAGGAACGACACGAATAATCAAAATAATAAATACAAAAAAAAAATGATAACGGAAGAGGTGCCTTGGTGCGCGCATCCATCCGAATTCAAACGGGATCAAGCCCTGGTTACGGAATTGGATGCGAGCACCAAGGGACCGCAAACACTAAACCGACACCGAGGGAGTCTCCGCTCCCATCATACCCAACCGAAAAAAATTAATAATTCATTTTATGATTTAAATTTACAACCAAAAAAATAAAATCCCACTTCCCACGAAGAAACAAAAGAAGCAAGAGAAAAGAGAGACAGAACGAGAGGGGCAAACGCGATAGAAGGAGAGCAATGTGTACCGAGCGTGCACCCGCTGTGCGGCGCTCGATTACAATCAAAAGAAAAATTTTATATATATATATATGAAAAAGAAATATTTAAAAAAAATAAATGTAGAAAAAAAAGTAAAAAAAACAACAAAAAAAATGAAAATAAAAAAAAAATAAAAAAAATAAAATAAATGTACCTTACAAATAATAAATTTATTGTTGCGGCCTTGGTGCCGTCATGCCACAGGTGATATGCCACACCCGGACCGTTGCGGTGCCTTTCACCGTTACCAAAAACAAAACGAGGTGCCGGTTGGCAACCCGTTACGTTGCGGCCGACCACCGATAACCAGAACACAAGCAACCGGTTGGCTACCCGAATGTCGCGGGGCCTCTCCCCGATACCGAAATACCAACAATAGCCGGTTGGCTACCAATAATATGGCTGGCCTCAACTGGCCACCCAAAATGCGTTGGGCGTCCCTCGCCCTGCAACCAAAAAAAAATTTCACCGTTGTGGCCTTGGTGCCGATCACCGTAAGTAATTGCTTGGGCGTTGTCTCGCCTTAGCGCTCGAGCGCATGCCTGGTTGGGCACTGTTATGTTGGGCGTCCTTCCGCCTTTCGTAAATTTTGCCTTGCTAGGCAGGCTGCCCAAGATGTTGGGCGTTGAAACAACCGTAACAGCTGTTGCCAGTGAAAACTAAGCACAGTATTAAATGTGGTGGTCAACGTTAATAATATGATACCACGTCGAAAAATGGCACCGCTTTCGATCAACTTTTCAATTTGCACTTGATAATCACTCAGCATATACACGTGTAATAAATCTTGCTACACAAAACAATTTATACTGGATATTGTTTGTTCCCCATTATACAAATTTCGAACATTCTCCCAGTTCCAGGTACACCAACAACAACATATCCGAAATATTTTTATTAATTTATACACAAATGTTTTTTTTTTATTAAATAAAAAAATTGTTTAATAACCTATGATTATTATTTTTTTTTTTTTACATTCATAAATCGACAATTTAGTATTAATTACATTTTTTTTTTACTTGTATAATCCAACTAAATACTCGTATACGATAAATACTTTTTTTCTTTTTCTCAGAACAAAGAAACTTGATTATCTTTTAACAAAAAAAAAAATCCGGCTCGACTTTATTATTTCACAAAAACCAAAAAAATTTTCTTTATAACTTCAACAATTCAAGAATTGTCTTTCTTCTCTGTTTCTCGTTTACATCAATTCGCATTGGTGTAAACGAGAGGCATATAAGAAAAACATTCTTATGGAATGTTTTGCTTGACACACACTCGATACGCATTGCTCTCTCTTTTCCAACATCTTTCTCACCCTCGCGCCACCTTACAAAAGATACGTATAAAACAAACATCTACAAAAGTGGGGACAGCAACCGAGGTGAATAAAAATACCAACATTGAGCAAACATAGAAAGTGGAGGCACAAACCCGAGAAAATACCATACAAACAGCGCTTGTTACGATCATGTAATCGTAACAAACGTGGGAACGTCCCACACCCTGAGATGTCTCATAAGCCGGGCCTAAAACAAACAATGGGAACGAGATAACAGACGATTTAAACAAACGAGGTAGGCGATATGATTAGACACGAATGTCTTTAATATGGTAAGTACCTAAGTTTTTGCCACTCAAATCTTGTACGGAATAAGTGTTGAAGCATAAAAAACACTGGTTCACAAATACACACTGAACATTTATTCATACCACTATACGTATTAATCAATAACTGCGGATTGCCATCGAAAGCAGTAAACAAGATCAGCTGACATTCCAGTTCTCGTCATTGATATAATACACCACGGATCAGCTGATCTTCCAGTTTCATCATAAATCTAAAAATAAAGAAAAACAACATTTGGAGAACATATACATACCATTCTACCTGGAACTCTGGCTTCTTAACATCATTTATTAACCTAAAATTATAATTGGAATTATGTATCTTGTAATTATTATTATTTATTAATTAATTGTAATACTTATCTTTGTTTGTATCCATTTAAAACATTACGTAAAGTTTCTGACATTTCTTGTCAATGTCAATCAAAACAAAAATGTCGATCAATTTGTACTAGAATACTAATTAAGAACGAGTGCGATTTATGTAAATTAGTACTAAATCAATAATTGCGCAACATTTTGAATTCGCTGCATTTTAGTACCTTTGCTCAATATTTCTTGTTTTGACAAAGCTAATTAATTTACATTAATTTTACGCTCTCTTATATTTTGGCGATCAAGGAGAAAACATCGGAGGACATGACTAGTAGTCAAATCAAATTAATTATAATAAAAGCAAATTTATAACGATATAGTAAAGCTTTGTTGTTATTTGCAATCGCGCTTGATAGAACGAGTACAGTTGCTGGATAAATTTCTACTTTTGCGGATACAGCTGTGCAACCTTCCAGTCCACGCTATATCTGCATACATTTTTTGGTGCCGAAACCCGGGATATACCCACAGTCAGTTAAGTAGAATTTATCTTTTATATAGACCATAAATTATATGGGTCTATGAATATATACCGCGAATAAAAACAATAAAACGAAAGCGGATAATTATCGAATGATAATAGTAAGAACAGTTATATAGTGCTAGTGACTAATTTAGAACAAGTGTTTCAGTGCAATTTATTTGAGTGAAAACGAACAATGTCAGAAAGATTACTACGGTTACGGGATAAAGCGCGTAGTCAAATAACTTTTATTTTACGGTTTGGAGAAAAACTAACCCACGCTACCCCAATCGAGGATATCAAGTGTAGGCTCGAAATTCTGGAACAAAGATACCAAACGTTCGATGAGATTGAGATACAACTACACGAAGACCAAGCGTATGAATCAATTACGGACGCCGTTGATGAAATTTATTACAAGGCACGCGCACTACTTCGTGAGGCATGCAGTCATGGTCGTCACAATTTGTCGCAACACGTGCGTCTGCCAAACATAGACACTGAATCCGTTAAGAAAGACTTTTCTGATGCGTTGGAAATTTGTGAAGCTGCTAATAAAAGAGTTCCAGCCAAACCATCTCTCAACACTTTTATATCCGCCGACACCAGCACCACAGTTGAGTGCCACGCCTGTCAACAAAAACACACACTATTTAGATGTCCGGTGTTTAAAAATAAAACGGTAGAAGCTAGGACAAAACTAGTAACGGAGATGAATTTATGCCGGAATTGTTTAAAACGAGGTCATGTGAATGCTAATTGTTTCTCAAAATCATCATGTCTCATTTGCAGCATCCGACATCATACTTTGCTCCACGCGGGTCACTCAGAAGCACAACCAAGTTCAAGTCAAACATATACTACATTTAAAGAATCCTCAGCCGAAGACACTACCAAATCAAATAGCGCATCAACACCACTTCAGCCGACTACTAATACGAGCGTCCTTCATTCATGCCTTTCATCGCCAACCACGGTACTATCTACAGCCGTTATTTACGCGGAACCACGTACCGGAGAACTTCAGCCATTCCGAGCGTTATTGGATTCCGGCTCACAATCATCACACATAAACCTAATGCGAAGTCAACCTTCCACAATAATTTACGGTTTAGGATCAAATACAGCTGGAAAAACAACAGAGAAGACCAATATGACAAACTATTCACGTATCGACAAGCAATGCGCGATACACGTAAAAGTTCATATTACCAGTCTATTACCAACAACAAACATCAGTTATACTAACCACCTGCTGGCAGGCTTTAAATTAACCTATCCACAATTTTTTAACCCTAATAAAATTGATATACTTTTAGGAGCAGATGCATTCGTCCAAATTCTCATTCCAGAAAACCGTTTGATTGATGGATTTCCAACAATTCAAGTATTGAAATTAGGCTGGTTAATCGCAGGCACATGGAATAAACATTCAACCAGTGAATCAAACTTCCATTGGATAAATAGACCAGATATACAAAAAGATGACAATGGTATTCATCGGTTGCTCCATAAATTCCAGGAGGTTGACGAAATAGCGGAGCCAGTGAATCAGAATGGGACTGATCACCCTTGTGACGTACATTATGATCAGACAACTACAAGGAATCCAGGTGGTCGCTTTGTTGTTATATTACTATTTACGAAATCACATCCAACATTAGGAAGTGCATATGATGCAGCACATCAAAAGCTCCTCGCAATGAAGAGAACAAGTTTGAAGATACCGACTCTTGAAAATATCCAAATGCACAAACATGTGTCAAAACGGAGAAACATAAACGATTTTCAGTTACAAGCATCTGGTAACGCGTCTGGTAAAGCTACGTATTGTTATCTGAACTATCTACGATCGGTGAACGATATTGGGGAAATTACTGTCAAAATTTTGTATAAAAAGGGTACAGTCCCCCCTATAAAACAACCAACATTTCCCAGATTGGAGCTGTGTGGGGTTGTACTTCTTTGTAAGTCTATTGGCCATCGAACTACATTCATCGTGCAATCGAAAACGCGAAGTCGATGGCGACTTGTAGCATCCAAAGTAAACCACTCTGATATCAAATCGAGAGAAGCAACACCACCAGATTTACCAAATTCGCATCTACGGTGGAATGAACCAAATTGGCTGTGTAAACCAGAAGACAACTGCCCTAAACCAAAATCAACTGCAGTATCTAATGTTGAGATGGCGTTAGAGGAACTGCCCAACTATGTTATCGTCATGGCAGATACTATTCGTGAAGATGATGTTGTTTCAAATCTTCTAACAAAATGTTCATCTCAGTTTACAATATGTAAAGCAATGGTATACGTATTACGATTTGGGCGAGCACACCAAAATTTGAAGAATTCTCCAGTTAATCCAATCGAGTTGAAAGTTGTCAAACGTATAATCATTTGCAATATCCAGAAAACAGTATTCCATACCGAAATGTATCTTATCAATAAGATCTGTCTGATACCATCAAAAATTATATTGTCATCGTTGGATCCTTTCACAGATACAGACGGATTATTACGAGTTGGAGGGCGTTTACAAAAATTATCTTTAAGTTACTCAGCCCGACATCCGGTCAGCTTACCTAAAACCTATAAAATTTGTGAATCGATAATTCGTGACATCCAACCAAACAATATACACGCAGGCATCTCCTTAATATTCAGCATATTACGGCCAAAATATTGGATGACAAATGCAACAACAGTAATTAAAAACTCCGTAGGATCGTATACAGTATCTACTCGATTCCGTTTAAACAAAATACAACAACGAGTGCACCAGCTTATTGGTGTCAACAGCGAACTGAAGCACCTGAAATCACAAATTACTAATCAAAGCAGCAATCGTTTAATTTCTGATTTTCTTTTGCAGAACCATATAATTTTCCATGTCACTACAACACACGCTCCACACTTTGTCGATTCATGGGAAGCACCAGTGACATCGTTCAAGTTCCAAATGACCACTCCAATTGTTCAAATTGAGGGCCTACTTAATTCGAGGCCAATATGTAAAACTCACGATGATCCAGCTGATTGGGAAATATTAAATCCTTTCATGGTCGACGAATCATTAGCCGCTATTCTAGAACCAACTTTCGTGTTCTTATACTGGAGGACAATTTAAATCGCAGTCTTGTGTCACACGAGTGGTAATCTTAACAACAGTGAAAGGAGGATTAAAACATTCGTATACAATAGCATTACCTGTTAAGGAATAAAATTCCTTAAGGCGTGGGAGTATGTTGAAGCATAAAAAACACTGGTTCACAAATACACACTGAACATTTATTCATACCACTATACGTATTAATCAATAACTGCGGATTGCCATCGAAAGCAGTAAACAAGATCAGCTGACATTCCAGTTCTCGTCATTGATATAATACACCACGGATCAGCTGATCTTCCAGTTTCATCATAAATCTAAAAATAAAGAAAAACAACATTTGGAGAACATATACATACCATTCTACCTGGAACTCTGGCTTCTTAACATCATTTATTAACCTAAAATTATAATTGGAATTATGTATCTTGTAATTATTATTATTTATTAATTAATTGTAATACTTATCTTTGTTTGTATCCATTTAAAACATTACGTAAAGTTTCTGACATTTCTTGTCAATGTCAATCAAAACAAAAATGTCGATCAATTTGTACTAGAATACTAATTAAGAACGAGTGCGATTTATGTAAATTAGTACTAAATCAATAATTGCGCAACATTTTGAATTCGCTGCATTTTAGTACCTTTGCTCAATATTTCTTGTTTTGACAAAGCTAATTAATTTACATTAATTTTACGCTCTCTTATATTTTGGCGATCAAGGAGAAAACATCGGAGGACATGACTAGTAGTCAAATCAAATTAATTATAATAAAAGCAAATTTATAACGATATAGTAAAACTTTGTTGTTATTTGCAATCGCGCTTGATAGAACGAGTACAGTTGCTGGATAAATTTCTACTTTTGCGGATACAGCTGTGCAACCTTCCAGTCCACGCTATATCTGCATACAATAAGCTACCTGACCTACTTTACCAGCAATTACCGCAGGTTTGAATTTGCTAGCAAGTTTGGCGGAAAATTTATTCGACGCATCGCTCAAAGCAAACGATCGTATAAACACGGGTTGTCCAACTCGAAAAGAACGCTTATTACTGCGTAAGTTGTAATGTTGAGCCCCCTTTTCGTGTGCTACGCGTAAGTAGTGTGTTATACGGTCTTTTAGAAGATTTACTCGATCTGGCTTAGCCCATACCTGGACTTTGCTGGGATCATGTTCATCGAGTAACCGTCGCAATGAGTAATCCGAACCGTGCAACGACATATGTTGACCGAACACGACATAATGAGGGGAGTAATGTATCGAATCGTGTATGGCATTACGTAAAGCAGCCGCAATTTCTTGCAAATTTTTGTCCCACTGATTATGATCGTGATCGCTCAAATATGATCGAATGCTAGCAATCAACGTTCTATTAACACGCTCGGAGGCGTTGCTTTGGGGCGAGTACACCGGCGTACGTAAATGGGTTACACCGTATTTAACTAACAGGTCTTTAAATAAATTCGAAGTGAACTGCTTCCCTTTATCGGAGGTAATAATTTCGGGTACGGAGAATAAAAGGAATACCTCATTTTCCAAAAATCGACACAATAATGAGGCAGACGCTTCGCGTAAGGGTTTTACAACTACGAATTTCGAATAATGATCCAGAACGATAACGATACAGGTATTTCCGAGTTTCGAACGTGGATACGGACCCAAAAAATCGACATATAGTTTTTGAAACGGGCGAGTTGACGTGACCTGAGCTCCCATGGCTGCTTGCGTAGAGAAATTAACAGCTTTGTTCATTTTACATTTAGTGCAGCTAGCAACGTATTGTTTAACTTGTTTTGCCATTTGAGGCCAGTAAAATTGACGCTGAAGGCGCTCGAGAGTTTTGCTGCCGCCTAAATGTGCTGAAGTGGGGGGTACGTGAGCCTGTTCGATAAGCGTTGAAGTTAAGGAATTAGGAATAACAAGTTTTCAATTCGAAAGGTCGGTATCCGTATATTTAAAACCGAAGGAAGGGGATATTAATAGTTTATCATCCTGGATCTTGTAGTTGTGCGAACAATCTTTTAGTGAACGAATTTTCGCGATCTGATCGACGTAATCTGGATCTTGGAACGCAACCGAATTTTGATCAACGTGTAGAATGGGTACTGAAGGTATTAACGCATTCACGGAAGGGTCGATGTTTTTACTCAACAAGGCTGGATCTCCAAATTGAACACCAGGATCAGGCGTGCTCTTACTTTCGGAATCATCCTCACAAGGAGCGGATTCATCCGGAAAAGCTCGAGACAACGCATCAGGTACAACGTTAACTGAACCTTTTCGGTATCCAATCTGAAAATCCAGCGCTTGGAGTTTAAGACTCCATCTCGCCAAACGTCCGGAGAGGTCTTTTTGACTCATTAACCAGCGTAAACTGGAATGGTCGGTATAAATGACGAACGGATAGCCTTCCACGTAAGGACGGAATTTTCGCACGCTGAGGACGGCAGCGTAGCATTCTAGCTCGGTCACCGAGTAGTTTCGCTGTGCCGCATTGAGCTTATGGGAATAAAACTCAATGGGCCGCTCCACCCCCTCGGCGTCCACCTGAAATAAGACACTACCGACCCCAACGGCACTGGCATCGCACTGAATAAAAAAGGGTTTTGAATAATCAGGATGCGTCAATACAGGAGCCGTTGACAAGGCGGTTTTGAGAGCGTTAAAAGAAGAATCAGCAGCTGTAGACCAACATATTTTAGCGTTTTTACCAGTAAGATCGGTGAGAGAAGAAGCTAAGGAGGCGAAATTTGGAATGAAGCGACGGTACCATCCGCACATTCCCAGAAAACGTCTAATCTGTTTCGTCGTTTTCGGAATAGGGTACTCCAGAATAGCTTTACATTTGTCTGGGTTTGTACGGAGGCAACCATCACCCACAATATAACCTAAATAGTCGACTTCTTTCAACACAAACTTACTTTTGGTCAAATTGATTGTTAAGCCGGTATCCGTCAGATATCCAGCAACCTGATAAAGCAAATCGAAATGTTCGGCCAGAGTGGAGGATGTGACCAGTAGGTCATCGAGGTACACAAAGACCTTATCGTGTAGCTGGTACGGGATCACGCGGTGCATTAAGCGACAAAGCGTCTGTGGGGCGTTGCATAAGCCAAACGGCATCACCTTGAACTGATACAAGGGCCATTCAGGAACCGTAAACGCTGTTTTATCGCGGGATTCTGGGTCGAGTGGGATCTGCCAAAAGGCATCCTTCAAATCAATCGCCGAAATGAATCGGGTGTGTCCCAAACGACCCAACAATCCGTTGATTATTGGCAGTGGATACGCATCCTTGACGGTGGCCTTGTTCAGTTCTCTAGCATCCAAGCGCAAACGAACTTTGCCATTGGCCTTACGCACCAACGTGACCGGTGAACACCAGGAACTCTGTGACTCCTCGATGACCCCCAAAGGCAACATCCTATCCAACTAGACATACATGAGTTTCTGGATAGCTGGGGATACGGAATAAAAACGTTGTTTGACTGGCTTTGCGGAACCGACATCGATCATATGAGTGATGAGGGATGTGCGGCCCAAACCTAAAATATCGCTGCTCGGGAACTGTTCGCGGATAAGATCCAATTTACGACGATCATCAGATGTTAAAATATGAAATTTGGGTGTGTTGGTAGTTTCACCTAATTCATCCGAATTATTTAACGCGGAGATTTTTGGGGAAATTCCAAAACGATTCCAAAAATCGATACCCAAATAAAGCGGTTGTTCTAATGAAGGAACAACATGAAAATTCATGGTTTGGGTAATTCCATTAAACTCGACGTTAGCTCGTATGTAACCAAATACTCGTTGGACTTGACCACTCGCGGTAGTTATCGTGGATGGAAAATTATGGAACTCTACGAATGGATTCGACAAGATTTTCTCCGCTCCATTCCCGAGAACACTGACACTCGCCCCGCTGTCGAGAAGACCCTTAAAAGGGATCTTATTGATAAAGACCTGGGCGTAAGGCCGAGTGTCACTACCCTCGGAGAACAAAACGGAGGAAATCACGTCGTTTCTCATTGTAGCGCGGTGGTTCCAATATTTCTTGGAACGTTTTAAACGATCTAACTTGGCTAACGACGGAGAATTATAGAAAAACTTTAGAGCGACAGGAAGGGAAGGGGAATTTGGTGGGGAAGAAGGATCGGGAAGGGAATCATGATTGGCAGACGAGTTTACCATCTGGTCATGTTCGATTGGGAGCGGAGTTCCGCGTCCGTATTGCTCGCTGCGTCCTCCTGGATCGGTTTGAGTGGATTTGTCCTTTGTAACATCAGTCTGGGTTGCGATTGTGATTGTGGTGATTCTCGTGGCCCAGTCCTCCAAGAACCACTGTTCTGGTTTTCCGACAGTCATGATTGCGGGTTTCGGTCTTCCGCACAACGTCGACAACGCGCGGATATCGTCCCTCGCAGCCTACAGCGATAGCAGTATAATCCGACTGGAGCCAGTTGACAATCCATAAATGTGTGTCCCATATCTGAACAATTAAAGCACACGATATTTTTACCATAACTCGAATGCTGTTTGTACACTACCCCAGAACTGTCGTCTGGGACTGGTCCGCCCGGACGTCTCGCCGCTGACGACGGATACCTGCTCCCCGTTTGAATTGCGGATACTGAGTTATCGGGTAGAACATCAGTTAAGGGATAATTCTCATAAGAGTCATATGCTCCAATATCATCATACGGACCGCCTGATAACTCATTGATCACGCGTCGTGGATGGATTGCAGGATCCGCCGGAGCTTTGAGCCGCCGGAAAGACTCCTCCCAAGAAGAACAGCTTTTGATCAGCTCGTTGATGCTGCTAAATTGACGATCGGTTAGGTGGTATTGTAGCGTCGGCTTCATATTGTTCATGAGAATTTGAATGAGCTCTTCATCGGAGTACGGTGTGCGACATTGTAGGGTCAGCGTCCAAACATGATTGTAAAAATCCAGAAAACTTTCGTTCGGTTGTTGTTTACGTGCCTCGACCATTCTGCGGATTTCGTAATTTGTGCGACGATCTTGAAAACGCTCGATCATACGGCTTCTTAGTTCTGACCAGGTAGCGTGCGGGTTGTGTTTACGGAAGGTCCAGTACCACTGCAACGCGATATCTTTTAATATAGTGTGTAGCTCTAGTAACAGAATCTGGTCGGACAATCCCCGAGACGAGGCGATGGTGTCCACTTGAAATAAGAACATGTCGATGTTTATACCCGATGGAGATCCGGTGTAACTTAGTCCACTTCCCGACAGTAAGCGTCGATCGATAAATGTCGGTGGGGATGGTGAACTGGTGGAAGCGGAAGGAATCCGTTCTTGTGCAATCGGAGTTGGCGTAGCTTGGTTTGACTGGTCCTTTCCGTTCAGCTGCGTTTGGAAGGCGGTTTGTCGCTGGTTCAAACTCACTAATTGCTGCGATACGGTTTCGAATTTTTGAATCATGGATTCCAACAGGACTGACTGCGCATTTGATTGTGAAGCCACTAGACTTCTCGCCTAAACCTGATCCAGCAATTCCTCTAACGTGTATCTGCGCTCCGTGTGGTAGGGGTTTTCCGTTTCGTCTGCCTCAGCACCAAGGTTTTGCACTTGAATCCCATCACTTCCACTGCCCTGGGGATTATCTGAACGGAGCATATCCATTTCAAGGTGAATGCCCTTAGCGCTTTCGTTGGACTCATTCAGCTTGTCGTGATCTTGTAGGTAGATTTGGAGACTCGTCTGTAGATCCTCACATGCTTTAAGAACCTGCCGTGCGAAATCCTGGTATTTGGGAGAGGTTAGAGCTCGACTTAATCGACCGGATAAATGCAGCAAACGAGAGTGGTATCGCCGCGCCGTTACAACTGGATCCTCGGTTTGTTTGTCCAATTGCGTGATCGACTCCTTTAAAATTTTCAGTTTGCGTTGACACGCGTTAATTTCAATATCTGGCCTCTTTGCCGCACTCGTATGCATTCTGGATGGTACTTCATTAAGCGCGGCCTGCTCCCTTCGGATCGCTTCCTCGAGTTGATGCAATGCATCTGATGTGTCGAAGCGAATATCGCGAAGGAGACACTCAACCTCCACCTCATCTGGTTGCAGTAAGGTTACGTCCATTTTGGGAATTGGATAGAGTTAGGGAGTAAGTTCGATTAATTCGACAAAAACGTAGTCTTTATTAATTTATAAAAGATACAAAATATTTTAATTCAAAATGACTTTACTCGAAACTGAAGGTTTCAGAGTAAAGTGAATTTATAACTATATTTCCACACCCACTATAACTAGATACTAAACGTAAAAAAAAATTTAATTAATGATAAGAGGAATGGTTACCTTATAGTGTTTTGTGGGGCCCGGATTCCCACTATTGCTTAACCCGGCTACGACGAGATACCCTCCAAAGTGGCGCTTTTCGATCAGAACCTAATATGGAGGGGCTCGTTGAAATTTTAAATACAATAATACTTCAATGTATGACTCAAATCGCGATAAATAGCCAGAAAGTTACCCCATGCGTTGGATAAGATCTAGTTCGAATTTGAGTTCGGTTATCTTCCACTCGATCCCACGGAGAAATACGTTGGATACGAGGTTCTACGTCCGAGTTATCCCACACTGTACGTCTTTGAGGTCTTTCTGGCGTATCCCACGGATTTCGATTCATAACACAATAAAGAAAGATAAAATGTTAATAATAATAATAACGTAAATAATGAAGCTACCAACACACCCAAGTAAGAAGGCAGAGAGGCAACAGAAAATACAAATAAGATAATAATAAAAGAAGAAAGGAATAGATACCTTGTAGTAGTTTGTGAGGCCCGTACTCCCACGATTGTTTAACCACGGATTGGACGAGATACTTCCCAAACTGGCGCTTTTCAATGAGAACCTAATTTGGAGGGGCTCGTTAAAATTTGAAACGACAAAAACCAAAAGTAAGTAGATATAAAAAAAATCCCAAAACTACCAACACACCCAATGGTATGGCAGCAGAATAATAAATTTCAACAAAAGAAACGATACGAAGGAGAAGCAAAAAAAATATAATATTAATTGTACCCGCGGGTTCCAATACAACCCAAAGATTAAATCGGAATCAAACAAAATATCGAAATATCAAAAAAAAAATCAATCAAATAAATATATCAAAAATAAATTTGTATACAATCAACAAAACGGCTGGTATGATGAGGGAGAGGGAGATCCCACTCCGTGTCGGCTAAATAATAAAAAATTAAAAAAATAATAATAATAATATAATAATAAAGTGTTCCGTTCCTCAAATTTCGGCCAAGAAATTTCGGGGAAGAAAAGAAATGAAGATAAGCTAAACCCTGGACAAATGACATCCGAGCTCCACCAATATCGAACACAACACGGTGGAAATGGGAAGGAGCTCGGAAATCGGATGTCCAAAGAATAGGGGTGTCACACAGCCCGTGCTGGTTGCGATCGCAGAGGAGAAATGTCAACCGGGAGACTGGCTTTGGTGTGCGCGTCCAGGCAAAGTCAAACAGAGCAGAACACTGGTTTCGGCGCTGGACACGCACGCCAAAGGGAGTGAAGCTACAAATCATAAAAAAAATCAAAAAATTTAAAATTCGCGAAATTTGGGCGCCACTGTTACAGGCTGGCTACTGCCAACCTGCAGATTTTCACTAAGCACCTGCAGAGGCCTCCACGGTGATTTTTGCCGGCTACGTTCTCAGCGGAGAAGTGCGAAGGTCGTCGGGTTTGAGGCATGCAGGGCTCCTGGCCTACACCGTGATGATTACAGAAAGTTTAAAATAATAAAAATAACGCAAATAATAATAAACCGAGTTCCGCCGAAATTCGTCGGCCGGAACCTGAGGAACGACACGAATAATCAAAATAATAAATTCAAAAAAAAAATGATAACGGAAGAGGTGCCTTGTTGCGCGCATCCATCCGAATTCAAACGGGATCAAGCCCTGGTTACGGAATTGGATGCGGGCACCAAGGGACCGCAAACACTAAGCCGACACCAAGGGAGTCTCCGCTCCCATCATACCCAACCGAAAAAATTTAATAATTCATTTTATGATTTAAATTTACAGCCAAAAAAATAAAATCCCACTTCCCACGAAGAAACAAAAGGAGAAAGAGAAAAGAGAGACAGAACGAGAGGGGCAAACGAGATAGAGGGAATGCAATGTGTACCGAGCGTGCACCCGCTGTGCGGCGCTCGATTACAATCAAAAGAAAAATTTTATATATATATATGAAAAAGAAATATTTAAAAAAAATAAATTTAGAAAAAAAAATAAAAAAAACAACAAAAAAAATGAAAATAAAAAAAAAATAAAAAAAATAAAATAAATGTACCTTACAAATAATAAATTTATTGTTGCGGCCTTGGTGCCGTCATGCCACAGGTGATATGCCACACCCGGACCGTTGCGGTGCCTTTCACCGTTACCAAAAACAAAACGAGGTGCCGGTTGGCAACCCGTTACGTTGCGGCCGTCGCGGGGCCTCTCCCCGATACCGAAATACCAACAATAGCCGGTTGGCTACCAATAATATGGTTGGCCTCAACTGGCCACCCAAAATGCGTTGGGCGTCCCTCGCCCTGCAACCAAAAAAAAATTTCACCGTTGCGGCCTTGGTGCCGATCACCGTAAGTAATTGCTTGGGCGTTGTCTCGCCTTAGCGCTCGAGCGCGTGCCTGGTTGGGCACTGTTCTGTTGGGCGTCCTTCCGCCTTTCGTAAATTTTGCCTTGCTAGGCAGGCTGCCCAAGATGTTGGGCGTTGAAACAACCGTAACAGCTGTTGCAAGTGAAAACTAAGCACAGTATTAAATGTGGTGGTCAACGTTAATAATATGATACCACGTCGAAAAATGGCACCGCTTTCGATCAACTTTTCAATTTGCACTTGATAATCACTCAGCATATACACGTGTAATAAATCTTGCTACACAAAACAATTTATACTGGATATTGTTTGTTCCCCATTATACAAATTTCGAACATTCTCCCAGTTCCAGATACACCAACAACAACATATCCGAAATATTTTTATTTATTTATACACAAATGTTTTTTTTTTTATTAAATAAAAAATTTGTTTAATAACCTATGATTATTATTTTTTTTTTTACATTCATAAATCGACAATTTAGTATTAATTACATTATTTTTTTACTTGTATAATCCAACTAAATACTCGTATACGATAAATACTTTTTTCTTTTTCTCAGAACAAAGAAACTTGGTTATCTTTTAACAAAAAAAAAAATCCGGCTCGACTTTATTATTTCACAAAAACCAAAAAAACTTTTCTTTATAACTTCAACAACCAGACTCTCAAAACTCGAATGCATTTTTAAACCAAATTCGAGCGTCGCACATACGACGCGCAAAACATTCCAGAAGAATTGTCTTTCTTCTCTGTTTCTCGTTTACATCAATTCGCATTGGTGTAAACGAGAGGCATATAAGAAAAACATTCTTATGGAATGTTTTGCTTGACACACACTCGATACGCATTGCTCTCTCTTTTCCAACATCTTTCTCACCCTCGCGCCACCTTACAAAAGATACGTATAAAACAAACATCTACAAAAGTGGGGACAGTAACCGAGGTGAATAAAAATACCAACATTGAGCAAACATAGAAAGTGGAGGCACAAACCCGAGAAAATACCATACAAACAGCGCTTGTTACGATCATGTAATCGTAACAACATCATTCCAAAGCGTTAGAAATACATCAACAGCTGCACACGGATCATCAATAGCATCAATAGGAGAAAAATTAACATTACTTAACAGTTCCAAGAATTTAGATATAGTGATTTTTGGCTTAACAGGTAAACCATCATTACTTTTCACCTGATTAATCTCGATCACAACATGCATCAAATGATGGTCAGTAATCATATAATTAAATAATTCAACCTTGACGCGAGATAAATTATTGTCACGTAATCTGCAAAAAAAGTGATCAATTCAGGTAGAAGTAGTATCGGTTACTCTAGTTGGATCATTAATAAGCGATGCTAGACCTACGGAAGACATCATGCAAATATAATTATCGGACACGGAAGAGCAAGATAAAATATCAATATTAATATCACCCAGAACAAAACGGTTTTTACCGTTTATATGTCGTAAATATTTAGAAAACTCATCGAGAAAGACAAATCCCGTAACGCCCTGAAGTCGATAAACGCAAATCAAAATAAACGTTTCGTTGCCAATTACAAGCTTTACCTTCACAACATCCGCAGAAACAAGGTTAATAGGTTCAACAAAACAATTTAAGTTACTTTTATAGAATACCAAAACACCACCAGCACGATAACTATTGTTACAACAACAAACAAGATGATAGTCATTTAACTGATAGAATTTGATTTCATCATCATTAATCCAAATTTCACTTAAGAAAATTAAATCAGGTAAACTAGTAAATGAATCAAGATGAGCCAAAACAAGATTGAAATTTTTCCTTAGACTTCTAATATTCTGATGAACAATTTGAACACCCATAAAATCATCTAAAACCAAACTATCTGAAATTCGATTATTGGTGGAAGTATCAACAAAGCTATCAACACCACTAATTTGATTATAGGAATTTGTCATAACAAAAACAATAAAAAAAATAATTTAAGAATAAAAATGTGGATGCGAGATAGTTTTTCCTCCTTCACCAAAAAACTAATATAATCGAAATTTCACATAATAGAATATAAAATTATTTACTTTAAGAATACATTTATAAATAGGTTTTAAAGGCTGATTAGTAAGAATAACACATTTATAATATTTTTTATACAAAACAAATGTTAAGGAAAAGATAAAATAAAAAAGTTTAGGAATAACTGAAGCGAAAAAGTTGAATAGTAAAACGTAAATGTATATGTCACATTTATAAAGTTTTAAAAATTTATCAATAAAAAAAATTAAAAATAAAAGTTTTAGAATGCCTACTAATAATAAATAATAACAAATAATAACATTATGTAATAAAAGAATAACAGTTTTAATTTTTCTAGGATAATAAGAATAAAATAATAAAATTAGATAATAAAAATAAAAATTGGTAACAGAATTATATGCGGGTATTATACCAGCTGTTACCTTACAGTTAAGCAATAAAAAACTAGAATTTGTAATTGTATTTGTAATTTGTATAAAGATGAAATGTAAACAAATAAACGTTAATAAATAAAAATTAATTAGTTTTTTGATGTAGTAGAAAGTTTTTAATTTGATCAATGTTATTATGTGATCGAATATAAAATACTTGCGATGTATGATTTTGACGTAGCATGATGATCCCATTCCGAATCCACAGGAAACGAAATTTTTTTTCGCGTTTAATGACGTTGGCCGCTTTGTACAATTTGGATTGAAGTGGTGATAAGTGATGCATGATAAATATTCTGTTCCTTACATGATTTGTGAATTGAATGCCCAAATCATCAGTAGAGAAATTTTTGAAGTTTTTCATTTTGTTAAGTATTCCAGTTTTGAATTCCACAGATGTTAGTTTGACAATGTAAATCTCAGTTGGTGTTTTTGTTTTAGATTTTGTAGTATCAACTTTACTTACATCGAGAACATCATTGGAACTGATCTCAGGTTGAACAAACGACAATACTCTTAATATAACTTCCTTATTGTCGAGCTTGTTGAGTGGAATTCCAGTTATCACTATATTTGAGGCCAATTTTTGTTGCACAATAGAATCATTTAAAGACTCAAGTAGGTTAACTCTATGACGAAGTGAAGTACATTCATCATCCGTCTTTTGAATGTGCAGTTTTAGATTTTGGATCTATATGGTTTGATACACAACCAAAAGCAATAATATCAATATAAAAACTCGTTTAACGAAATAGTTTTGTTGTAAGCCCATTTCGTCCAAAATCTCCTTGGACTCGAAAATTTTGGGGTGTAAGTACTTGGGTTCCAAATTTTTAATTTTTTTATTTTTGTCTAATATGGTTTGATACACAACCAAAAACAATAAAATCAATGTAAAAACTCATTAAACGAAATAGTTTTGTTATAAGCCCATTTCGTCCAAAATCTCCTTGGACTCGAAAATTTTGGGGTGTTACTACTTGGGGTCCAAATTTTAATTTTTTTTATTTTTTCTAATATGGTTTGATACACAAAGAAAAGCAATAAAATCAATGTAAAAACTCATTTAACGAATTAGTTTTGTTGTAAGCCCATTTCGTCCAAAATCTCCTTGGACTCGAAAATTTTGGGGTGTAAGTACTTGGGGTCCAAATTTTTAATTTTTTTATTTGTGTCTAATATGGTTTGATACACAACCAAAAACAATAAAATCAATGTAAAAACTCATTTAACGAAATAGTTTTGTTGTAAGCCTATTTCGTCCAAAATCTCCTTGGACTCGAAAATTTTGGGGTGTAACTACTTGGGGTCCAAATTTTAAATTTTTTTATTTCTACCTAATATGGTTTGATACACAACCAAAAGCAATAAAATCAATGTAAAAACTCGTTTAACGAAATAGTTTTGTTGTAAGCCCATTTCGTCCAAAATCTCCTTGGACTCGAAAATTTTGGGGTCCAAATTTTTAATTTTTTTATTTTTGTCTAATATGGCTTGATACACAACAAAAAGCAATAAAATCAATGTAAAAACTCATTTAACGAAATAGTTTTGTTGTAAGCCAATTTCGTCCAAAATCTCCTTGGACTCGAATATGTTGGGGTGTAACTACTTGGGATCCAAATTATTAATTTTTTTATTTTTGTCTAATATGGTTTGATACACAACCAAAAGCAATAAAATCAATGTAAAAACTCGTTTAACGAAATAGTTTTGTTGTAAGCTCATTTCGTCCAAAATCTACTTGGACTCGAAAATTTTGGAGTGTAAGTACTTAGGGTCCAAATTTTAAATTCATTTTTATTTTTTGTGTTATGTGGTTTGATACACAACCAAAAGCAATAAAATCAATGTAAACACTCATTTAACGAAATAGTTTTGTTGTAAGCCCATTTTGTCCAAAATCTACTTAGACTCGAAAATTTTGGAGTGTAAGTACTTGGGTTCCAAATTTTTCTTTTTTTCTTTTTGTCTAATATGGTTTGATACAAAACAAAAAGCAATAAAATCAATGTAAAAACTCATTTAACGAAATAGTTTTGTTGTAAGCCCATTTCGTCCAAAATCTCCTTGGACTCGAAAATTTTGGGGTGTAAGTACTTGGGGTTCAAATTTTAAATTTATTTTTATTTTTTGTGTAATGTGGTTTGATACACAACCAAAAGCAATAAAATCAATATAAAAACTCATTTAACGAAATAGTTTTGTTGTAAGCCCAATTTGTCCAAAATCTAATTGGACTCGAAAATTTTGGAGTGTAAGTACTTGGGGTCCAAATTATTAATTTTTTTATTTTTGTCTAATATGGTTTGATACACAGCCAAAAGCAATCAAATCAATGTAAAAACTCATTTAACGAAATAGTTTTGATGTAAGCCCAATTTGTCCAAAATCTAATTGGACTCGAAAATTTTGGAGTGTAAGTACTTGGGGTCCAAATTTTTAATTTTTTTATTTTTGTCTAATATGGTTTGATACACAACCAAAAACAATAAAATCAATGTAAAAACTCATTTAACGAAATAGTTTTGTTGTAAGCCCATTTTGTCCAAAATCTACTTGGACTCGAAAATTTTGGGGTGTAAGTACTTGAGGTCCAAATTTTTCATTTTTTTATTTTTGTCTAATGTGGTTTGATACACAACCAAAAGCAATAAAATCAATGTAAAAACTCATTTAACGAAATAGTTATGTTGTAAGCCCATTTCGTCCAAAATCTCCTTGGACTCGAAAATTTTGGGGTGTAAGTACTTGGGGTTCAAATTTTAATTTTTTTTTATGTTTGTCTAATATGGTTTGATACACAACCAAAAGCAATAAAATCAATGTAAAAACTTATTTAACGAAATAGTTTTGTTGTAAGGCCATTTTGTCCAAAATCTCCTTGGACTCGAAAATTTTGGAGTGTAAGTACTTGGGATCCAAATTTTTAATTTTTTTATTTTTGTCTAATATGGTTTGATACAAAACCAAAAACAATAAAATCAATGTAAAAACTCATTTAACGAAATAGTTTTGTTGTTAGCCCATTTCGTCCAAAATCTCCTTGGACTCGAAAATTTTGGGGTGTAAGTACTTGAAGTCTAATTTTTAATTTTTTTATTTTTGTCTAATATGGTTTGATACACAACAAAAAGCAATAAAATCAATGTAAAAACTCATTTAACGAAATAGTTTTGTTGTAAGCCCATTTTGTCCAAAATCTACTTGGACTCGAAAATTTTGGAGTGTTAGTACTTGGGGTCCAAATTTTTAATTATTTTATTTATGTCTAATATGGTTTGATACACAACAAAAAGCAATAAAATCAATGTAAAAACTCATTTAACGAAATAGTTTTGTTGTAAGCACATTTCGTCCAAAATCTCCATGGACTCGAAAATTTTGGGGTGTAAGTACTTGGGGTCCAAATTTTTAATTTTTTTATTTTTTTCTAATATGATTTAATACACAACCAAAAACAATTAAATCAATGTAAAAACTCATTTAATGAAATAGTTTTATTGTAAGCCCATTTCGTCCAAAATCTCCTTGGACTCGAAAATTTTGGGGTGTAGGTACTTGGGGTTCAAATTTTTAATTTTTTATTTTAGTCTAATGTGGTTTGATACACAACCAAAAGCAATAAAATCAATGTAAAAACTCATTTAACGAAATAGTTTTGTTGTAAGCCCATTTTGTCCAAAATCTCCTTGAACTCGAAAATTTTGGGGTGTAAGTACTTGGGGTCCAAATTTTTAATTTTATTATTTTTGTCTAATATGGTTTGATACACAACCAAAAACAATAAAATCAATGTAAAAACTCATTTAACGAAATAGTTTTGTTGTAAGCCCATTTCGTCCAAAATCTCCTTGGACTCGAAAACTTTGGGGTGTAAGTACTTGGGGTCAAAATTTTTAATTTTTTTATTTTAGTCTTATGTGGTTTGATACACAACCAAAAGCAATAAAATCAATGTAAACACTCATTTAACGAAATAGTTTTGTTGTTAGCCTATTTCGTCCAAAATCTCCTTGGACTCGAAAATTTTGGGGTGTAAGTACTTGAAGTCCAAATTTTTAATTTTTTTATTTTTGTCTAATATGGTTTGATACACAACCAAAAGCAATACAATCAATGTAAAAACTCATTTAACGAAATAGTTTTGTTGTAAGCCCATTTCGTCCAAAATCTCCTTGGACTCGAAAATTTTGGGGTGTAAGAACTTGGGGTGCAAACTTTATATTTTTTTTTTATTTTTGTCTAATATGGTTTGATACACAACAAAAAGCAATAAAATCAATGTAAAAACTCATTTAACGAAATAGTTTTGTTGTAAGCCCATTTCGTTTAAAATCTCCTTGGACTCGAAAATTTTGGTGTGTAAGTACTTGGGGTCCAAATTATTATTTATTTTTATTTTTGTTTAATATGGTTTGATGCACAACCAAAAACAATAAAATCAATGTAAAAACTCATTTAACGAAATAGTTTTGTTGTAAGCCCATTTCGTCCAAAATCTCCTTGGACTCGAAAATTTTAGGGTGTAAATACTTGGGGTCCAAATTTTAATTTTTTTTATTTTTGTGTAATATGGTTTGATATACAACAAAAAGCAATAAAATCAATGTAAAAACTCATTTAACGAAATAGTTTTGTTGTAAGCCCATTTCGTCCAAAATCTCCTTGGACTCGAAAATTTTGGGATGTGTGTACTTGGGGTCCAAATTTTTAATTTTTTTATTTCTGTCTAATATGGTGAGATAAACAACATAAAGCAATAAAATCAATGTAAAATCTCATTTAACGAAATAGTTTTGTTGTAAGCCCATTTTGTCCAAAATCTACTTGGACTCGAAAATTTTGGAGTGTAAGTACTTGGGGTCCAAATTTTTAATTTTTTTATTTTTGTCTAATATGGTTTGATATACAACAAAAAGCAATAAAATCAATGGAAAAACTCATTTAACGAAATAGTTTTGTTGTAAGTTCATTTCGTCCAAAATCTCCTTGGACTCGAAAATTTTGGGGTGTAATTACTTGGGGTCTAAATTTTTAATTTTTTTATTTTTGTCTAATATGGTTTGACACACAACCAAAAACCATAAAATCAATGTAAAAACTCATTTAACGAAATAGTTTTGTTGTAAGCCCATTTCGTCCAAAACCTCCTTTGACTCGAAAATTTTAGGGTGTAACAACTTGGGGTCCAAATTTTAAATTTTTCTATTTTTGTCTAATATGGTTTGATACACAACCAAAAACAATAAAATCAATGTAAAAACTCATTTAACGAAATAGTTTTGTTGTAAGCCTATTTCGTCCAAAATCTCCTTGGACTCGAAAATTTTGGGTGTGTAAGTACTTGGGGTCCAAATTTTAAATTTTTTTATTTTTGTCTAATATGGTTTGTACACAACAAAAAGCAATAAAATCAATGTAAAAACTCATTTAACGAAATAGTTTTGTTGTAAGCATATTTCGTCCAAAATCTCCTTGGACTAGAAAATTTTGGGGTGTAACTACTTGGGGTCCAAATTTTAAATTTTTTTATTTTTGTCTAATATGGTTTGATACACAACCAAAAGCAATAAAATCAATGTAAAACTCATTTAACGAAATAGTTTTGTTGTAAGCCTATTTCGTCCAAAATCTCCTTGGACTCGAAAATTTTGGGGATGTAAGTACTTGGGGTCCAAATTTTTAATTTTTTTATTTTAGTCTTATGTTTTTTGATACACAACCAAAAGCAATAAAATCAATGTAAAAACTCATTTAACGAAATCGTTTTGTTGTAAGCCCATTTCGTCCAAAATCTCCTTGGACTCGAAAATTTTGGTGTGTAAGTACTTGGGGTTCAAATTTTAAATTTTTTTTATTTGTGTCTATTATGGTTTGATACACAACCAAAAGCAATAAAATCAACGTAAAAACTAATTTAACGAAATAGTTTTGTTGTAAGCCCATTTTGTCCAAAATCTAATTGGACTCGAAAATTTTGGAGTGTAAGTACTTGGGGTTCAAATTTTTAATTTTTTTATTTTTGTCTAATATGGTTTGATACACAACAAAAAGCAATAAAATCAATGTAAAAACTCATTTAACGAAATAGTTTTGTGGTAAGCATATTTCGTCCAAAATCTCCTTCGACTCGAAAATTTTGGGGTGTAAGTACTTGGGGTCCAAATTATTAATTTTTTTATTTCGACCACATATGGTTTGTACACAACAAAAAGCAAGAAAATCAATGTAAAAACTCATTTAACGAAATAATTTTGTTGTAAGCCCATTTCGTCCAAAATTACCTTCGACTCAAACATTTTGGGGTGTAAATACTTGGGGTCCAAATTATTAATTATTTTATTTTTGTCTAATGTGGTTTGATACACAACCAAAAGCAATAAAATCAATTTAAAAACTCATTTAACGAAATAGTTTTGTTGTGAGCCCATTTCGTCCAAAATCTCCTTGGACTCGAAAGTTTTGGGGTGTAAGTACTTGGGGTCCAAATTTTTAATTTTTTTATTTTTGTCTAATATGGTTTGATGCACAACAAAAAGCAATAAAATCAATGTAAAAACTCATTAAACGAAATAGTTTTGTTGTAAGCCCATTTTGTCCAAAATTTCCTTGGACTCGAAAATTTTGGGGTGTAAGTACTTGTGGTCCAAATTTTAAATTTTTTTATTTTTGTCTAATATGGTTTGATACACAACCAAAAACAATAAAATCAATGTAAAAATTCATTTAACGAAATAGTTTTGTTGTAAGCTCATTTTGTCCAAAATCTACTTGGACTCGAAAATTTTGGGGTGTAAGTACTTGAGGTCCAAATTTTTAATTTTTTTTTTGTCTAATGTGGTTTGATGCACAACCAAAAGCAATAAAATCAATGGAAAAACTCATTCAACGAAATAGTTTTGTTGTAAGCCCATTCGTCCAAAATCTCCTTGGACTCGAAAATTTTGGGGTGTTAGTACTTGGGGTTCAAATTTTAATTTTTTTTATTTTTGTCTAATATGGTTTGATACACAACCAAAAGCAATAAAATCAATGTAAAAACTCATTTAACGAAATAGTTTAGTTGTAAGCCCATTTTGTCCAAAATCTCCTTGGACTCGAAAATTTTGGGGTGTAAGTACTTGGGATCCAAATTTTTAATTTTTTTATTTTTGTCTAATATGGTTTGATACACAACCAAAAACAATAAAATCAATGTAAAAACTCATTTAACGAAATAGTTTTGTTGTAAGCCCATTTCGTCCAAAATCTACTTGGACTCGAAAATTTTGGAGTGTTAGTACTTGTGGTCCAAATTTTTAATTTTTTTATTTTTGTCTAATATGGTTTGATACACAACAAAAAGCAATAAAATCAATGTAAAAACTCATTTAACGAAATAGTTTTGTTGTAAGCCCATTTCGTCCAAAATCTCCTTGGACTCGAAAATTTTGGGGTGTAAGTACTTGAAGTCCAAATTTTTAATTTTTTTATTTTTGTCTAATATGGTTTGATACACAACCAAAAGCAATACAATCAATGTAAAACCTCATTTAACGAAATAGTTTTGTTGTAAGCCCAGTTCGTCCAAAATCTCCTTGGACTCGAAAATTTTGGGGTGTAAGAACTTGGTGTGCAAACTTTATATTTTTTTTTTATTTTTGTCTAATATGGTTTGATACACAACCAAAAGCAATAAAATCAATGTAAAAACTCATTTAACGAAATAGTTTTGTTGTAAGCCCATTTTGTCCAAAATCTCCTTGGACTCGAAAATTTTGGGATGTAAGTACTTGGCGTCCAAATTATTAATTTTTTTATTTTTTTCTAATATGGTTTGATACACAACCACAAACAATAAAATCAATGTAAAAACTCATTTAACGAAATAGTTTTATTGTAAGCCCATTTCGTCCAAAATCTCCTTGGACTCGAAAATTTTGGGGTGTAAGTACTTGGGGTCCAAATTTTTAATTTTTTTATTTTAGTCTAATGTGGTTTGATACACAACCAAAAGCAATAAAATTAATGTAAAAACTCATTTAACGAAATAGTTTTGTTGTAAGCCCATTTCGTCCAAAATCTCCTTGGACTCGAAAATTTTGGGGTGTAAGTACTTGAAGTCCAAATTTTTAATTTTTTTATTTTTGTCTAATATGGTTTGATACACAACCAAAAGCAATACAATCAATGTAAAAACTCATTTAACGAAATAGTTTTGTTGTAAGCCCAGTTCGTCCAAAATCTCCTTGGACTCGAAAATTTTGGGGTGTAAGAACTTGGTGTGCAAACTTTATATTTTTTTTTTATTTTTGTCTAATATGGTTTGATACACAACAAAAAACAATAAAATCAATGTAAAAACTCATTTAACGAAATAGTTTTGTTGTAAGCCCATTTCGTTTAAAATCTCCTTGGACTCGAAAATTTTGGGGTGTAAGTACTTGGGGTCCAAATTATTATTTATTTTTATTTTTGTTTAATATGGTTTGATACACAACCAAAAGCAATAAAATCAATGTAAAAACTCATTTAACGAAATAGTTTTGTTGTAAGCCCATTTCGTCCAAAATCTCCTTGGACTCGAAAATTTTAGTGTGTAAATACTTGGGGTCCAAATTTTAATTTTTTTTATTTTTGTCTAATATGGTTTGATATACAACAAAAAGCAATAAAATCAATGTAAAAACTCATTTAACGAAATAGTTTTGTTGTAAGCCCATTTCGTCCAAAATCTCCTTGGACTCGAAAATTTTGGGATGTAAGTACTTGGGGTCCAAATTTTTAATTTTTTTATTTTTGTCTAATATGGTGAGATAAACAACATAAAGCAATAAAATCAATGTAAAAATTCATTTAACGAAATAGTTTTGTTGTAAGCCCATTTTGTCCAAAATCTACTTGGACTCGAAAATTTTGGAGTGTAAGTACTTGGGGTCCAAATTTTTAATTTTTTTATTTTTGTCTAATATGGTTTGATATACAACAAAAAGCAATAAAATCAATGGAAAAACTCATTTAACGAAATAGTTTTGTTGTAAGCATATTTCGTCCAAAATCTCCTTGGACTAGAAAATTTTGGGGTGTAACTACTTGGGGTCCAAATTTTAAATTTTTTTATTTTTGTCTAATATGGTTTGATACACAACCAAAAGCAATAAAATCAATGTAAAACTCATTTAACGAAATAGTTTTGTTGTAAGCCTATTTCGTCCAAAATCTCCTTGGACTCGAAAATTTTGGGGATGTAAGTACTTGGGGTCCAAATTTTTAATTTTTTTATTTTAGTCTTATGTTTTTTGATACACAACCAAAAGCAATAAAATCGATGTAAAAACTCATTTAACGAAATCGTTTTGTTGTAAGCCTATTTCGTCCAAAATCTCCTTGGACTCGAAAATTTTGGGGTGTAACTACTTGGGGTCCAAATTATTAATTTTTTTATTTTTGTCTAATATGGTTTGACACACAACCAAAAGCAATAAAATCAATGTAAAAATGTAAAAACTCATTTAACGAAATAGTTTTGTTGTAAGCCCATTTCGTCCAAAATCTCCTTGGACTCGAAAATTTTGGTGTGTAAGTACTTGGGGTTCAAATTTTAAATTTTTTTTATTTGTGTCTATTATGGTTTGATACACAACCAAAAGCAATAAAATCAACGTAAAAACTAATTTAACGAAATAGTTTTGTTGTAAGCCCATTTTGTCCAAAATCTAATTGGACTCGAAAATTTTGGAGTGTAAGTACTTGGGGTTCAAATTTTTAATTTTTTTATTTTTGTCTAATATGGTTTGATACACAACAAAAAGCAATAAAATCAATGTAAAAACTCATTTAACGAAATAGTTTTGTGGTAAGCATATTTCGTCCAAAATCTCCTTCGACTCGAAAATTTTGGGGTGTAAGTACTTGGGGTCCAAATTATTAATTTTTTTATTTCGACCACATATGGTTTGTACACAACAAAAAGCAAGAAAATCAATGTAAAAACTCATTTAACGAAATAATTTTGTTGTAAGCCCATTTCGTCCAAAATTACCTTCGACTCGAACATTTTGGGGTGTAAATACTTGGGGTCCAAATTATTAATTATTTTATTTTTGTCTAATGTGGTTTGATACACAACCAAAAGCAATAAAATCAATTTAAAAACTTATTTAACGAAATAGTTTTGTTGTGAGCCCATTTCGTCCAAAATCTCCTTGGACTCGAAAGTTTTGGGGTGTAAGTACTTGGGGTCCAAATTTTTAATTTTTTTATTTTTGTCTAATATGGTTTGATGCACAACAAAAAGCAATAAAATCAATGTAAAAACTCATTAAACGAAATAGTTTTGTTGTAAGCCCATTTTGTCCAAAATTTCCTTGGACTCGAAAATTTTGGGGTGTAAGTACTTGTGGTCCAAATTTTAAATTTTTTTATTTTTGTCTAATATGGTTTGATACACAACCAAAAACAATAAAATCAATGTAAAAATTCATTTAACGAAATAGTTTTGTTGTAAGCTCATTTTGTCCAAAATCTACTTGGACTCGAAAATTTTGGGGTGTAAGTACTTGAGGTCCAAATTTTTAATTTTTTTTTTGTCTAATGTGGTTTGATGCACAACCAAAAGCAATAAAATCAATGGAAAAACTCATTCAACGAAATAGTTTTGTTGTAAGCCCATTCGTCCAAAATCTCCTTGGACTCGAAAATTTTGGGGTGTTAGTACTTGGGGTTCAAATTTTAATTTTTTTTATTTTTGTCTAATATGGTTTGATACACAACCAAAAGCAATAAAATCAATGTAAAAACTCATTTAACGAAATAGTTTAGTTGTAAGCCCATTTTGTCCAAAATCTCCTTGGACTCGAAAATTTTGGGGTGTAAGTACTTGGGATCCAAATTTTTAATTTTTTTATTTTTGTCTAATATGGTTTGATACACAACCAAAAACAATAAAATCAATGTAAAAACTCATTTAACGAAATAGTTTTGTTGTAAGCCCATTTCGTCCAAAATCTACTTGGACTCGAAAATTTTGGAGTGTTAGTACTTGTGGTCCAAATTTTTAATTTTTTTATTTTTGTCTAATATGGTTTGATACACAACAAAAAGCAATAAAATCAATGTAAAAACTCATTTAACGAAATAGTTTTGTTGTAAGCCCATTTCGTCCAAAATCTCCTTGGACTCGAAAATTTTGGGGTGTAAGTACTTGAAGTCCAAATTTTTAATTTTTTTATTTTTGTCTAATATGGTTTGATACACAACCAAAAGCAATACAATCAATGTAAAACCTCATTTAACGAAATAGTTTTGTTGTAAGCCCAGTTCGTCCAAAATCTCCTTGGACTCGAAAATTTTGGGGTGTAAGAACTTGGTGTGCAAACTTTATATTTTTTTTTTATTTTTGTCTAATATGGTTTGATACACAACCAAAAGCAATAAAATCAATGTAAAAACTCATTTAACGAAATAGTTTTGTTGTAAGCCCATTTTGTCCAAAATCTCCTTGGACTCGAAAATTTTGGGATGTAAGTACTTGGCGTCCAAATTATTAATTTTTTTATTTTTTTCTAATATGGTTTGATACACAACCACAAACAATAAAATCAATGTAAAAACTCATTTAACGAAATAGTTTTATTGTAAGCCCATTTCGTCCAAAATCTCCTTGGACTCGAAAATTTTGGGGTGTAAGTACTTGGGGTCCAAATTTTTAATTTTTTTATTTTAGTCTAATGTGGTTTGATACACAACCAAAAGCAATAAAATTAATGTAAAAACTCATTTAACGAAATAGTTTTGTTGTAAGCCCATTTCGTCCAAAATCTCCTTGGACTCGAAAATTTTGGGGTGTAAGTACTTGAAGTCCAAATTTTTAATTTTTTTATTTTTGTCTAATATTGTTTGATACACAACCAAAAGCAATACAATCAATGTAAAAACTCATTTAACGAAATAGTTTTGTTGTAAGCCCAGTTCGTCCAAAATCTCCTTGGACTCGAAAATTTTGGGGTGTAAGAACTTGGTGTGCAAACTTTATATTTTTTTTTTATTTTTGTCTAATATGGTTTGATACACAACAAAAAACAATAAAATCAATGTAAAAACTCATTTAACGAAATAGTTTTGTTGTAAGCCCATTTCGTTTAAAATCTCCTTGGACTCGAAAATTTTGGGGTGTAAGTACTTGGGGTCCAAATTATTATTTATTTTTATTTTTGTTTAATATGGTTTGATACACAACCAAAAGCAATAAAATCAATGTAAAAACTCATTTAACGAAATAGTTTTGTTGTAAGCCCATTTCGTCCAAAATCTCCTTGGACTCGAAAATTTTAGTGTGTAAATACTTGGGGTCCAAATTTTAATTTTTTTTATTTTTGTCTAATATGGTTTGATATACAACAAAAAGCAATAAAATCAATGTAAAAACTCATTTAACGAAATAGTTTTGTTGTAAGCCCATTTCGTCCAAAATCTCCTTGGACTCGAAAATTTTGGGATGTAAGTACTTGGGGTCCAAATTTTTAATTTTTTTATTTTTGTCTAATATGGTGAGATAAACAACATAAAGCAATAAAATCAATGTAAAAACTCATTTAACGAAATAGTTTTGTTGTAAGCCCATTTTGTCCAAAATCTACTTGGACTCGAAAATTTTGGAGTGTAAGTACTTGGGGTCCAAATTTTTAATTTTTTTATTTTTGTCTAATATGGTTTGATATACAACAAAAAGCAATAAAATCAATGGAAAAACTCATTTAACGAAATAGTTTTGTTGTAAGCCCATTTCGTCCAAAATCTCCTTGGACTCGAAAATTTTGGGGTGTAAGTACTTGGGGTCCAAATTTTTAATTTTTTTATTTTTGTCTAATATGGTTTGATACACAACCAAAAACCATAAAATCAATGTAAAAACTCATTTAACGAAATAGTTTTGTTGTAAGCCCATTTCGTCCAAAACCTCCTTTGACTCGAAAATTTTGGGGTGTAACAACTTGGGGTCCAAATTTTAAATTTTTCTATTTTTGTCTAATATGGTTTGATACACAACCAAAAACAATAAAATCAATGTAAAAACTTATTTAACGAAATAGTTTTGTTGTAAGCCTATTTCGTTCAAAATCTCCTTGGACTCGAAAATTTTGGGTGTGTAAGTACTTGGGGTCCAAATTTTAAATTTTTTTATTTTTGTCTAATATGGTTTGTACACAACAAAAAGCAATAAAATCAATGTAAAAACTCATTTAACGAAATAGTTTTGTTGTAAGCATATTTCGTCCAAAATCTCCTTGGACTAGAAAATTTTGGGGTGTAAGTACTTGGGGTCCAAATTTTAAATTTTTTAATTTTTGTCTAATATGGTTTGATACACAACCAAAAGCAATAAAATCAATGTAAAACTCATTTAACGAAATAGTTTTGTTGTAAGCCTATTTCGTCCAAAATCTCCTTTGACTCGAAAATTTTGGGGATGTAAGTACTTGGGGTCCAAATTTTTAATTTTTTTATTTTAGTCTTATGTTTTTTGATACACAAACAAAAGCAATAAAATCAATGTAAAAACTCATTTAACGAAATCGTTTTGTTGTAAGCCTATTTCGTCCAAAATCTCCTTGGACTCGAAAATGTTTGGGTGTAACTACTTGGGGTCCAAATTATTAATTTTTTTATTTTTGTCTAATATGGTTTGACACACAACCAAAAGCAATAAAATCAATGTAAAAATGTAAAAACTCATTTAACGAAATAGTTTTGTTGTAAGCCCATTTCGTCCAAAATCTCATTGGACTCGAAAATTTTGGGGTGTAAGTACTTGGGGTTCAAATTTTAAATTTTTTTATTTGTGTCTAATATGGTTTGATACACAACCAAAAGCAATAAAATCAACGTAAAAACTAATTTAACGAAATAGTTTTGTTGTAAGCCCATTTTGTCCAAAATCTAATTGGACTCGAAAATTTTGGAGTGTAAGAACTTGGGGTTCAAATTTTTAATTTTTTTATTTTTGTCTCATATGGTTTGATACACAACAAAAAGCAATAAAATCAATGTAAAAACTCATTTAACGAAATAGTTTTGTGGTAAGCATATTTCGTCCAAAATCTCCTTCGACTCGAAAATTTTAGGGTGTAAGTACTTGGGGTCCAAATTATTAATTTTTTTATTTTTACCTCATATGGTTTGTACACAACAAAAAGCAAGAAAATCAATGTAAAAACTCAATTAACGAAATAATTTTGTTGTAAGCCCATTTCGTCCAAAATTTCCCTCGACTCGAACATTTTGGGGTGTAAATACTTGGGGTCCAAATTATTAATTATTTTATTTTTGTCTAATGTGGTTTGATACACAACCAAAAGCAATAAAATCAATGTAAAAACTCATTTAACGAAATAGTTTTGTTGTGAGCCCATTTCGTCCAAAATCTCCTTGGACTCGAAAATTTTGGGGTGTAAGTACTTGGGGTCCAAATTTTTAATTTTTTTATTTTTGTCTAATATGGTTTGATGCACAACAAAAAGCAATAAAATCAATGTAAAAACTCATTAAACGAAATAGTTTTGTTGTAAGCCCATTTCGTCCAAAATCTCCTTGGACTCGAAAATTTTGGGGTGTAAGTACTTGGGGTCCAAATTTTTAATTTTTTTATTTTTGTCTAATATGGTTTGATACACAACCAAAAACAATAAAATCAATGTAAAAACTCATTTAACGAAATAGTTTTGTTGTAAGCCCATTTTGTCCAAAATCTACTTGGACTCGAAAATTTTGGGGTGTTAGTACTTGAGGTCCAAATTTTTAATTTTTTTTTTGTCTAATGTGGTTTGATGCACAACCAAAAGCAATAAAATCAATGTAAAAACTCATTTAACGAAATAGTTTTGTTGTAAGCCCATTCGTCCAAAATCTCCTTGGACTCGAAAATTTTGGAGTGTTAGTACTTGGGGTTCAAATTTTAATTTTTTTTATTTTTGTCTAATATGGTTTGATACACAACCAAAAGCAATAAAATCAATGTAAAAACTCATTTAACGAAATAGTTTTGTTGTAAGCCCATTTTGTCCAAAATCTCCTTGGACTCGAAAATTTTGGGGTGTAAGTACTTGGGATCCAAATTTTTAATTTTTTTATTTTTGTCTAATATGGTTTGATACACAACCAAAAACAATAAAATCAATGTAAAAACTCATTTAACGAAATAGTTTTGTTGTAAGCCCATTTTGTCCAAAATCTACTTGGACTCGAAAATTTTGGGGTGTAAGTACTTGGGGTCTAAATTTTTAATTTTTTTATTTTTGTCTAATATGGTTTGATACACAAAAAAGCAGTAAAATCAATGTAAAAACTCATTAAACGAAATAGTTTTGTTGTAAGCCTATTTCGTCCAAAATCTCCTTGGACTCGAAAATTTTTGGGTGTAAGTAATTGTGGTCCAAATTTTTAATTTTTTTATTTTTGTCTTATATGGTTTGATACAAAACCAAAATAATAAAATCAATGTAAAAACTCATTAAACGAAATAGTTTTGTTGTAAGCCCATTTCGTCCAAAACCTCCTTGGACTCGAAAATTTTTCGGTGTTACTACTTGGGGTCCAAATTTTAATTTTTTTTATTTTTTCTAATATGGTTTGATACACAAAGAAAAGCAATAAAATCAATGTAAAAACTCATTTAACGAAATAGTTTTGTTGTAAGCCCATTTCGTCCAAAATCTCCTTGGACTCGAAAATTTTGGGGTGTAAGTACTTGGGGACCAAATTTTTAATTTTTTTATTTGTGTCTAATATGGTTTGATACACAACCAAAAACAATAAAATCAATGTAAAAACTCATTTATCGAAATAGTTTTGTTGTAAGCCTATTTCGTCCAAAATCTCCTTGGACTCGAAAATTTTGGGGTGTAACTACTTGGGGTCCAAATTTTAAATTTTTTTATTTTTGTCTAATATGGTTTGATACACAACCAAAAGCAATAAAATCAATGTAAAAACTCGTTTAACGAAATAGTTTTGTTGTAAGCCCATTTCGTCCAAAATCTCCTAGGACTCGAAAATTTTGGGGTCCAAATTTTTAATTTTTTTATTTTTGTCTAATATGGCTTGATACACAACAAAAAGCAATAAAATCAATGTAAAAACTCATTTAACGAAATAGTTTTGTTGTAAGCCAATTTCGTCCAAAATCTCCTTGGACTCGAAAATGTTGGGGTGTAACTACTTGGGATCCAAATTATTAATTTTTTTATTTTTGTATAATATGGTTTGATACACAACCAAAAGCAATAAAATCAATGTAAAAACTCGTTTAACGAAATAGTTTTGTTGTAAGCTCATTTCGTACAAAATCTACTTGTACTCGAAAATTTTGGAGTGTAAGTACTTAGGGTCCAAATTTTAAATTCATTTTTATTTTTTGTGTTATGTGGTTTGATACACAACCAAAAGCAATAAAATCAATGTAAAAACTCATTTAAATAAATAGTTTTGTTGTAAGCCTATTTTGTCCAAAATCTACTTAGACTCGAAAATTTTGGAGTGTAAGTACTTGGGTTCCAAATTTTTCTTTTTTTCTTTTTGTCTTATATGGTTTGATACAAAACAAAAAGCAATAAAATCAATGTAAAAACTCATTTAACGAAATAGTTTTGTTGTAAGCCCATTTCGTCCAAAATCTCCTTGGACTCGAAAATTTTGGGGTGTAAGTACTTGGGGTTCAAATTTTAAATTTATTTTTATTTTTTGTGTAATGTGGTTTGATACACAACCAAAAGCAATAAAATCAATGTAAAAACTCATTTAACGAAATAGTTTTGTTGTAAGCCCAATTTGTCCAAAATCTAATTGGACTCGAAAATTTTGGAGTGTAAGTACTTGGGGTCCAAATTATTAATTTTTTTATTTTTGTCTAATATGGTTTGATACACAGCCAAAAACAATAAAATCAATGTAAAAACTCATTTAACGAAATAGTTTTGATGTAAGCCCATTTTGTCCAAAATCTAATTGGACTCGAAAATTTTGGGGTGTAAGTACTTGAGGTCCAAATTTTTCATTTTTTTATTTTTGTCTAATGTGGTTTGATACACAACCAAAAGCAATAAAATCAATGTGAAAACTCATTTAACGAAATAGTTTTGTTGTAAGCCCAATTTGTCCAAAATCTAATTGGACTCGGAAATTTTGGAGTGTAAGTACTTGGGGTCCAAATTTTTAATTTTTCTATTTTTGTCTAATATGGTTTGATACACAACCAAAAACAATAAAATCAATTTAAAAACTCATTTAACGAAATAGTTTTGTTGTAAGCCCATTTTTTCCAAAATCTACTTGGACTCGAAAATTTTGGGGTGTAAGTACTTGAGGTCCAAATTTTTCATTTTTTTATTTTTGTCTAATGTGGTTTGATACACAACCAAAAGCAATAAAATCAATGTAAAAACTCATTTAACGAAATAGTTATGTTGTAAGCCCATTTCGTCCAAAATCTCCTTGGACTCGAAAATTTTGGGGTGTAAGTACTTGGGGTTCAAATTTTAATTTTTTTTTTATGTTTGTCTAATATGGTTTGATACACAACCAAAAACAATAAAATCAATGTAAAAACTTATTTAACGAAATAGTTTTGTTGTAAGGCCATTTTGTCCAAAATCTCCTTGGACTCGAAAATTTTGGAGTGTAAGTACTTGGGATCCAAATTTTTAATTTTTTTATTTTTGTCTAATATGGTTTTGATACAAAACCAAAAACAATAAAATCAATGTAAAAACTCATTTAACGAAATAGTTTTGTTGTAAGCCCATTTCGTCTAAAATCTACTTGGACTCGAAAATTTTGGAGTGTAAGTACTTGGGGTCCAAATTTTTAATTTTTTTTTTTGTCTAATATTGTTTGATACACAACTAAAAGCAATAAAATCAATGTAAAAACTCATTTAACGAAATAGTTTTTGTTGTAAGCCCATTTCGTCCAAAATCTCCTTGGACTCGAAAATTTTGGGGTGTAAGTACTTGAAGTCCAAATTTTTAATTTTATTATTTTTGTCTAATATGGTTTGATACACAACAAAAAGCATTAAAATCAATGTGAAATCTCATTTAACGAAATAGTTTTGTTGTAAGCCCATTTTGTCCAAAATCTACTTGGACTCGTAAATTTTGGAGTGTAAGTACTTGGGGTCCAAATTTTTAATTTTTTTATTTTTGTCTAATATGGTTTGATACACAACAAAAAGCAATAAAATCAATGTAAAAACTCATTTAACGAAATAGTTTTGTTGTAAGCCCATTTTGTCCAAAATCTACTTGGACTCGAAAATTTTGGAGTGTTAGTAATTGGGGTCCAAATTTTTAATTTTTTTATTTATGTCTAATATGGTTTGATACACAACAAAAAGCAATAAAATCAATGTAAAAACTCATTTAACGAAATAGTTTTGTTGTAAGCCCATTTCGTTTAAAATCTCCTTGGACTCGAAAATTTTGGGGTGTAAGTACTTGGGGTCCAAATTATTATTTATTTTTATTTTTGTTTAATATGGTTTGATACACAACCAAAAGCAATAAAAACAATGTAAAAACTCATTTAACGAAATAGTTTTGTTGTAAGCCCATTTCGTCCAAAATCTCCTTGGACTCGAAAATTTTAGGGTGTAAATACTTGGGGTCCAAAATTTATTTTTTTTATTTTTGTCTAATATGGTTTGATATACAACAAAAAGCAATAAAATCAATGTAAAAACTCATTTAACGAAATAGTTTCTTTGTAAGCCCATTTCGTCCAAAACCTCCTTGGACTCGAAAATTTTGGGATGTAAGTACTTGGGGTCCAAATCTTTAATTTTTTTATTTTTGTCTAATATGGTGAGATAAACAACATAAAGCAATAAAATCAATGTAAAATCTCATTTAACGAAATAGTTTTGTTGTAAGCCCATTTTGTCCAAAATCTACTTGGACTCGAAAATTTTGGAGTGTAAGTACTTGGTGTCCAAATTTTTAATTTTTTTATTTTTGTCTAATATGGTTTGATATACAACAAAAAGCAATAAAATCAATGGAAAAACTCATTTAACGAAATAGTTTTGTTGTAAGTTCATTTCGTCCAAAATCTCCTTGGACTCGAAAATTTTGGGGTGTAAGTACTTGGGGTCCAAATTTTTAATTTTTTTATTTTTGTCTATAAGGTTTGATACACAACCAAAAACCATAAAATCAATGTAAAAACTCATTTAACGAAATAGTTTTGTTGTAAGCCCATTTCGTCCAAAACCTCCTTTGACTCGAAAATTTTGGGGTGTAACAACTTGGGGTCCAAATTTTAAATTTTTCTATTTTTGTCTAATATGGTTTGATACACAACCAAAAACAATAAAATCAATGTAAAAACTCATTTAACGAAATAGTTTTGTTGTAAGCCTATTTCGTCCAAAATCTCCTTGGACTCGAAAATTTTGGGTGTGTAAGTACTTGGGGTCCAAATTTTAAATTTTTTTTATTTCGTCTAATATGGTTTGTACACAACAAAAAGCAATAAAATCAATGTAAAAACTCATTTAACGAAATAGTTTTGTTGTAAGCCCATTCGTCCAAAATCTCCTTGGACTCGAAAATTTTGGGTGTGTAAGTACTTGGGGTCCAAATTTTAATTTTTTTTTATTTTGTCTAATATGGTTTGTACACAACAAAAAGCAATAAAATCAATGTAAAAACTCATTTAACGAAATAGTTTTGTTGTAAGCATATTTCGTCCAAAATCTCCTTGGACTCGAAAATTTTGGGGTGTAACTACTTGGGGTCCAAATTTTAAATTTTTTTATTTTTGTCTAATATGGTTTGATACACAACCAAAAGCAATAAAATCAATGTAAAACTCATTTAACGAAATAGTTTTGTTGTAAGCCCATTTTGTCCAAAATCTACTTGGACTCGAAAATTTTGGGGTGTTAGTACTTGAGGTCCAAATTTTTAATTTTTTTTTTTTTTGTCTAATGTGGTTTGATGCACAACCAAATCAATAAAATCAATGGAAAAACTCATTTAACGAAATAGTTTTGTTGTAAGCCCATTCGTCCAAAATCTCCTTGGACTCGAAAATTTTGGGGTGTTATTACTTGGGGTTCAAATTTTAATTTTTTTATTTTTGTCTAATATGGTTTGACACACAACCAAAAGCAATAAAATCAATGTAAAAATGTAAAAACTCATTTAACGAAATAGTTTTGTTGTAAGCCCATTTCGTCCAAAATCTCCTTGGACTCGAAAATTTTGGGGTGTAAGTACTTGGGGTTCAAATTTTAATTTTTTTTTATTTGTGTCTAATATGGTTTGATACACAACCAAAAGCAATAAAATCAACGTAAAAACTAATTTAACGAAATAATTTTGTTGTAAGCCCATTTTGTCCAAAATCTAATTGGACTCGAAAATTTTGGAGTGTAAGTACTTGGGGTTCAAATTTTTAATTTTTTTATTTTTGTCTAATATGGTTTGATACACAACAAAAAGCAATAAAATCAATGTAAAAACTCATTTAACGAAATAGTTTTGTGGTAAGCATATTTCGTCCAAAATCTCCTTCGACTCGAAAATTTTGGGGTGTAAGTACTTGGGGTCCAAATTATTAATTTTTTTATTTCTACCTCATATGGTTTGTACACAACAAAAAGCAAGAAAATCAATGTAAAAACTTATTTAACGAAATAATTTTGTTGTAAGCCCATTTCGTCCAAAATCTCCTTGGACTCGAAAATTTTGGGGTGTAAGTACTTGGGGTCCAAATTTTTAATTTTTTTATTTTTGTCTAATATGGTTTGATGCACAACAAAAAGCAATAAAATCAATGTAAAAACTCATTAAACGAAATAGTTTTGTTGTAAGCCCATATCGTCCAAAATTTCCTTGGACTCGAAAATTTTGGGGTGTAAGTACTTGGGGTCCAAATTTTTAATTTTTTTATTTTTGTCTAATATGGTTTGATACACAACCAAAAACAATAAAATCAATGTAAAAACTCATTTAACGAAACAGTTTTGTTGTAAGCCCATTTTGTCCAAAATCTACTTGGACTCGAAAATTTTGGGGTGTTAGTACTTGAGGTCCAAATTTTTAATTTTTTTTTTTTTGTCTAATGTGGTTTGATGCACAACCAAAAGCAATAAAATCAATGGAAAAACTCATTTAACGAAATAGTTTTGTTGTGCCCATTCGTCCAAAATCTCCTTGGACTCGAAAATTTTGGGGGTGTTAGTACTTGGGGTTCAAATTTTAATTTTTTTTATTTTTGTCTAATATGGTTTGATACACAACCAAAAGCAATAAAATCAATGTAAAAACTCATTTAACGAAATAGTTTTGTTGTAAGCCCATTTTGTCCAAAATCTCCTTGGACTCGAAAATTTTGGGGTGTAAGTACTTGGGATCCAAATTTTTAATTTTTTTTTATTTTTGTCTAATATGGTTTGATACACAACCAAAAACAATAAAATCAATGTAAAAACTCATTTAACGAAATAGTTTTGTTGTAAGCCCATTTCGTCCAAAATCTCCTTGGACTCGAATATTTTGGGGTGTAAGTACTTGGGGTCCAAATTATTAATTTTTTTATTTTTTTCTAATATGGTTTGATACACAACCACAAACAATAAAATCAATGTAAAAACTCATTTAACGAAATAGTTTTATTGTAAGCCCATTTCGTCCAAAATCTCCTTGGACTCGAAAATTTTGGGGTGTAAGTACTTGGGGTCCAAATTTTTAATTTTTTTATTTTAGTCTAATGTGGTTTGATACACAACCAAAAGCAATAAAATTAATGTAAAAACTCATTTAACGAAATAGTTTTGTTGTAAGCCCATTTCGTCCAAAATCTCCTTGGACTCGAAAATTTTGGGGTGTAAGTACTTGAAGTCCAAATTTTTAATTTTTTTATTTTTGTCTAATATGGTTTGATACACAACCAAAAGCAATACAATCAATGTAAAAACTCATTTAACGAAATAGTTTTGTTGTAAGCCCAGTTCGTCCAAAATCTCCTTGGACTCGAAAATTTTGGGGTGAAAGAACTTGGTGTGCAAACTTTATATTTTTTTTTATTTTTGTCTAATATGGTTTGATACACAACAAAAAGCAATAAAATCAATGTAAAAACTCATTTAACGAAATAGTTTTGTTGTAAGCCCATTTCGTTTAAAATCTCCTTGAACTCGAAAATTTTGGGGTGTAAGTACTTGGGGTCCAAATTATTATTTATTTTTATTTTTAATTAATATGGTTTGATACACAACCAAAAGCAATAAAATCAATGTAAAAATTCATTAAACGAAATAGTTTTGTGGTAAGCCAATTTCGTCCAAAATCTCCTTGGACTCGAAAATTTTAGGGTATAAATACTTGGGGTCCAAATTTTAATTTTTTTTATTTTTGTCTAATATGGTTTAATATACAAAAAAAAGCAATAAAATCAATGTAAAAACTCATTTAACGAAATAGTTTTGTTGTAAGCCCATTTCGTCCAAAATCTCCTGGGACTCGAAAATTTTGGGATGTAAGTACTTGGGGTCCAAATTTTTAATTTTTTTATTTTTGTCTAATATGGTGAGATAAACAACATAAAGCAATAAAATCAATGTAAAATCTCATTTAACGAAATAGTTTTGTTGTAAGCCCATTTTGTCCAAAATCTACTTGGACTCGAAAATTTTGGAGTGTAAGTACTTGGGGTCCAAATTTTTAATTTTTTTATTTTTGTCTAATATGGTTTGATATACAACAAAAAGCAATAAAATCAATGGAAAAACTCATTTAACGAAATAGTTTTGTTTTAAGTTCATTTCGTCCAAAATCTCCTTGGACTCGAAAATTTTGGGGGTGTAAGTACTTGGGGTCCAAATTTTTAATTTTTTTATTTTTGTCTAATATGGTTTGATACACAACCAAAAACCATAAAATCAATGTAAAAACTCATTTAACGAAATAGTTTTGTTGTAAGCCCATTTCGTCCAAAACCTCCTTTGACTCGAAAATTTTGGGGTGTAACAACTTGGGGTCCAAATTTTAAATTTTTCTATTTTTGTCTAATATGGTTTGATACACAACCAAAAACAATAAAATCAATGTAAAAACTCATTTAACGAAATAGTTTTGTTGTAAGCCTATTTGTTCCAAAATCTCCTTGGACTCGAAAATTTTGGGTGTGTAAGTACTTGGGGTCCAAATTTTAAATTTTTTTATTTTTGTCTAATATGGTTTGTACACAACAAAAAGCAATAAAATCAATGTAAAAACTCATTTAACGAAATAGTTTTGTTGTAAGCATATTTCGTCCAAAATCTCCTTGGACTAGAAAATTTTGGGGTGTAACTACTTGGGGTCCAAATTTTTAATTTTTTTATTTTTGTCTAATATGGTTTGATACACAACCAAAAGCAATAAAATCAATGTAAAACTCATTTAACGAAATAGTTTTGTTGTAAGCCTATTTCGTCCAAAATCTCCTTGGACTCGAAAATTTTGGGGATGTAAGTACTTGGGGTCCAAATTTTTAATTTTTTTATTTTAGTCTTATGTTTTTTGATACACAACCAAAAGAAATAAAATCAATGTAAAAACTCATTTAACGAAATCGTTTTGTTGTAAGCCTATTTCGTCCAAAATCTCCTTGGACTCGAAAATGTTGGGGTGTAACTACTTAAGGTCCAAATTATTAATTTTTTTATTTTTGTCTAATATGGTTTGACACACAACCAAAAGCAATAAAATCAATGTAAAAATGTAAAAACTCATTTAACGAAATAGTTTTGTTGTAAGCCCATTTCGTCCAAAATCTCCTTGGACTCGAAAATTTTGGGGTGTAAGTACTTGGGGTTCAAATTTTAAATTTTTTTTATTTGTGTCTAATATGGTTTGATACACAACCAAAAGCAATAAAATCAACGTAAAAACTAATTTAACGAAATAGTTTTGTTGTAAGCCCATTTTGTCCAAAATCTACTTGGACTCGAAAATTTTGGAGTGTAAGTACTTGGGGTTCAAATTTTTAATTTTTTTATTTTTGTCTAATATGGTTTGATACACAACAAAAAGCAATAAAATCAATGTAAAAATTCATTTAACGAAATAGTTTTGTGGTAAGCATATTTCGTCCAAAATCTCCTTCGACTCGAAAATTTTGGGGTGTAAGTACTTGGGGTCCAAATTATTAATTTTTTTATTTCTACCTCATATGGTTTGTACACAACAAAAAGCAAGAAAATCAATGTAAAAACTCATTTAACGAAATAATTTTGTTGTAAGCCCATTTCGTCCAAAATTTCCTTCGACTCGAACATTTTGGGGTGTAAATACTTGGGGTCCAAATTATTAATTATTTTATTTTTGTCTAATGTGGTTTGATACACAACAAAAAGCAATAAAATCAATGTTAAAACTCATTTAACGAAATAGTTTTGTTGTGAGCCCATTTCGTCCAAAATCTCCTTGGACTCGAAAATTTTGGGGTGTAAGTACTTGGGGTCCAAATTTTTAATTTTTTTATTTTTGTCTAATATGGTTTGATGCACAACAAAAAGCAATAAAATCAATGTAAAAACTCATTAAACGAAATAGTTTTGTTGTAAGCCCATTTCGTCTAAAATCTACTTGGACTCAAAAATTTTGGGGTGTAAGTACTTGGGGTCCAAATTTTTAATTTTTTTATTTTTGTCTAATATGGTTTGATACACAACCAAAAACAATAAAATCAATGTAAAAACTCATTTAACGAAATAGTTTTGTTGTAAGCCCATTTTGTCCAAAATCTACTTGGACTCGAAAATTTTGGGGTGTTAGTACTTGAGGTCCAAATTTTTAATTTTTTTTTTTTTGTCTAATGTGGTTTGATGCACAACCAAAAGCAATAAAATCAATGTAAAAACTCATTTAACGAAATAGTTTTGTTGTAAGCCCATTCGTCCAAAATCTCCTTGGACTCGAAAATTTTGGGGTATTAGTACTTGGGGTTCAAATTTTAATTTTTCTTATTTTTGTCTAATATGGTTTGATACACAACCAAAAGCAATAAAATCAATGTAAAATTTGTTGTAAGCCCATTTTGTCCAAAATCTCCTTGGACTCGAAAATTTTGGGGTGTAAGTACTTGGGATCCAAATTTTTAATTTTTTTATTTTTGTCTAATATGGTTTGATACACAACCAAAAACAATAAAATCAATGTAAAAACTCATTTAACGAAATAGTTTTGTTGTAAGCCCATTTCATCCAAAATCTACTTGGACTCGAAAATTTTGGAGTGTTAGTACTTGTGGTCCAAATTTTTAATTTTTTTATTTTTGTCTAATAGGTTTGATACACAACAAAAAGCAATAAAATCAATGTAAAAACTCATTTAACGAAATAGTTTTGTTGTAAGCCCATTTCGTCCAAAATCTCCTTGGACTCGAATATTTTGGGGTGTAAGTACTTGGGGTCCAAATTAATATTTTTTTTATTTTTTTCTATTATGGTTTGATACACAACCACAAACAATAAAATCAATGTAAAAACTCATTTAACGAAATAGTTTTATTGTAAGCCCATTTCGTCCAAAATCTCCTTGGACTCGAAAATTTTGGGGTGTAAGTACTTGGGGTCCAAATTTTTAATTTTTTTATTTTAGTCTAATGTGGTTTGATACACAACCATTTAAATCAATGTAAAAACTCATTTAACGAAATAGTTTTGTTGTAAGCCCATTTCGTCCAAAATCTCCTTGGACTCGAAAATTTTGGGATGTAAGTACTAGGAGTCCAAAATTTTAATTTTTTTATTTTTGTCTTATATGGTTTGATACACAACAAAAAGCAATACAATCAATGTAAAAACTCATTTAACGAAATAGTTTTGTTGTAAGCCCATTTCGTCCAAAATCTCCTTGGACTCGAGAATTTTGGGGTGTAAGAACTTGGGGTGCAAGCTTTTAATTTTTTTTTTATTTTTGTCTAATATGCTTTGATACACAACAAAAAGCAATAAAATCAATGTAAAAATGTAAAAACTCATTTAACGAAATAGTTTTGTTGTAAGCCCATTTCGTCCAAAATCTCCTTGGACTCGAAAATTTTGGGGTGTAAGTACTTGGGGTCCAAATTTTTAATTTTTTATTTTTGTCTAATATGGTTTGATACACAACAAAAACAATAAAATCAATGTAAAAACTCATTTAACGAAATAGTTTTGTTGTAAGCCTATTTCGTCCAAAATCTCCTTGGACTCGAAAATTTTGGGGTATAAGTACTTGAAATCCAAATTTTTAATTTTTTTATTTTTGTCTAATATGGTTTGATACACAACAAAAAGCAATAAAATCAATGTTAAAACTAATTTAACGGAATAGTTTTGTTGTAAGCCCATTTTGTCCAAAATCTACTTGGACTCGAAAATTTTGGATTGTAAGTACTTGGGGTCCAGATTTTGATTTTTTTATTTTTGCCTAATATGGTTTGATATACAACAAAAAGCAATAAAATCAATGTAAAAACTCATTTAACGAAAAAGTTTTGTTATAAGCCCATTTTGTCCAAAATCTACTTGGACTCGAAAATTTTGGAGTGTAAGTACTTGGGGTCCAAATTTTTAATTTTTTTATTTTTGTCTAACATGGTTTGATACACAACAAAAAAGCAATAAAATCAATGTAAAAACTCATTTAACGAATAGTTTTGTTGTAAGCCCATTTCGTCCAAAATCTCCTTGGACTCGAAAATTTTGGGGTGTAAGTACTTGGTGTCCAAATTTTTAATTTTTTTTTTTTTTGTCTAATATGGTTTGATACACAACCAAAAACAATAAAATCAATGTAAAAACTCATTTAACGAAATAGTTTTGTTGTAAGCCCATTTCGTTTAAAATCTCCTTGGATTCGAAAATTTTGGGGTGTAAGTACTTGGGGTCCAAAATATTATTTATTTTTATTATTTTCTAATATGGTTTGATACACAACCAAAAACAATAAAATCAATGTAAAAACTCATTTAACGAAATAGTTTTATTGTAAGCCCATTTCGTCCAAAACCTCCTTGGACTCGAAAATTTTGGGGTGTAAGTACTTGGAAATGTCTGCAATAAATAATGTCTGCAATACCTAGTTCAACTCATAATTGCGGAACAGAAACCAGACATCAAAACTACTCATTAGGAATAGCTATATGGAATGCAAACGGATTAACACAACACCTAGAAGAATTAGAACTATTTCTAAATACAGAGAAAATTGATATATGCTTAATATCAGAAACACATTTTACCAGCAGCTCCTATGTATCAATCCGGAGATATACTTGTTACCATACCACACACCCTGCAGAACGAGCAAGAGGAGGGTCAGCTATATTTATTAGGGATAATATCAAACATCATGAAGAATTAAAAATAGAAAAAGAATCCATGCAAGTAACCACCGTGACGGTTAAATTTGGTCATCACAACACCTGTAATATATCTGCAATATATTGCCCCCCACGGTATAACCTAAAAAAAGAAGACTACATTAATCTGTTCCAGAAATTGGGAAGTAACTTCACTGTCGGAGGTGATTTTAATGCAAAAAATACCTTCTGGGGTTCAAGATTAACCTCTCCAAAAGGCAAGGAATTACTTGCAGCTGGCCAAAACTCAAACTGTGAATTTTACTCAAGAGGGAAACCGACGTACTGGCCAACAGATCCTAACAAAATCCCAGATCTAATAGATTTCTACATCACTAAAGGCATATCAGAACGCTACATCTTCTTAGAAAATGATGAAAGTCTAATATCTGATCATTCTCCTGTTATTATGACGGTTAGTGAAAATGTAATAGAAAAAACAAATTCACCACAACTAACAAACAACAAAACAAATTGGGAATTGTTTAAGCAGTTAGTGGAGGAAAAAATAGAACTTCAAGTGCCAATCAAAAGTGAATATGAAATAGAAGAGGAACTAGACCGGCTCCTTGATGTCATACAATGGTCGGCTTGGGAATGCACCCCCAAATTATCATCCAGGAAAAAAAACGCCGTTATTTACCCAATAGAAGTAAGAGAATTAGTGCAGGAAAAACGAAAAGCCCGAAAGAAATGGCAGAATACACGTGCGCCGCAAGATAAAACCACCTTAAACAACTTGTGCATCAAACTTAAGGTACTCATAAAAGCAGTGAAAAATGAAACAATTGGAAAATATCTCTGTTCTCTAGCCCCTACTAAAGATACCGACTATTCCCTCTGGAAAGCAACAAAAGGGTTAAAACGACCAAAAACGCAGATCCCCCCAATCAAAACAAACGATGGAAACTGGGCTAGAAGTGCGAATGATAAAGCTGACCTGTTTGCTGAACATCTTGAAGAACAATTTCAACCTCTAGGTCGGCAGACCAGTTACGAAAACACTGCTAATACGCCCAGAATATCTGATTTCGAAGATATCAGGCCTGTAACATTGAAAGAACTAAAAACAGAAATTAAGAACATAAAAACAAAGAAAGCTCCTGGTTACGATCTGATAACAGGGCAAATAATAAAGGAGCTGCCTGAAAAAGGGACCCGTAAATTACTGCACATAATCAATGCGATCATCAGGAAAAAACATGTGCCAATGCAGTGGAAAGTAGCAGAAGTAATACTGATTTCGAAACCGGGCAAGCCACCAAATGATAGAAAGTCATATCGGCCAATTTCACTTCTACCAACACTAGCGAAATTGTTTGAGAGGCTGCTGCTCAAAAGATTAAAAATAACCATAGAACAACGAAACCTTATCCCAGAATATCAATTTGGTTTCAGGGAGAAACACTCCACTATTGAGCAGGTTCACAGGCTTACAGATGTCATTGAGAATACATTAGAAAGGAAAAAGGTTTGCTCTGGTATCTTCTTAGATGTGGCACAGGCCTTCGATAAGGTATGGCACAGAGGTTTACTCTTTAAACTACATAGAGATTTACCAAAACAATATTACATGATTTTAAAATCATACATAGAGAATCGCCACTTTCGGGTGAAATGTGAAGATGAATACTCCGAGCTAAAAAAGATCTCGGCAGGAGTCCCACAGGGTAGTGTTTTGGGACCAATTCTTTACTTACTCTACACCAGTGATTTACCTCATTTAAACGATGTTACCGTTGCAACATTTGCTGATGACACTGCAGTTCTCTCAGTAGGAGACACTATCGAGGAATCGACAACGAAACTTCAAGAAGCATGTAACAAAATCATAAAATGGACAAAAAAGTGGCGAATCGGGCTCAATGAATCAAAATCCACGCATGTGAATTTTACTAATCTAAGAGTCAGTTACAAACCTGTAATCATTAACGGTCAGCAGATTCCGTATGCAAATAAGGCTAAATATCTAGGGATGACCTTAGATACCAGGCTCAGATGGAAAGAGCACGCATAAAAGAAAAAAGAAGAACTTAATATCAAATATCGAAAAATGTATTGGCTGCTCGGGAAAAACTCGGAATTGTCAACCGAAAATAAATTGCTACTATATCAACAGGTGCTAAAGCCTGTATGGACTTACGGAATACAGCTCTGGGGCTGTACAAAGAAAACCAACACTAAAATAATACAAACTTTTCAAAACAAAGTGCTACGTGGTATAGTTAACGCTCCGTGGTACATTAGGAATGATGACCTTCATCGGGATCTAAATATCCCGACGGTCCAAGAAGAAATAAAAAAACTTGCAGTAATACATGGACAACGTATTTATCAACACGTAAATGAAGAGCTTCGTGGTATGTTGGACACCTCCCATGCAGTAAGACGATTGCAGAGAACGAAACCAATTGATTTAATGGATTAAGGACACCAAAGCAAAGACTACTTCAGTAAATAACCTATAAATGGAGCCGGCCAATTGGCGTCTTCTCATTCACAAGTGATTAAATTAAAAAAGAAAAATTACTAGATGAATTGTATTCAGTTGTAATAATTTAAATTTAAAAAAAAAAAAAAAAATTTATTCTAATGTGGTTTGATACACAACCAAAAGCAATAAAATCAATATAAAAACTCATTTAACGAAATAGTTTTGTTGTAAGCCCATTTCGTCCAAAATCTCCTTGGACTCGAAAATTTTGGGGTGTAAGTACTTGGGGTCCAAATTTTTAATTTTTTTATTTTTATCTAATATGGTTTGATACACAACCAAAAGCAATAAAATCAATGTAAATACTCATTTAACGAAATAGTTTTGTTGTAAGCCCATTTCGTCCAAAATCTCCTTGGACTCGAAAATTTTGGGGTGTAAGTACTTGGGGTCCAAATTTTTAATTTTTCTATTTTTGTCTAATATGGTTTGATACACAACAAAAACAATAAAATCAATGTAAAAACTCATTTAAAGAAATAGTTTTGTTGTAAGCCCATTTCGTCCAAAATCTCCTTGGACTCGAAAATTTTGGGGTATAAGTACTTGGAGTCCAAATTTTTAATTTTTTTATTTTTGTCTAATATGGTTTGATACACAACAAAAAGCAATAAAATCAATGTAAATACTCATTTAACGAAATAGTTTTGTTGTAAGCCCATTTTGTCCAAAATCTACTTGGACTCGAAAATTTTGGAGTGTAAGTACTTGGGGTCCAAATTTTTATTTTTTTTATTTTTGTCTAATATGTTTTGATATACCACAAAAAGCAATAAAATCAATGTAAAAACTTATTGCGTAATGATGTGTTGGGTTGCAGAAGTGAAGAGATGCGATTCGCGAAGCACTTTGATGAATAATAATAATAAATAAAAAAAAACAAAATTTAATTTAAATCTTAAAAATTAATAAAAAATTTTATTTAAGAAAATAATTTGGTGATCAGCCGATCAGCGGTTGCTGCTGCTCAAAAATTCCAAAACTGAATAAGAAAGTTTTCAAAATTTTGTATAACTTTTATCAAAATTTTTAAGACCATCTGCATGCAATAAAAATTGGATTGATCCAGAGCTTTCGCTTTTTGGTAAACAAGGTAATAAAAATCTAAAATGCATCCACCAAATCTGGTTTCAGCTGGTTACCAATTTGTTTGTATTATAGACGTACGTACGCCTATGAACGGTATTGCAATGTTAAATTTGCTTTTGTTCTAACTGCCCGCCATCATGTTAAGTGGTATTAAATAATTGTGTCTTCGGTTATCACAATCATTTAATGATGATGGGGGGCATCTATAATAAGATTTTAATAACTACCGAACCATCGTTTAATTTAAATATTCTGTGTCTTGGTTATCACACAATTGATGGTGGCATCTATGCGACAATTGCAATATCGTTCGTTTCAATGATAATTGAATATTGGTAACGATTTTGATTGATGTGCAAATCGGTATGATAATAAAATTTGTTAATTTTGTAATGTGTACAAAACTGTTTTCATGCATGTACCGATTTTGCATGGGAAGACTGTTGTTGCATATTCTTATGGAATATGCTTATTTATACGGAGAATTGTCCGTTGATAAATAATTCAGTCTACGGGGAATTGTCCGTTTGTGATTAAGTATATTGTGCGGTGTTTCTTGTAATTAACGAAACAGGCCGCTACATCACTCCCTCCTCAGTGAAAAGGTCCCTCCTGTTATGGGTTTTTGTGTCCTCCAGCGTTTGTGGATGGAGTTTTGGGAATTGTACTATTATAATGATGTATGATCATTCTAATAGTAGCGATGATGTAACTTGTTTACCAGCGAAAATTATTTGATGATAGTAAATGTATTATTGGTGGCGATGTATGATCGTCATATGAAATATATGGTCTTGATGTCTACCAGCGATTGTGGTTGGAACTTATGAATTGGAGTTTATTGTTTGAGTTGAGTGAAGTTTGTGTTAGCCAAAAATGCGGACAGTTTTCTTTACTCCCGATATTTGATCGGGTGAACTCAGTATTCCATAGACTGGTTTGAGTCTATCAATAGAGACAGATTGTTGCTTGTCTCGGATTTGCAAAACAAAGTGCTTACAAAGTCGTCGTATCACTTTGTATGGGCCTTCATATGATGGTGTGAGGCCAGTGCGAACTTTGTCTATTCGTACGAAAACGTAGTCACAAGTTTGCAGTGACTTTGGTACGAATATGTCGCTTTGATTGGTTTTGCGCGTGTCCGTTGGAATGAGTTTGTTCGTCGTGGAGCGCAATTGATAAATCACTGTGTCAGTGGTTACCAGGGATGTAAGTGGATGTCCCACAAAGAATTCTCCAGGTAATTTGATCGTTTGACCGTACACCAGTTCTGCTGGTGTACATTTTAGGTCATCTTTAACTGTTGCTCGGATTCCCAATAATATGATTAGAATTTCTGAGCTCCAGTTTACGGTATTTGCACGAGCTTTTAGAGCTGTTTTTAGTTGGCGGTGAAAGCGCTCAACCATACCGTTTGCTTGAGGGTGATAGGCAGTTGTTCGTATTCGATGTGAGCCTTAGAGTTGCAAAAGCTCAGCGAATAGTTTTGATTCGAACTGTGTGCCTTGGTCGGTCGTTATGTTGACCGGAACGCCGAATCTAGAGATATAGTTTTCGACGAGCGTTTTTGCTATTGTTGTTGCGGAGATGTCCTTAATGCAGTAGGCTTCAGGCCACCGCGTTAAACGATCAACGCAAGTTAATATGTATGAAAATCCATTAGATGGTGGAAGTGGTCCAACAATATCTATATGGATGTGCTCAAATCTACCTGGTGGAATTTGGAAATTCCCGTGAGGTGATTTAGTGTGACGTTGCGCTTTACATTTTTGGCAGGATAAACAAGATTTCGCCCATTGGGTTACGTCTTTGTTCATACTAGGCCAAAAGTATTTTGCAGTGACAAGTTAACGAGTTGCTCGTACACTTGGATGTGAAATATTATGCAGAGTGTCGAAAATAGTTCGACGTAATGTCTCTGGAATGTACGGGCGATTATTGCCTGTAGATATTTCACAATAAACTGTTAAATTGGCTAATGGAAATTTATCTAGTTTCCATTTGGAAGTGCGCCGATTTGTAGAACTAGAGAGTAACTTATGTAGTTCTTGATCGCTAGCTTGTGCTTTTGCGATTGTTGTAATGTCGTAGCGAGTTGCTACGGAGGCAAGTTCGTGGTCAGAAGTCCGAGAAAGAGTGTCGGCGACCACATTGTCTTTGCCATGTATGTGCTGTATGTCTGTCGTAAACTGAGAGACATAATCTAAGTGGCGTGCTTGCCTTGGGTTTTGCTCCGCTTTAGAGGTAATTGCTCTAGTAAGCGGTTTGTGGTCGGTGAAAATAGTAAATTCCCGACCCTCGACAAAATAGCGAAAGTGCTTAATTGCTTGGAAAATTGCAAACAATTCGCGGTCAAATGCCGAATATTTTCTTTCGGCATCTGATAATTTCTTGGAGAAAAATCCAAGAGGTTCCCAAGTGCCTTTATTCAATTGCTGTAAGACTCCACCTATTGCTGTGCTAGAAGCATCAGTAGTGATGCTGTATTTTGTTGCATTTAGCGGATGCGCTAAAAGAGCAATATTTTCTAAGCACTTCTTGAGCTGAAGGAATGCATTTTGACATTCTTCAGGCCAAGAAAAATTTTGAGGCGTTTTAGGTCTCTTGAGAAGTTTTGCCAATTGTGAGTGAATTGGGGCAAGTATCTCAACGAGTTTTGGAATAAATCGGTGGTAGTAGTTTACCATACCGACAAATTGTTGTATTTGCTTTATGTTTTGTGGTGCAGGGAATTCCCTAATTGCATTAATTCGTCCTTTGGACGGCAGAATACCATTAGGAGTAATTTTATGACTGAGGAAGTCAAGATTGCTTGTCCCAAACACACATTTTGCTGTGTTAATATTGACGCCATAATTTGACAATTTTTGGAAGAGTTGTTTCAAATGGAGTAAGTGTTGCTTCTCGTCTCTAGATGCTACGAGAATATCGTCAATATAAACAAAAACGAAATCGAGATCTCTCACGATTTCGTTGATGAAACGCTGGAATGTTTGTGCAGCATTTTTGAGACCAAATGGCATTCGAGTGAATTCGAATAAGCCAAATGGTGTGGTAATTGCGGTTTTATGTATGTCGTCAGGAGCAATCGGAATTAAATGATATGCCCTGACGAGATCTATTTTTGAAAAAATTGAACATCCATGTAATTGCATGGAAAAATTTTGAATGTGGGGAATAGGGTAACGGTCAGGAATAGTGACAGCGTTAAGCCTTCTGTAGTCCCCACATGGTCTCCAGTCGTTGTCCTTTTTCTTCACCATGTGTAATGGACATGATATTGCTGAAGAAGAAGGTCGGCAGATTCCTAGTTCCACCATGTGTTGGAATTCTAGGAATGCTGCTTTGTGCCGAATTGGATCAAGTCTACGTGGTCTCGCAAATGGTAAATGGCCTGTAGTCACAATGTGGTGTATTACATTATGCCTTACCGGAGAGTTGTAGTTTGGTGGAGCTGTTAAAGAAGAAAAATTCTTTAACAATGCTCCATAGCCATTGTTGATTATGTAGAACAATGGTGATGGCGTATCAACGAGTGCTGTTGTAGCGTTGATAGTAAGCTTAGTGGATGGATCGATTAATTTGCGATTTTTAAGATCCACTAATAAACCGAATTTCGTTAGGAAATCCGCGCCGATGATGGGGCGGTTGACTTTGGCAAGAATAAATGCGTGTTTAAAAGAACGTCTTAATCCAATGTCAACATTAAGTAATTTGGTACCAAAAGTATTTATTGTGGTACTATTTGCTGCTGACAGAACTAAATCGGGATTGCGATTTGTTCCGCAGCGATAGTATCTATGATAAGGGATTACGCTGAGATCAGCGCCGGTATCAATCAGAAACGTGATACTATTTTCCAAATCCCTTATAAATAAGCAACTGTGTTGCGCTTGTCTTAAGTTTGCTAACCCGCTGCGACCTTAAGACTTAATGGTTAAGGGAACCGATTTGCGGGTCCCTTTTGATGTTTAGCAAAAGTGCACGTTTGATTGCATTTTAATGCTGCGTGGCCAAATTTTTCGTGATACCAACACCAGTTTTGTGGAAATTGGAATCTTGGCGTTTGTCGGTTGTTTTTTCGAATGAAACTTCCCTGTGTTGCAGATTGTAATTTACAAGGGGGAGATGTTCGTCTCCAGGGCGATTGTGAACGCGAGGGTTGTCGCTGTGTGTGTGAAATGTTTTCTTGCCTAATTAACCTATCGTTAATTTGTTCGAGCATGTTCTCGAGATGGGTATTGCTTGTATTTGGCGTATGTAATTCTGAGTTACATGTTCGCAAATCGCGATTTATCGAACTGAAATTATGAGTTCGTGCGCCAATCAAATCGTGTAATTTGTCAGCAATATGAGCGAGATCCGCTTCAGATTTTTTCTACTAATCATGGAGTTGCATGATCCATAGTTTTATAATTACATTGGCCGTGAAATTCTTGCCGGCCAACGATTTCATTCGGAGTAACATTTCCGATGGTTTGTGATCGCCTATTTTGATTGTGCCGAGTATTGCTTGTAATTTCTGCTCTTCGGAGATGGAGTAGAATTCAATTAGTACTCTTTTAATTGACTGGTATCTATCTTGGCTTGGAGGATCTTCTAAAATGAAATTGATCTTCTCCGCCTGCGTTGCCGAGAGCGATAGCACAGTGTGCGCAAATTTTTGTTTGTGCGCTTACGACTGGTGCGGGCTTAGGCCACTATTTCATAAAACTCGTCATTGTATTATAAATTTAATAAATAAATAAAACACTGCACATGCACTTTTTCGATATATAAAAAAATTTTAAATTTATTTTCACTTCTCAAATTGTTAGAAAAAAATGTTAAAAAAACTTACATGAACGGTAAAAACCGTCGTCAAGGGTTACCAGATATTGCGTAATGATGTGTTGGGTTGCAGAAGTGAAGAGATGCGATTCGCGAAGCACTTTGATGAATAATAATAATAAATGAAAAACAAAATTTAATTTAAATTTTAAAAATTAATAAAAAATTTTATTTAAGAAAATAATTTGGTGATCAGCCGATCAGCGGTTGCTGCTGCTCAAAAATTCCAAAACTGAATAAGAAAGTTTTCAAAATTTTGTATAACTTTTATCAAAATTTTTAAGACCATCTGCATGCAATAAAAATTGGATTGATCCAGAGCTTTCGCTTTTTGGTAAACAAGGTAATAAAAATCTAAAATGCATCCACCAAATCTGGTTTCAGCTGGTTACCAATTTGTTTGTATTATAGACGTACGTACGCCTATGAACGGTATTGCAATGTTAAATTTGCTTTTGTTCTAACTGCCCGCCATCATGTTAAGTGGTATTAAATAATTGTGTCTTCGGTTATCACAATCATTTAATGATGATCAGGGGCATCTATAATAAGATTTTAATAACTACCGAACCATCGTTTAATTTAAATACTCTGTGTCTTGGTTATCACACAATTGATGGTGGCATCTATGCGACAATTGCAATATCGTTCGTTTCAATGATAATTGAATATTGGTAACGATTTTGATTGATGTGCAAATCGGTATGATAATAAAATTTGTTAATTTTGTAATGTGTACAAAACTGTTTTCATGCATGTACCGATTTTGCATGGGAAGACTGCTGTTGCATATTCTTATGGAATATGCTTATTTATACGGAGAATTGTCCGTTGATAAATAATTCAGTCTACGGGGAATTGTCCGTTTGTGATTAAGTATATTGTGCGGTGTTTCTTGTAATTGAAGCAACAGGCAGCTACAAACTCATTTAACGAAATAGTTTTGTTATAAGCCCATTTTGTCCAAAATCTACTTGGACTCAAAAATTTTGGAGTGTAAGTACTTGGGGTCCAAATTTTTAATTTTTTTATTTTTGTCTAATATGGTTTGATACACAACAAAAATTAATAAAATCAATTTAAAAACTCATTTAACGAAATAGTTTTGTTGTTAGCCCATTTCGTCCAAAATTTCCTTGGATTCGAAAATTTTGGGGTGTAAGTACTTGGGGTCCAAATTTTTAATTTTTTTATTTTTTTCTAATATGGTTTGATACACAACCAAAAACAATAAAATCAATGTAAAAACTCATTTAACGAAATAGTTTTGTTGTAAGCCCATTTCGTCCAAAATCTCATTGGACTCGAAAATTTTGGGGTGTAAGTACTTGGAGTCCAAATTTTTAATTTTTTTATTTTTGTCTAATATGGTTTGATACACAACAAAAAGCAATACAATCAATGTAAAAACTCATTTAACGAAATAGTTTTGTTGTAAGCCCATTTCGTCCAAAATCTCCTTGGACTCGAAAATTTTGGGGTGTTAGAACTTGGGGTGCAAGCTTTTAATTTTTTTTTTTATTTTTGTCTAATATGGTTTGATACACAATAAAAAGCAATAAAATCAATGTAAAAACTCATTTAAAGAAATAGTTTTGTTGTAAGCCCATTTTGTCCAAAATCTACTTGGACTCGAAAATTTTGGAGTGTTAGTACTTAGGGTTCAAATTTTTAATTTTTTTATTTTTGTCTAATATGGTTTGATACACAACAAAAAGCAATAAAATCAATGTTAAAACTCATTTAACGAAATAGTTTTGTTGTAAGCCCATTTCGTCCAAAATCTCCTTGGAGTCGAATATTTTGGGGTGTAAGTACTTGGGGTCCAAATTATTTATTTTTTTATTTTTTTCTAATATGGTTTGATACACAACCAAAAACAATAAAATCAATGTAAAAACTCATTTAACGAAATAGTTTTGTTGTAAGCCTATTTCGTCCAAAATCTCCTTGGACTCGAAAATTTTGGGGATGTAAGTACTTGGGGTCCAAATTTTTAATTTTTTTATTTTAGTCTAATGTTTTTTGATACACAACCAAAAGCAATAAAATCAATGTAAAAACTCATTTAACGAAATCGTTTTGTTGTAAGCCTATTTCGTCCAAAATCTCCTTGGACTCGAAAATGTTGGGGTGTAACTACTTAAGGTCCAAATTATTAATTTTTTTATTTTTGTCTAATATGGTTTGACACACAACCAAAAGCAATAAAATCAATGTAAAAATGTAAAAACTCATTTAACGAAATAGTTTTGTTGTAAGCCCATTTCGTCCAAAATCTCCTTGGACTCGAAAATTTTGGGGTGTAAGTACTTGGGGTTCAAATTTTAAATTTTTTTTATTTGTGTCTAATATGGTTTGATACACAACCAAAAGCAATAAAATCAACGTAAAAACTAATTTAACGAAATAGTTTTGTTGTAAGCCCATTTTGTCCAAAATCTAATTGGACTCGAAAATTTTGGAGTGTAAGTACTTGGGGTTCAAATTTTTAATTTTTTTATTTTTGTCTAATATGGTTTGATACACAACAAAAAGCAATAAAATCAATGTAAAAATTCATTTAACGAAATAGTTTTGTGGTAAGCATATTTCGTCCAAAATCTCCTTCGACTCGAAAATTTTGGGGTGTAAGTACTTGGGGTTCAAATTTGTAATTTTTTTATTTCTACCTCATATGGTTTGTACACAACAAAAAGCAAGAAAATCAATGTAAAAACTCATTTAACGAAATAATTTTGTTGTAAGCCCATTTCGTCCAAAATTTCCTTCGACTCGAACATTTTGGGGTGTAAATACTTGGGGTCCAAATTATTAATTATTTTATTTTTGTCTAATGTGGTTTGATACACAACAAAAAGCAATAAAATCAATGTTAAAACTCATTTAACGAAATAGTTTTGTTGTGAGCCCATTTCGTCCAAAATCTCCTTGGACTCGAAAATTTTGGGGTGTAAGTACTTGGGGTCCAAATTTTTAATTTTTTATTTTTGTCTAATATGGTTTGATGCACAACAAAAAGCAATAAAATCAATGTAAAAACTCATTAAACGAAATAGTTTTGTTGTAAGCCCATTTCGTCCAAAATCTACTTGGACTCAAAAATTTTGGGGTGTAAGTACTTGGGGTCCAAATTTTAATTTTTTTATTTTTGTCTAATATGGTTTGATACACAACCAAAAACAATAAAATCAATGTAAAAACTCATTTAACGAAATAGTTTTGTTGTAAGCCCATTTTGTCCAAAATCTACTTGGACTCGAAAATTTTGGGGTGTTAGTACTTGAGGTCCAAATTTTTAATTTTTTTTTTTTTGTCTAATGTGGTTTGATGCACAACCAAAAGCAATAAAATCAATGTAAAAACTCATTTAACGAAATAGTTTTGTTGTAAGCCCATTCGTCCAAAATCTCCTTGGACTCGAAAATTTTGGGGTATTAGTACTTGGGGTTCAAATTTTAATTTTTCTTATTTTTGTCTAATATGGTTTGATACACAACCAAAAGCAATAAAATCAATGTAAAATTTGTTGTAAGCCCATTTTGTCCAAAATCTCCTTGGACTCGAAAATTTTGGGGTGTAAGTACTTGGGATCCAAATTTTTAATTTTTTTATTTTTGTCTAATATGGTTTGATACACAACCAAAAACAATAAAATCAATGTAAAAACTCATTTAACGAAATAGTTTTGTTGTAAGCCCATTTCGTCCAAAATCTACTTGGACTCGAAAATTTTGGAGTGCTAGTACTTGTGGTCCAAATTTTTAATTTTTTTATTTTTGTCTAATAGGTTTGATACACAACAAAAAGCAATAAAATCAATGTAAAAACTCATTTAACGAAATAGTTTTGTTGTAAGCCCATTTCGTCCAAAATCTCCTTGGACTCGAATATTTTGGGGTGTAAGTACTTGGGGTCCAAATTAATATTTTTTTTATTTTTTTCTATTATGGTTTGATACACAACCACAAACAATAAAATCAATGTAAAAACTCATTTAACGAAATAGTTTTATTGTAAGCCCATTTCGTCCAAAATCTCCTTGGACTCGAAAATTTTGGGGTGTAAGTACTTGGGGTCCAAATTTTTAATTTTTTTATTTTAGTCTAATGTGGTTTGATACACAACCATTTAAATCAATGTAAAAACTCATTTAACGAAATAGTTTTGTTGTAAGCCCATTTCGTCCAAAATCTCCTTGGACTCGAAAATTTTGGGATGTAAGTACTAGGAGTCCAAAATTTTAATTTTTTTATTTTTGTCTTATATGGTTTGATACACAACAAAAAGCAATACAATCAATGTAAAAACTCATTTAACGAAATAGTTTTGTTGTAAGCCCATTTCGTCCAAAATCTCCTTGGACTCGAGAATTTTGGGGTGTAAGAACTTGGGGTGCAAGCTTTTAATTTTTTTTTTATTTTTGTCTAATATGCTTTGATACACAACAAAAAGCAATAAAATCAATGTAAAAATGTAAAAACTCATTTAACGAAATAGTTTTGTTGTAAGCCCATTTCGTCCAAAATCTCCTTGGACTCGAAAATTTTGGGGTGTAAGTACTTGGGGTCCAAATTTTTAATTTTTTATTTTTGTCTAATATGGTTTGATACACAACAAAAACAATAAAATCAATGTAAAAACTCATTTAACGAAATAGTTTTGTTGTAAGCCTATTTCGTCCAAAATCTCCTTGGACTCGAAAATTTTGGGGTATAAGTACTAGAAATCCAAATTTTTAATTTTTTTATTTTTGTCTAATATGGTTTGATACACAACAAAAAGCAATAAAATCAATGTTAAAACTAATTTAACGGAATAGTTTTGTTGTAAGCCCATTTTGTCCAAAATCTACTTGGACTCGAAAATTTTGGATTGTAAGTACTTGGGGTCCAGATTTTGATTTTTTTATTTTTGCCTAATATGGTTTGATATACAACAAAAAGCAATAAAATCAATGTAAAAACTCATTTAACGAAAAAGTTTTGTTGTAAGCCCATTTTGTCCAAAATCTACTTGGACTCGAAAATTTTGGAGTGTAAGTACTTGGGGTCCAAATTTTTAATTTTTTTATTTTTGTCTAATATGGTTTGATACACAACAAAAAAGCAATAAAATCAATGTAAAAACTCATTTAACGAATAGTTTTGTTGTAAGCCCCAGACAAAAACAATAAAATCAATGTAAAAACTAATTTAACGAAATAGTTTTGTTGTAAGCCCATTTCGTTTAAAATCTCCTTGGATTCGAAAATTTTGGGGTGTAAGTACTTGGGGTCCAAAATATTATTTATTTTTATTATTTTCTAATATGGTTTGATACACAACCAAAAACAATAAAATCAATGTAAAAACTCATTTAACGAAATAGTTTTATTGTAAGCCCATTTCGTCCAAAACCTCCTTGGACTCGAAAATTTTGGGGTGTAAGTACTTGGAAATGTCTGCAATAAATAATGTCTGCAATACCTAGTTCAACTCATAATTGCGGAACAGAAACCAGACATCAAAACTACTCATTAGGAATAGCTATATGGAATGCAAACGGATTAACACAACACCTAGAAGAATTAGAACTATTTCTAAATACAGAGAAAATTGATATATGCTTAATATCAGAAACACATTTTACCAGCAGCTCCTATGTATCAATCCGGAGATATACTTGTTACCATACCACACACCCTGCAGAACGAGCAAGAGGAGGGTCAGCTATATTTATTAGGGATAATATCAAACATCATGAAGAATTAAAAATAGAAAAAGAATCCATGCAAGTAACCACCGTGACGGTTAAATTTGGTCATCACAACACCTGTAATATATCTGCAATATATTGCCCCCCACGGTATAACCTAAAAAAAGAAGACTACATTAATCTGTTCCAGAAATTGGGAAGTAACTTCACTGTCGGAGGTGATTTTAATGCAAAAAATACCTTCTGGGGTTCAAGATTAACCTCTCCAAAAGGCAAGGAATTACTTGCAGCTGGCCAAAACTCAAACTGTGAATTTTACTCAAGAGGGAAACCGACGTACTGGCCAACAGATCCTAACAAAATCCCAGATCTAATAGATTTCTACATCACTAAAGGCATATCAGAACGCTACATCTTCTTAGAAAATGATGAAAGTCTAATATCTGATCATTCTCCTGTTATTATGATGGTTAGTGAAAATGTAATAGAAAAAACAAATTCACCACAGCTAACAAACAACAAAACAAATTGGGAATTGTTTAAGCAGTTAGTGGAGGAAAAAATAGAACTTCAAGTGCCAATCAAAAGTGAATATGAAATAGAAGAGGAACTAGACCGGCTCCTTGATGTCATACAATGGTCGGCTTGGGAATGCACCCCCAAATTATCATCCAGGAAAGAAAACGCCGTTATTTACCCAATAGAAGTAAGAGAATTAGTGCAGGAAAAACGAAAAGCCCGAAAGAAATGGCAGAATACACGTGCGCCGCAAGATAAAACCACCTTAAACAACTTGTGCATCAAACTTAAGGTACTCATAAAAGCAGTGAAAAGTGAAACAATTGGAAAATATCTCTGTTCTCTAGCCCCTACTAAAGATACCGACTATTCCCTCTGGAAAGCAACAAAAGGGTTAAAACGACCAAAAACGCAGATCCCCCCAATCAAAACAAACGATGGGAACTGGGCTAGAAGTGCGAATGATAAAGCTGACCTGTTTGCTGAACATCTTGAAGAAACATTTCAACCTCTAGGTCGGCAGACCAGTTACGAAAACACTGCTGATACGCCCAGAATATCTGATTTCGAAGATATCAGGCCTGTAACATTGAAAGAACTAAAAACAGAAATTAAGAACATAAAAACAAAGAAAGCTCCTGGTTACGATCTGATAACAGGGCAAATAATAAAGGAGCTGCCTGAAAAAGGGACCCGTAAATTACTGCACATAATCAATGCGATCATCAGGAAAAAACATGTGCCAATGCAGTGGAAAGTAGCAGAAGTAATATTGATTTCGAAACCGGGCAAGCCACCAAATGATAGAAAGTCATATCGGCCAATTTCACTTCTACCAACACTAGCGAAATTGTTTGAGAGGCTGCTGCTCAAAAGATTAAAAATAACCATAGAACAACGAAACCTTATCCCAGAATATCAATTTGGTTTCAGGGAGAAACACTCCACTATTGAGCAGGTTCACAGGCTTACAGATGTCATTGAGAATACATTAGAAAGGAAAAAGGTTTGCTCTGGTATCTTCTTAGATGTGGCACAGGCCTTCGATAAGGTATGGCACAGAGGTTTACTCTTTAAACTACATAGAGATTTACCAAAACAATATTACATGATTTTAAAATCATACATAGAGAATCGCCAGTTTCGGGTGAAATGTGAAGATGAATACTCCGAGCTAAAAAAGATCTCGGCAGGAGTCCCACAGGGTAGTGTTTTGGGACCAATTCTTTACTTACTCTACACCAGTGATTTACCTCATTTAAACGATGTTACCGTTGCAACATTTGCTGATGACACTGCAGTTCTCTCAGTAGGAGACACTATCGAGGAATCGACAACGAAACTTCAAGAAGCATGTAACAAAATCATAAAATGGACAAAAAAGTGGCGAATCGGGCTCAATGAATCAAAATCCACGCATGTGAATTTTACTAATCTAAGAGTCAGTTACAAACCTGTAATCATTAACGGTCAGCAGATTCCGTATGCAAATAAGGCTAAATATCTAGGGATGACCTTAGATACCAGGCTCAGATGGAAAGAGCACGCATAAAAGAAAAAAGAAGAACTTAATATCAAATATCGAAAAATGTATTGGCTGCTCGGGAAAAACTCGGAATTGTCAACCGAAAATAAATTGCTACTATATCAACAGGTGCTAAAGCCTGTATGGACTTACGGAATACAGCTCTGGGGCTGTACAAAGAAAACCAACACTAAAATAATACAAACTTTTCAAAACAAAGTGCTACGTGGTATAGTTAACGCTCCGTGGTACATTAGGAATGATGACCTTTATCGGGATCTAAATATCCCGACGGTCCAAGAAGAAATAAAAAAACTTGCAGTAATACATGGACAACGTATTTATCAACACGTAAATGAAGAGCTTCGTGGTATGTTGGACACCTCCCATGCAGTAAGACGATTGCAGAGAACGAAACCAATTGATTTAATGGATTAAGGACACCAAAGCAAAGACTACTTCAGTAAATAACCTATAAATGGAGCCGGCCAATTGGCGTCTTCTCATTCACAAGTGATTAAATTAAAAAAGAAAAATTACTAGATGAATTGTATTCAGTTGTAATAATTTAAATTTAAAAAAAAAAAAAAAATTTATTCTAATGTGGTTTGATACACAACCAAAAGCAATAAAATCAATGTAAAAACTCATTTAACGAAATAGTTTTGTTGTAAGCCCATTTCGTCCAAAATCTCCTTGGACTCGAAAATTTTGGGGTGTAAGTACTTGGGGTCCAAATTTTTAATTTTTTTATTTTTATCTAATATGGTTTGATACACAACCAAAAGCAATAAAATCAATGTAAATACTCATTTAACGAAATAGTTTTGTTGTAAGCCCATTTCGTCCAAAATCTCCTTGGACTCGAAAATTTTGGGGTGTAAGTACTTGGGGTCCAAATTTTTAATTTTTCTATTTTTGTCTAATATGGTTTGATACACAACAAAAACAATAAAATCAATGTAAAAACTCATTTAAAGAAATAGTTTTGTTGTAAGCCCATTTCGTCCAAAATCTCCTTGGACTCGAAAATTTTGGGGTATAAGTACTTGGAGTCCAAATTTTTAATTTTTTTATTTTTGTCTAATATGGTTTGATACACAACAAAAAGCAATAAAATCAATGTAAATACTCATTTAACGAAATAGTTTTGTTGTAAGCCCATTTTGTCCAAAATCTACTTGGACTCGAAAATTTTGGAGTGTAAGTACTTGGGGTCCAAATTTTTATTTTTTTTATTTTTGTCTAATATGGTTTGATATACCACAAAAAGCAATAAAATCAATGTAAAAACTTATTGCGTAATGATGTGTTGGGTTGCAGAAGTGAAGAGATGCGATTCGCGAAGCACTTTGGTGAATAATAATAATAAATAAAAAAAAACAAAATTTAATTTAAATCTTAAAAATTAATAAAAAATTTTATTTAAGAAAATAATTTGGTGATCATCCGATCAGCGGTTGCTGCTGCTCAAAAATTCCAAAACTGAATAAGAAAGTTTTCAAAATTTTGTATAACTTTTATCAAAATTTTTAAGACCATCTGCATGCAATAAAAATTGGATTGATCCAGAGCTTTCGCTTTTTGGTAAACAAGGTAATAAAAATCTAAAATGCATCCACCAAATCTGGTTTCAGCTGGTTACCAATTTGTTTGTATTATAGACGTACGTACGCCTATGAACGGTATTGCAATGTTAAATTTGCTTTTGTTCTAACTGCCCGCCATCATGTTAAGTGGTATTAAATAATTGTGTCTTCGGTTATCACAATCATTTAATGATGATGGGGGGCATCTATAATAAGATTTTAATAACTACCGAACCATCGTTTAATTTAAATATTCTGTGTCTTGGTTATCACACAATTGATGGTGGCATCTATGCGACAATTGCAATATCGTGCAATATCGGTATGATAATAAAATTTGTTAATTTTGTAATGTGTACAAAACTGTTTTCATGCATGTACCGATTTTGCATGGGAAGACTGTTGTTGCATATTCTTATGGAATATGCTTATTTATACGGAGAATTGTCCGTTGATAAATAATTCAGTCTACGGGAAATTGTCCGTTTGTGATTAAGTATATTGTGCGGTGTTTCTTGTAATTGAAGAAACAGGCCGCTACATCACTCCCTCCTCAGTGAAAAGGTCCCTCCTGTTATGGGTTTTTGTGTCCTCCAGCGTTTGTGGATGGAGTTTTGGGAATTGTACTATTATAATGATGTATGATCATTCTAATAGTAGCGATGATGTAACTTGTTTACCAGCGAAAATTATTTGATGATAGTAAATGTATTATTGGTGGCGATGTATGATCGTCATATGAAATATATGGTCTTGATGTCTACCAGCGATTGTGGTTGGAACTTATGAATTGGAGTTTATTGTTTGAGTTGAGTGAAGTTTGTGTTAGCCAAAAATGCGGACAGTTTTCTTTACTCCCGATATTTGATCGGGTGAACTCAGTATTCCATAGACTGGTTTGAGTCTATCAATAGAGACAGATTGTTGCTTGTCTCGGATTTGCAAAACAAAGTGCTTACAAAGTCGTCGTATCACTTTGTATGGGCCTTCATATGATGGTGTGAGGCCAGTGCGAACTTTGTCTATTCGTACGAAAACGTAGTCACAAGTTTGCAGTGACTTTGGTACGAATATGTCGCTTTGATTGGTTTTGCGCGTGTCCGTTGGAATGAGTTTGTTCGTCGTGGAGCGCAATTGATCAATCACTGTGTCAGTGGTTACCAGGGATGTAAGTGGATGTCCCACAAAGAATTCTCCAGGTAATTTGATCGTTTGACCGTACACCAGTTCTGCTGGTGTACATTTTAGGTCATCTTTAACTGTTGCTCGGATTCCCAATAATATGATTAGAATTTCTGAGCTCCAGTTTACGGTATTTGCACGAGCTTTTAGAGCTGTTTTTAGTTGGCGGTGAAAGCGCTCAACCATACCGTTTGCTTGAGGGTGATAGGCAGTTGTTCGTATTCGATGTGAGCCTAAGAGTTGCAAAAGCTCAGCGAATAGTTTTGATTCGAACTGTGTGCCTTGGTCGGTCGTTATGTTGACCGGAACGCCGAATCTAGAGATATAGTTTTCGACGAGCGTTTTTGCTATTGTTGTTGCGGAGATGTCCTTAATGCAGTAGGCTTCAGGCCACCGCGTTAAACGATCAACGCAAGTTAATATGTATGAAAATCCATTAGATGGTGGAAGTGGTCCAACAATATCTATATGGATGTGCTCAAATCTACCTGGTGGAATTTGGAAATTCCCGTGAGGTGATTTAGTGTGACGTTGCGCTTTACATTTTTGGCAGGATAAACAAGATTTCGCCCATTGGGTTACGTCTTTGTTCATACTAGGCCAAAAGTATTTTGCAGTGACAAGTTAACGAGTTGCTCGTACACTTCGATGTGAAATATTATGCAGAGTGTCGAAAATAGTTCGACGTAATGTCTCTGGAATGTACGGGCGATTATTGCCTGTAGATATTTCACAATAAACTGTTAAATTGGCTAATGGAAATTTATCTAGTTTCCATTTGGAAGTGCGCCGATTTGTAGAACTAGAGAGTAACTTATGTAGTTCTTGATCGCTAGCTTGTGCTTTTGCGATTGTTGTAATGTCGTAGCGAGTTGCTACGGAGGCAAGTTCGTGGTCAGAAGTCCGAGAAAGAGTGTCGGCGACCACATTGTCTTTGCCATGTATGTGCTGTATGTCTGTCGTAAACTGAGAGACATAATCTAAGTGGCGTGCTTGCCTTGGGTTTTGCTCCGCTTTAGAGGTAATTGCTCTAGTAAGCGGTTTGTGGTCGGTGAAAATAGTAAATTCCCGACCCTCGACAAAATAGCGAAAGTGCTTAATTGCTTGGAAAATTGCAAACAATTCGCGGTCAAATGCCGAATATTTTCTTTCGGCATCTGATAATTTCTTGGAGAAAAATCCAAGAGGTTCCCAAGTGCCTTTATTCAATTGCTGTAAGACTCCACCTATTGCTGTGCTAGAAGCATCAGTAGTGATGCTGTATTTTGTTGCATTTAGCGGATGCGCTAAAAGAGCAATATTTTCTAAGCACTTCTTGAGCTGAAGGAATGCATTTTGACATTCTTCAGGCCAAGAAAAATTTTGAGGCGTTTTAGGTCTCTTGAGAAGTTTTGCCAATTGTGAGTGAATTGGGGCAAGTATCTCAACGAGTTTTGGAATAAATCGGTGGTAGTAGTTTACCATACCGACAAGATTTCGTTGATGAAACGCTGAAATGTTTGTGCAGCATTTTTGAGACCAAATGGCATTCGAGTGAATTCGAATAAGCCAAATGGTGTGGTAATTGCGGTTTTATGTATGTCGTCAGGAGCAATCGGAATTAAATGATATGCCCTGACGAGATCTATTTTTGAAAAAATTGAACATCCATGTAATTGCATGGAAAAATTTTGAATGTGGGGAATAGGGTAACGGTCAGGAATAGTGACAGCGTTAAGCCTTCTGTAGTCCCCACATGGTCTCCAGTCGTTGTCCTTTTTCTTCACCATGTGTAATGGACATGATATTGCTGAAGAAGAAGGTCGGCAGATTCCTAGTTCCACCATGTGTTGGAATTCTAGGAATGCTGCTTTGTGCCGAATTGGATCAAGTCTACGTGGTCTCGCAAATGGTAAATGGCCTGTAGTCACAATGTGGTGTACTACATTATGCCTTACCGGAGAGTTGTAGTTTGGTGGAGCTGTTAAAGAAGAAAAATTCTTTAACAATGCTCCATAGCCATTGTTGATTATGTAGAACAATGGTGATGGCGTATCAACGAGTGCTGTTGTAGCGTTGATAGTAAGCTTAGTGGATGGATCGATTAATTTGCGATTTTTAAGATCCACTAATAAACCGAATTTCGTTAGGAAATCCGCGCCGATGATGGGGCGGTTGACTTTGGCAAGAATAAATGCGTGTTTAAAAGAACGTCTTAATCCAATGTCAACATTAAGTAATTTGGTACCAAAAGTATTTATTGTGGTACTATTTGCTGCTGACAGAACTAAATCGGGATTGCGATTTGTTCCGCAGCGATAGTATCTATGATAAGGGATTACGCTGAGATCAGCGCCGGTATCAATCAGAAACGTGATACTATTTTCCAAATCCCTTATAAATAAGCAACTGTGTTGCGCTTGTCTTAAGTTTGCTAACCCGCTGCGACCTTAAGACTTAATGGTTAAGGGAACCGATTTGCGGGTCCCTTTTGATGTTTAGCAAAAGTGCACGTTTGATTGCATTTTAATGCTGCGTGGCCAAATTTTTCGTGATACCAACACCAGTTTTGTGGAAATTGGAATCTTGGCGTTTGTCGGTTGCTTTTTCGAATGAAACTTCCCTGTGTTGCAGATTGTAATTTACAAGGGGGAGATGTTCGTCTCCAGGGCGATTGTGAACGCGAGGGTTGTCGCTGTGTGTGTGAAATGTTTTCTTGCCTAATTAACCTATCGTTAATTTGTTCGAGCATATTCTCGAGATGGGTATTGCTTGTATTTGGCGTATGTAATTCTGAGTTACATGTTCGCAAATCGCGATTTATCGAACTGAAATTATGAGTTCGTGCGCCAATCAAATCGTGTAATTTGTCAGCAATATGAGCGAGATCCGCTTCAGATTTTTCCTACTAATCATGGAGTTGCATGATCCATAGTTTTATAATTACATTGGCCGTGAAATTCTTGCCGGCCAACGATTTCATTCGGAGTAACATTTCCGATGGTTTGTGATCGCCTATTTCGATTGTGCCGAGTATTGCTTGTAATTTCTGCTCTTCGGAGATGGAGTAGAATTCAATTAGTACTCTTTTAATTGACTGGTATCTATCTTGGCTTGGAGGATCTTCTAAAATGAAATTGATCTTCTCCGCCTGCGTTGCCGAGAGCGATAGCACAGTGTGCGCAAATTTTTGTTTGTGCGCTTACGACTGGTGCGGGCTTAGGCCACTATTTCATAAAACTCGTCATTGTATTATAAATTTAATAAATAAATAAAACACTGCACATGCACTTTTTCGATATATAAAAAAATTTTAAATTTATTTTCACTTCTCAAATTGTTAGAAAAAAATGTTAAAAAAACTTACATGAACGGTAAAAACCGTCGTCAAGGGTTACCAGATATTGCGTAATGATGTGTTGGGTTGCAGAAGTGAAGAGATGCGATTCGCGAAGCACTTTGATGAATAATAATAATAAATGAAAAAAACAAAATTTAATTTAAATTTTAAAAATTAATAAAAAATTTTATTTAAGAAAATAATTTGGTGATCAGCCGATCAGCGGTTGCTGCTGCTCAAAAATTCCAAAACTGAATAAGAAAGTTTTCAAAATTTTGTATAACTTTTATCAAAATTTTTAAGACCATCTGCATGCAATAAAAATTGGATTGATCCAGAGCTTTCGCTTTTTGGTAAACAAGGTAATAAAAATCTAAAATGCATCCACCAAATCTGGTTTCAGCTGGTTACCAATTTGTTTGTATTATAGACGTACGTACGCCTATGAACGGTATTGCAATGTTAAATTTGCTTTTGTTCTAACTGCCCGCCATCATGTTAAGTGGTATTAAATAATTGTGTCTTCGGTTATCACAATCATTTAATGATGATCAGGGGCATCTATAATAAGATTTTAATAACTACCGAACCATCGTTTAATTTAAATATTCTGTGTCTTGGTTATCACACAATTGATGGTGGCATCTATGCGACAATTGCAATATCGTTCGTTTCAATGATAATTGAATATTGGTAACGATTTTGATTGATGTGCAAATCGGTATGATAATAAAATTTGTTAATTTTGTAATGTGTACAAAACTGTTTTCATGCATGTACCGATTTTGCATGGGAAGACTGCTGTTGCATATTCTTATGGAATATGCTTATTTATACGGAGAATTGTCCGTTGATAAATAATTCAGTCTACGGGGAATTGTCCGTTTGTGATTAAGTATATTGTGCGGTGTTTCTTGTAATTGAAGCAACAGGCAGCTACAAACTCATTTAACGAAATAGTTTTGTTATAAGCCCATTTTGTCCAAAATCTACTTGGACTCAAAAATTTTGGAGTGTAAGTACTTGGGGTCCAAATTTTTAATTTTTTTATTTTTGTCTAATATGGTTTGATACACAACAAAAAGTAATAAAATCAATTTAAAAACTCATTTAACGAAATAGTTTTGTTGTTAGCCCATTTCGTCCAAAATTTCCTTGGATTCGAAAATTTTGGGGTGTAAGTACTTGGGGTCCAAATTTTTAATTTTTTTATTTTTGTCTAATATGGTTTGATACACAACCAAAAACAATAAAATCAATGTAAAAACTCATTTAACGAAATAGTTTTGTTGTAAGCCCATTTCGTCCAAAATCTCATTGGACTCGAAAATTTTGGGGTGTAAGTACTTGGAGTCCAAATTTTTAATTTTTTTATTTTTGTCTAATATGGTTTGATACACAACAAAAAGCAATACAATCAATGTAAAAACTCATTTAACGAAATAGTTTTGTTGTAAGCCCATTTCGTCCAAAATCTCCTTGGACTCGAAAATTTTGGGGTGTTAGAACTTGGGGTGCAAGCTTTTAATTTTTTTTTTTATTTTTGTCTAATATGGTTTGATACACAATAAAAAGCAATAAAATCAATGTAAAAACTCATTTAAAGAAATAGTTTTGTTGTAAGCCCATTTTGTCCAAAATCTACTTGGACTCGAAAATTTTGGGGTGTTAGTACTTAGGGTTCAAATTTTTAATTTTTTTATTTTTGTCTAATATGGTTTGATACACAACAAAAAGCAATAAAATCAATGTAAAAACTCATTTAACGAAATAGTTTTGTTGTAAGCCCATTTCGTCCAAAATCTCCTTGGAGTCGAATATTTTGGGGTGTAAGTACTTGGGGTCCAAATTATTTATTTTTTTATTTTTTTCTAATATGGTTTGATACACAACCAAAAACAATAAAATCAATGTAAAAACTCATTTAACGAAATAGTTTTATTGTAAGCCCATATCGTCCAAAATCTCCTTGGACTCGAAAATTTTGGGGTGTAAGTACTTGGGGTCCAAATTTTTAATTTTTTTATTTTAGTCTAATATGGTTTGATACACAACCAAAAGCAATAAAATCAATGTAAAAACTCATTCAACGAAATAGTTTTGTTGTAAGCCCATTTCGTCCAAAATCTCCTTGGACTCGAAAATTTTGGGGTGTAAGTACTTGGGGTCCAAATTTTTAATTTTTTTATTTTTATGTAATATGGTTTGATACACAACCAAAAACAATAAAATCAATGTAAATACTCATTTAACGAAATAGTTTTGTTGTAAGCCCATTTCGTCCAAAATCTCCTTGGACTCGAAAATTTTGGGGTGTAAGTACTTGGGGTCCGAATTTTTAATTTTTTATTTTTGTCTAATATGGTTTGATACACAACAAAAACAATAAAATCATTGTAAAAACTCATTTAACGAAATAGTTTTGTTGTAAGCCTATTTCGTCCAAAATCTCCTTGGACTCGAAAATTTTGGGGTATAAGTACTTGGAGTCCAAATTTTTAATTTTTTTATTTTTGTCTAATATGGTTTGATACACAACAAAAAGCAATAAAATCAATGTTAAAACTCGTTTAACGAAATAGTTTTGTTGTAAGCCTATTTTGTCCAAAATCTACTTGTACTCGAAAATTTTGGAGTGTAAGTACTTGGGGTCCAAATTTTTAATTTTTTTATTTTTGTCTAATATGGTTTGATATACAACAAAAAGCAATAAAATCAATGTAAAAACTCATTTAACGAAATAGTTTTGTTATAAGCCCATTTTGTCCAAAATCTACTTGGACTCGAAAATTTTGGAGTGTAAGTACTTGGGGTCCAAATTTTTAATTTTTTTATTTTTGTCTAATATGGTTTGATACACAACAAAAAGCAATAAAATCAATGTAAAAACTCATTTAACGAAATAGTTTTGTTGTAAGCCCATTTCGTCCAAAATCTCCTTGGACTCGAAAATTTTGGGGTGTAAGTACTTGGGGTCCAAATTTTTAATTTTTTTATTTTTGTCTAATATGGGTTGATACACAACCAAAAACAATAAAATTAATGTAAAAACTCATTTAACGAAATAGTTTTGTTGTAAGCCCATTTCGTCCAAAATCTCCTTGGACTCGAAAATTTTGGGGTGTAAGTACTTGGGGTCCAAATTTTTAATTTTTTATTTTAGTCTAATGTGGTTTGATACACAACCAAAAGCAATAAAATCAATGTAAAAACTCATTTAACGAAATAGTTTTGTTGTAAGCCCATTTCGTCCAAAATCTCCTTGGACTCGAAAATTTTGGGGTGTAAGTACTTGGAGTCCAAATTTTTAATTTTTTTATTTTTGTCTAATATGGTTTGATACACAGCAAAAAGCAATACAATCAATGTAAAAACTCATTTAACGAAATAGTTTTGTTGTAAGCCCATTTCGTCCAAAATCTCCTTGGACTCAAAAATTTTGGAGTGTAAGTACTTGGGGTGCAAGCTTTTAATTTTTTTTTAATTTTTGTCTAATATGGTTTGATACACAACAAAAAGCAATAAAATCAATGTAAACACTCATTTAACGAAATAGTTTTGTTGTAAGCCCATTTTGTCCAAAATCTACTTGGACTCGAAAATTGTGAAGTGTAAGTACTTGGGGTCTAAATTTTTAATTTATTTATTTTTGTCAAATATGGTTTGATACACAACAAAAAGCAATAAAATCATTGTAAAAACTAATTTAACGAAATAGTTTTGTTGTAAGCCCATGTCGTTTAAAATCTCCTTGGATTCGAAAATTTTGAGGTGTAAGTACTTGGGGTCCAAAATATTATTTATTTTTATTTTTTTCTAATATGGTTTGATACACAACCAAAAACAATAAAATCAATGTAAAAACTCATTTAACGAAATAGTTTTGTTGTAAGCCCATTTCGTCCAAAATCTCCTTGGACTCGAAAATTTTGGGGTGTAAGTACTTGAGGTCCAAATTTTTAATTTTTTTATTTTAGTCTAATGTGGTTTGATACACAACCAAAAGCAATAAAATCAATGTAAAAACTCATTTAACGAAATAGTTTTGTTGTAAGCCCATTTCGTCCATAATCTCCTTGGACTCGAAAATTTTGGGGTGTAAATACTTGGGGTCCAAATTTTTAATTTTTTTATTTTTGTCTAATATGGTTTGATACACAACAAAAACAATAAAATCAATGTAAAAACTCATTTAACGAAATAGTTTTGTTGTAAGCCCATTTCGTCCAAAATCTCGTTGGACTCGAAAATGTTAAGGTATAAGTACTTGGAGTCCAAATTTTTAATTTTTTTATTTTTGTCTAATATGGTTTGATACACAACAAAAAGCAATAAAATCAATGTAAAAACTCATTTGACGAAATAGTTTTGTTATAAGCCCATTTTGTCCAAAATCTACTTGGACTCGAATATTTTGGAGTGTAAGTACTTGGGGTCCAAATTTTTAATTTTTTTATTTTTGTCTAATATAAATTGATACACAACAAAAAGCAATAAAATCAACGTAAAAACTCATTTAACGAAATAGTTTTGTTGTAGGCCCATTTCGTTCAAAATCTCCTTGGATTCGAAAATTTTGGGGTGTAAGTACTTGGGGTCCAAATTTTTAATTTTTTTATTTTTGTCTAATATGGTTTGATACACAACCAAAAACAATAAAATCAATGTAAAAACTCATTTAACGAAATAGTTTTGTTGTAAGCCCATTTCGTCCAAAATCTCCTTGTACTCGAAAATTTTGGGGTGTAAGTACTTGGGGTCCAAATTTTTAATTTTTTTATTTTAGTCTAATGTGGTTTGATACACAACCAAAAGCAATAAAATCAATGTAAAAACTCATTTAACGAAATAGTTTTATTGTAAGCCCATTTCGTCCAAAATCTCTTTGGACTCGAAAATTTTGGAGTGTTAGTACTTGGAGTCCAAATTTTAAATTTTTTTATTTTTGTCTAATATTGTTTGATACACAACAAAAAGCAATACAATCAATGTAAAAACTCATTTAACGAAATAGTTTTGTTGTAAGCCCATTTCGTCCAAAATCTCCTTGGACTCGAAAATTTTGGGGTGTAAGAACTTGGGGTGCAATCTTTTAATTTTTTTTTTATTTTTGTCTAATATGGTTTGATACACAACAAAAAGCAATAAAATCAATGTAAACACTCATTTAACGAAATAGTTTTGTTGTAAGCCCATTTTGTCCAAAATCTACTTGGACTCGAAAATTGTGGAGTGTAAGTACTTGGGGTCTAAATTTTTAATTTATTTATTTTTGTCTAATATGGTTTGATACACAACAAAAAGCAATAAAATCAATGTAAAAACTCATTTAACGAAATAGTTTTGTTGTAAGCCGATTTCGTTTAAAATCTCCTTGGACTCGAAAATTTTGGAGTGTAAGTACTTGGGGTCCAAATTATTATTTATTTTTATTTTTGTTTAATATGGTTTGATACACAACCAAAAGCAATTAAATCAATGTAAAAACTCATTTAACGAAATAGTTTTGTTGTAAGCCCATTTCGTCCAAATCTCCTTGGACTCGAAAATTTTAGGGTGTAAGTACTTGGGGTCCAAATTTTTAATTTTTTTATTTTTGTCTAATATGGTTTGATATACAACTAAAAGCAATATAATCAATGTAAAAACTCATTTAACGAAATAGTTTTGTTGTAAGCCCATTTCGTCCAAAATCTCCTTGGACTCGAAAATTTTGGGATTTAAGTACTTGGGGTCCAAATTTTAATTTTTTTTATTTTTGTCTAATATGGATTGTACACATCAAAAAGCAATAAAATCAATGTAAAAACTCATTTAACGAAATAGTTTTATTGTAAGCCCATTTCGTCCAAAATCTCTTTGGACTCGAAAATTTTGGAGTGTTAGTACTTGGAGTCCAAATTTTAAATTTTTTTATTTTTGTCTAATATTGTTTGATACACAACAAAAAGCAATACAATCAATGTAAAAACTCATTTAACGAAATAGTTTTGTTGTAAGCCCATTTCGTCCAAAATCTCCTTGGACTCGAAAATTTTGGGGTGTAAGAACTTGGGGTGCAATCTTTTAATTTTTTTTTATTTTTGTCTAATATGGTTTGATACACAACAAAAAGCAATAAAATCAATGTAAACACTCATTTAACGAAATAGTTTTGTTGTAAGCCCATTTTGTCCAAAATCTACTTGGACTCGAAAATTGTGGAGTGTAAGTACTTGGGGTCTAAATTTTTAATTTATTTATTTTTGTCTAATATGGTTTGATACACAACAAAAAGCAATAAAATCAATGTAAAAACTAATTTAACGAAACAGTTTTGTTGCAAGCCCATTTTGTCCAAAATCTACTTGGACTCGAAAATTTTGGAGTGTAAGTACTTGGGGTCCAAATTCTTGATTTTTTTATTTTTGTCTAATATGGTTTGATACACAACAAAAAGCAATAAAATCAATGTAAAAACTCATTTAACGAAATAGTTTTGTTGTAAGCCCTTTTCGTCCAAAATCTCCTTGGACTCGAAAATTTTGGGGTGTAAGTACTTGGGGTCCAAATTTTTAATTTTTTTATTTTTGTCTAATATGGTTTGATACACAACCAAAAGCAATAAAATCAATGTAAAAACTCATTTAACGAAATAGTTTTGTTGTAAGCCCATTTCGTCCAAAATCTCCTTGGACTGGAAAATTTTGGGGTGTAAGTACTTGGGGTCCAAATTTTTAATTTTTTTATTTTTGTCTAATATGGTTTGATACACAACCAAAAACAATAAAATCAATGTAAAAACTCATTTAACGAAATAGTTTTGTTGTAAGCCTATTTCGTCCAAAATCTCCTTAGACTCGAAAATTTTGGGGTGTAACAACTTGGGGTCCAAATTTTTAATTTTTTTTTTTGTCTAATATCGTTTGATACACAACCAAAAACAATAAAATTAATGTAAAAACTCATTTAACGAAATGGTTTTATTGTAAGACTATTTCGTCCAAAATCTCCTTGGACTCGAAAATTTTGGGGTGTAAGTACTTGGGGTCCAAATTTTAATTTTTTTTATTTTTGTCTAATATGGATTGTACACATCAAAAAGCAATAAAATCAATGTAAAAACTCATTTAACGAAATAGTTTTGTTGTAAGCATATTTCGTCCAAAATCTCTTTGGACTAGAAAATTTTGTGGTGTAACTACTTGATGTCCAAATTTTAAATATTTTTATTTTTGTCTAATATGGTTTGATACACAACCAAAAGCAATAAAATCAATGTAAAAACTCATTTAACGAAATAGTTTTGTTGTAAGCCTATTTCGTCCAAAATCTCCTTGGACTCGAAAATTTTGGGGTGTAAGTACTTGGGGTCCAAATTTTTAATTTTTTTATTTTAGTCTAATGTGGTTTGATACACAACCAAAAGCAATAAAATCAATGTAAAAACTCATTTAACGAAATAGTTTTGTTGTAAGCCTATTTCGTCCAAAATCTCCTTGGACTCGAAAATGTTGGGGTGTAAGTACTTGGGGTCCAAATTTTTAATTTTTTTATTTTTGTCTAATATGGTTTTATACACAACCAAAAACAATAAAATCAATGTAAAAACTGATTTAACGAAATAGTTTTGTTGTAAGCCCATTTTGTCCAAAATCTACTTGGACTCGAAAATTTTGGGGTGTAAGTACTTGGGATCCAAATTTTTAATTTTTTTATTTTTGTCTAATATGGTTTGATACACAACAAAAAGCAATAAAATCAATGTAAAAACTCATTTAACGAAATAGTTTTGTTGTAAGCCCATTTCGTCCAAAATCTCCTTGGACTCGAAAATTTTGGGGTGTAAGTACTTGGGGTCCAAATTTTTAATTTTTTATTTTTGTCTAATATGGTTTAATACACAACCAAAAACAATAAAATCAATGTAAAAACTCATTTAACGAAATAGTTTTGTTGTAAGCCCATTTTGTTCAAAATCTACTTGGACTCGAAAATTTTGGAGTGTGAGTACTTGGGGTCCAAATTTTTAATTTTTTTATTTTTGTCTAATATGGTTTGATACACAACAAAAAGCAATAAAATCAATGTAAAAACTCATTTAACGAAATAGTTTTGTTGCAAGCCCATTTCGTCCAAAATCTCCTTGGTCTCGAAAATTTTTGAGTGTACGACGTACTTGGGGTTCAAATTTTTAATTTTTTTATTTTTGCCTAATATGGTTTGATACACAACCAAAAACAATAAAATCAATGTAAAAACTCATTTAACGAAATAGTTTTGTTGTAAGCCCATTTCGTCCAAAATCTCCTTGGACTCGAAAATTTTGGGGTGTAATTACTTGGGGTCCAAATTTTTAATTTTTTAATTTTTGTCTAATATGGTTTGATACACAACCAAAAACAATAAAATCAATGTAAAAACTCATTTAACGAAATAGTTTTGTTGTAAGCCCATTTCGTCCAAAATCTCCTTGGACTCGAAAATTTTGGGGTGTTACTACTTGGGGTCCAAATTTTAATTTTTTTTATTTTTATCTATTATGGTTTGATACACAACCAAAAGCAATAAAATCAATGTAAAAACTCATTTAACAAATTAGTTTTGTTGTAAGCCCATTTCGTCCAAAATCTCCTTGGACTCGAAAATTTTGGGGTGTAAGTACTTGGGGTCCAAATTTTAAATTTTTTTTTTGCTGTCTAATATGGCTTGATACACAACCAAAAACAATAAAATCTATGTAAAAACTCATTTTACGAAATAGTTTTTTTGTAAGCCTATTTTGTCCAAAATCTCCTTGGACTCGAAAATTTTGGGGTGTATCTACTTGGGGTCCAAATTTTAAATTTTTTTATTTTTCGTCTAATATGGTTTGATACACAACCAAAAGCAATAAAATCAATGTAAAAACTCGTTTAACGAAATAGTTTTGTTGTAAGCCCATTTCATCCAAAATCTCCTTGGACTCGAAAATTTTGGGGTGTAGGAACTTGGCGTCCCAATTTTTAATTTTTTTATTTTTGTCTGATATGGTTTGATACACAACAAAAAGCAATAAAATCAATGTAAAAACTCATTTAACGAAATAGTTTTGTTGTAAGCCTATTTCGTCCAAAATCTCCTTGGACTCGAAAATTTTGGGGTGTATCTACTTGGGGTCCAAATTTTAAATTTTTTTATTTTTTGTCTAATATGGTTTGATACACAACCAAAAGCAATAAAATCAATGTAAAAACTCGTTTAACGAATTAGTTTTGTTGTAAGCCCATTTCGTCCAAAATCTCCTTGGACTCGAAAATTTTGGGGTGTAAGTACTTGGGGTCCAAATTTTTAACTTTTTTATTTTTGTCTAATATGGCTTGATACACAACCAAAAACAATAAAATCAATGTAAAAACTCATTTTACGAAATAGTTTTGTTGTAAGCCTATTTCGTCCAAAATCTCCTTGGACTCGAAAATTTTGGGGTGTATCTACTTGGGGTCCAAATTTTAAATTGTTTTATTTTTTGTCTAATATGGTTTGATACACAACCAAAAGCAATAAAATCAATGTAAAATCTCGTTTAACGAAATAGTTTTGTTGTAAGCCCATTTCGTCCAAAATCTCCTTGGACTCGAAAATTTTGGGGTGTAGGAACTTGGCGTCCCAATTTTTAATTTTTTTTATTTTTGTCTGATATGGTTTGATACACAACAAAAAGCAATAAAATCAATGTAAAAACTCATTTAACGAAATAGTTTTGTTGTAAGCCAATTTCGTCCAAAATCTCCTTGGACTCGAAAATTTTGGGGTGTAACTACTTGGGGTCCAAATTATTAATTTTTTTATTTTTGTCTAATATGGTTTGATACACATTTAAATGCAATAAAATCAATGTAAAAACTCATTTAACGAAATAGATTTGTTGAAGGCCCATTTCGTCCAAAATCTCCTTGGACTCGAAAATTTTGGGGTGTAAGTACTTGGGGTCCAAATTCTAAATTTTTTTTTATTTTTTGTGTAATATGGTTTGATACACAACCAAAAGCAATAAAATCAATGTAAAAACTCATTTAACGAAATAGTTTTGTTGTAAGCCCATTTCGTCCAAAATCTCCTTGGACTCGAAAATTTTGGGGTGTAAGTACTTGGGGTCCAAATTTTTAATTTTTTTTTTGCTGTCTAATATGGCTTGATACACAACCAAAAACAATAAAATCAATGTAAAAACTCATTTTACGAAATAGTTTTTTTGTAAGCCTATTTTGTCCAAAATCTCCTTGGACTCGAAAATTTTGGGGTGTATCTACTTGGGGTCCAAATTTTAAATTTTTTTATTTTTCGTCTAATATGGTTTGATACACAACCAAAAGCAATAAAATCAATGTAAAAACTCGTTTAACGAAATAGTTTTGTTGTAAGCCCATTTCATCCAAAATCTCCTTGGACTCGAAAATTTTGGGGTGTAGGAACTTGGCGTCCCAATTTTTAATTTTTTTATTTTTGTCTGATATGGTTTGATACACAACAAAAAGCAATAAAATCAATGTAAAAACTCATTTAACGAAATAGTTTTGTTGTAAGCCTATTTCGTCCAAAATCTCCTTGGACTCGAAAATTTTGGGGTGTATCTACTTGGGGTCCAAATTTTAAATTTTTTTATTTTTTGTCTAATATGGTTTGATACACAACCAAAAGCAATAAAATCAATGTAAAAACTCGTTTAACGAATTAGTTTTGTTGTAAGCCCATTTCGTCCAAAATCTCCTTGGACTCGAAAATTTTGGGGTGTAAGTACTTGGGGTCCAAATTTTTAACTTTTTTATTTTTGTCTAATATGGCTTGATACACAACCAAAAACAATAAAATCAATGTAAAAACTCATTTTACGAAATAGTTTTGTTGTAAGCCTATTTCGTCCAAAATCTCCTTGGACTCGAAAATTTTGGGGTGTATCTACTTGGGGTCCAAATTTTAAATTTTTTTATTTTTTGTCTAATATGGTTTGATACACAACCAAAAGCAATAAAATCAATGTAAAATCTCGTTTAACGAAATAGTTTTGTTGTAAGCCCATTTCATCCAAAATCTCCTTGGACTCGAAAATTTTGGGGTGTAGGAACTTGGCGTCCCAATTTTTAATTTTTTTTATTTTTGTCTGATATGGTTTGATACACAACAAAAAGCAATAAAATCAATGTAAAAACTCATTTAACGAAATAGTTTTGTTGTAAGCCAATTTCGTCCAAAATCTCCTTGGACTCGAAAATTTTGGGGTGTAACTACTTGGGGTCCAAATTATTAATTTTTTTATTTTTGTCTAATATGGTTTGATACACAACCAAATGCAATAAAATCAATGTAAAAACTCATTTAACGAAATAGATTTGTTGAAGGCCCATTTCGTCCAAAATCTCCTTGGACTCGAAAATTTTGGGGTGTAAGTACTTGGGGTCCAAATTCTAAATTTTTTTTTATTTTTTGTGTAATATGGTTTGATACACAACCAAAAGCAATAAAATCAATGTAAAAACTCATTTAACGAAATAGTTTTGTTGTAAGCCCATTTCGTCCAAAATCTCCTTGGACTCGAAAATTTTGGGGTGTAAGTACTTGGGGTTCAAATTTTAAATTTTTTTTATTTGTGTCTAATATGGTTTGATACACAACCAAAAGCAATAAAATCAACGTAAAAACTCATTTAACGAAATAGTTTTGTTGTAAGCCCATTTTGTCCAAAATCTAATTGGACTCGAAAATTTTGGAGTGTAAGTACTTGGGGTCCAAACTTTTAATTTTTTTATTTTTGTCTAATATGGTTTGATACACAACAAAAAGCAATAAAATCAATGTAAAAACTCATTTAACGAAATAGTTTTGTTGTAAGCCCATTTCGTCCAAAATCTACTTGGACTCGAAAATTTTGGAGTGTAAGTACTTGGGGTCCAAATTTTAAATTTTTTTATTTTTGTCTAATATGGTTTGATACACAACCAAAAGCAATAAAATCAATGTAAAAACTCATTAAACGAAATAGTTTTGTTGTAAGCCTATTTCGTCCAAAATCTCCTTGGACTCGAAAATTTTGGGGTGTAAGTACTTGGAGTCCAAATTTTTAATTTTTTATTTTAGTCTTATGTGGTTTGATACACAACCAAAAGCAATAAAATCAATGTGAAAACTCATTTAACGAAATAGTTTTGTTGTAAGCCTATTTCGTCCAAAATCTCCTTGGACTCGAAAATGTTGGGGTGTAACTACTTGGGGTCTAAATTATTAATTCTTTTATTTTTGTCTAATATGGTTTGACACACAACCAAAAGAAATAAAATCAATGTAAAAACTCATTTAACGAAATAGTTTTGTTGTAAGCCCATTTCGTCCAAAATCTCCTTGGACTCGAAAATTTTGGGGTGTAAGTACTTGGGGTTCAAATTTTAAATTTTTTTTATTTGTGTCTAATATGGTTTGATACACAACCAAAAGCAATAAAATCAACGTAAAAACTCATTTAACGAAATAGTTTTTTTGTAAGCCCATTTCGTCCAAAATCTCCTTGGACTCGAAAATTTATGGGTGTAAGTACTTGGGGTCCAAATTTTTAATTTTTTTATTTTTGTCTAATATTCAAACCATATTACAACAAAAAAGCAATAAAATCAATGTAAAAACTCATTTAACGAAATAGTTTTGTTGTAAGCCCATTTCGTCCAAAATCTCCTTGGACTCGAAAATTTTAGGGTGTAAGTACTTGGGGTCCAAATTATTAATTTTTTTATTTTGGTCTAATGTGGTTTGATACACAACCAAAAGCAATAAAATCAATGTAAAAACTCATTTAACGAAATAGTTTTGTTGTAAGCCCATTTCGTCCAAAATCTCCTTGGACTCGAAAATTTTGGGGTGTAGGAACTTGGCGTCCCAATTTTTAATTTTTTTTATTTTTGTCTGATATGGTTTGATACACAACAAAAAGCAATAAAATCAATGTAAAAACTCATTTTACGAAATAGTTTTGTTGTAAGCCAATTTCATCCAAAATCTCCTTGGACTCGAAAATTTTGGGGTGTAACTACTTGGGGTCCAAATTATTAATTTTTTTATTTTAGTCTAATGTGGTTTGATACACAACCAAAAGCAATAAAATCAATGTAAAAACTCATTTAACGAAATAGTTTTGTTGTAAGCCCCGTTTCGTCCAAAATCTCCTTGGACTCGAAAATTTTGGGGTGTAAGTACTTGGGGTCCAAATTTCTAATTTTTTTATTTTTATCTAATATGGTTTGATACACAACCAAAAACAATAAAATCAATGTAAATATTCATTTAACGAAATAGTTTTGTTGTAAGCCCATTTCGTCCAAAATCTCCTTGGCCTCGAAAATTTTGGGGTGTAAGTACATGGGGTCCAAATTTTAAATTTTTTTATTTTTGTCTAATATGGTTTGATACACAACAAAAACAATAAAATCAATGTAAAAACTCATTTAACGAAATAGTTTTGTTGTAAGCCCATTTCGTCCAAAATCTCCTTTGACTCGAAAATTTTGGGGTATAAGTACTTGGAGTCCAAATTTTTAATTTTTTTATTTTTGTCTAATATTGTTTGATACACAACAAAAAGCAATAAAATCAATGTAAAAACTCATTTAACGAAATAGTTTTGTTGTAAGCCCATTTTGTCCAAAATCTACTTGACTCGAAAATTTTGGAGTGTAAGTACTTGGGGTCCAAATTTTAAATTTTTTTATTTTTGTCTAATATGGTTTGATACACAACCAAAAGCAATAAAATCAATGTAAAAACTCATTTAACGAAATAGTTTTGTTGTAAGCCTATTTCGTCCAAAATCTCCTTGGACTCGAAAATTTTGGGGTGAAAGTACTTGGAGTCCGAATTTTTAATTTTTTTATTTTAGTCTTATGTGGTTTGATACACAACCAAAAGCAATAAAATCAATGTAAAAACTCATTTAACGAAATAGTTTTGTTGTAAGCCTATTTCGTCCAAAATCTCCCTGAACTCGAAAATGTTGGGGTGTAAGTAGTTGGGGTTCAAATTTTATTTTTTTTTTATTTGTGTCTAATATGGTTTGATACACAACCAAAAGCAATAAAATCAACGTAAAAACTCATTTAACGAAATAGTTTTGTTGTAAGCCCATTTTGTCCAAAATGTAATTGGACTCGAAAATTTTGGAGTGTAAGTACTTGGGGTCCAAATTTTTAATTTTTTTATTTTTGTCTAATATGGTTTGATACACAACAAAAAGCAATAAAATCAATGTAAAAACTCATTTAACGAAATTTTTTTGTTGTAAGCCCATTTCGTCCAAAATCTCCTTCGACTCGAAAATTTTAGGGTGTAAGTACTTGGGGTCCAAATTATTAATTTTTTTATTTCTACCTAATATGGTTTGTACACAACAAAAAGCAAGAAAATCAATGTAAAAACACATTTAACGAAATAGTTTTGTTGTAAGCCCATTTCGCCCAAAATCTCCTTGGACTCGAACATTTTGGGGTGTAAATACTTGGGGTCCAAATTATTAATTATTTTATTTTTGTCTAATGTGGTTTGATACACAACCAAAAGCAATAAAATCAATGTAAAAACTCATTTAACGAAATAGTTTTGTTGTAAGCCCATTTCGTCCAAAATCTCCTTGGACTCGAAAATTTTGGGGTGTAAGTACTTGGGGTCCAAATTTTTATTTTTTTTATTTTTGTCTAATATGGTTTGATGCACAATAAAATCAATGTAACCAATAAAAGCAATAAAATCAATGTAAAAACTCATTAAACCAAATAGTTTTGTTGTAAGCCCATTTCGTCCAAAATTTCCTTGGACTCGAAAATTTTGGGGTGTAAGTACTTGCGGTCCAAATTTTTAATTTTTTTATTTTTGTCTAATATGGTTTGATACACAACCAAAAACAATTTAATCAATGTAAAAACTCATTTAACGAAATAGTTTAGTTGTAAGCGCATTTTGTCCAAAATCTCCTTGGCCTCGAAAATATTGGAGTGTAAGTACTTGGGGTCCAAATTTTTAATTTTTTTATTTTTGTCTTATATGGTTTGATACACAACAAAAAGCAATAAAATCAATGTAAAAACTCATTTAACGAAATTGTTTTGTTGTAAGCCCATTTTGTCCAAAATCTTGTTGGACTCCAAAATTTTGGGGTGTTAGTATTTGGGGTCCAAATTTTAAATTTTTTAATTGTTGTCTAATATGGTTTGAAACACAACAAAAAGCAATAAAATCAATGTAAAAACGCATTTAACGAAATATTTTTGTTGTAAGCCAATTTCGTCCAAAATTCCTTGGACTCGAAAATTTCGGGGTGTAAGTACTTGGGGTCCAAATTATTAATTTTTTTATTTTTGTCTAAAATGGTTTGATACACAACCAAAAACAATAAAATCAATGTAAAAACTCATTTAACGAAATAGTTTTGTTGTAAGCCTATTTCGTCCAAAATCTCCTTGGACTCGAAAATTTTGCGGTGTAACTACTTTGGGTCCAAATTTTTATTTTTTTTATTTTCGTCTAATATTGTTTGATACACAACCAAAAGCAATAAAATCAATGTAAAAACTCATTTAACGAAATAGTTTTGTTGTAAGCCCATTTTGTCCAAAATCTACTTGGACTCGAAAATTTTGGAGTGTAAGTACTTGGGGTCCAAATTATTTATTTTTTAATTTTTGTCTAATATGGTTTGATACACAAACCAAAATAATAAAATCAATCTATAAACTCTTTAAACGAAATAGTTTTGTTGTAAGCACATTTCGTCCTAAATCTCCTTGGAATCGAAGATTTTGGGGTGTTAGTACTTGGGATCCAAATTTTTAATTTTTTTATTTTAGTCTAATATGGTTTTATACACAACCAAAAACAATAAAATCAATGTAAAAACTCATTTAACGAAATAGTTTTATTGTAAGCCCATTTCATCCAAAATCTCCTTGGACTCGAAAATTTTGGGGTGTAAGTACTTGGGGTCCAAATTTTTAATTTTTATCTATTATGATTGATACACAATTAAAAACAATAAAATCAATGTAAATACTCATTTAACGAAATAGTTTTGTTGTAAGCCCTTTTCGTCCAAAATCTCCTTGGACTCGAAAATTTTGGGGTGTAAGTACTTGGGGTCCAAATTTTAAATTTTTTTATTTTTGTCTAATATGGTTTGATACACAACAAAAACATTAAAATCAATGTAAAAACTCATTTAACGAAATAGTTTTGTTGTAAGCCCATTTTGTCCAAAATCTACTTGGACTCGAAAATTTTGGAGTGTAAGTACTTGGGGTCCAAATTTTTAATTATTTTATTTTTGTCTAATATGGTTTGATACACAACAAAAAGCAATAAAATCAATGTAAAAACTCATTTAACGAAATAGTTTTGTTATAAGGCCATTTTGTCCAAAATCTACTTGGACTCGAAAATTTTGGAGAGTAAGTACTTGGGGTCCAAATTTTTAATTTTTTTTTTGTCTAATATGGTTTGATACACAACAAAAAGCAATAAAATCAATGTAAAAACTCATTTAACGAAATAGTTTTGTTGTAAGCCCATTTCGTCCAAAATCTCCTTGGACTCGAAAATTTTGGGGTGTAAGTACTTGGGGTCCAAATTTTTAATTTTTTTATTTTTGTCTAATATGGTTTGATACACAACCAAAAACAATAAAATCAATGTAAAAACTCATTTAACGAAATAGTTTTGTTGTAAGCCCATTTCGTCCAAAATCTCCTTGGGCTCAAAAATTTTGGGGTGTAAGTACTTGGGGTCCAAATTTTTAATTTTTTTATTTTAGTCTAATGTGGTTTGATACACAACCAAAAGCAATAAAATCAATGTAAAAACTCATTTAACGAAATAGTTTTTTGTAAGCCCATTTCGTCCAAAATCTCCTTGGACTCGAAACTTTTGGGGTGTAAGTACTTGGGGTCCAAATTTCTAATTTTTTTATTTTTATCTAATATGGTTTGATACACAACCAAAAACAATAAAATCAATGTAAATATTCATTTAACGAAATAGTTTTGTTGTAAGCCCATTTCGTCCAAAATCTCCTTGGACTCGAAACTTTTGGGGTATAAGTACTTGGAGTCCAAATTTTTAATTTTTTTATTTTTGTCTAATATTGTTTGATACACAACAAAAAGCAATAAAATCAATTTTAAAAACTCATTTAACGAAATAGTTTTGTTGTAAGCCCATTTTGTCCAAAACCTACTTGAACTCGAAAATTTTGGAGTGTAAGTACTTGGGGTCCAAATTTTAATTTTTTTTATTTTTGTCTAATATTGTTTGATACACAACCAAAAGCAATAAAATCAATGTAAAAACTCATTTATCGAAATAGTTTTGTTGTAAGCCTATTTCGTCCAAAATCTCCTTGGACTCGAAAATTTTGGGGTGTAAGTACTTGGAGTCCAAATTTTTAATTTTTTTATTTTAGTCTTATGTGGTTTGATACACAACAAAAAGCAATAAAATCAATGTAAAAACTCATTTAACGAAATAGTTTTGTTGTAAGCCTATTTCGTCCAAAATCTCCTTGGACTCGAAAATGTTGGGGTGTAACTACTTGGGGTCCAAATCATTAATTTTTTTATTTTTGTCTCATATGGTTTGACACACAACCAAAAGCAATAAAATCAATGTAAAAACTCATTTAACGAAATAGTTTTGTTGTAAGCCCATTTTGTCCAAAATCTAATTGGACTCGAAAATTTTGTAGTGTAAGTACTTGGGGTCCAAATTTTTAATTTTTTTATTTTTGTCTAATATGGTTTGATACACAACAAAAAGCAATAAAATCAATGTAAAAACTCATTTAACGAAATAGTTTTGTTGTAAGCCCATTTCGTCCAAAATCTCCTTCGACTCGAAAATTTTATGGTGTAAGTACTTGGGGTCCAAATTATTAATTTTTTTATTTCTACCTTATATGGTTTGTACACAACAAAAAGCAACAAAATCAATGTAAAAACACATTTAACGAAATAGTTTTGTTGTAAGCCCATTTCGCCCAAAATCTCCTTGGACTCGAACATTTTAGGGTGTAAATACTTGGGGTCCAAATTATTAATTATTTTATTTTTGTCTAATGTGGTTTGATACACAACCAAAAGCAATAAAATCAATGTAAAAACTCATTTAACGAAATAGTTTTGTTGTAAGCCCATTTCGTCCAAAATCTCCTTGGACTCGAAAATTTTGGGGTGTAAGTACTTGGGGTCCAAATTTTTAATTTTTTTATTTTTGTCTTATATGGTTTGATGCACAATAAAATCAATGTAAGCAATAAAAGCAATAAAATCAATGTAAAAACTCATTAAACGAAATAGTTTTGTTGTAAGCCCATTTCGTCCAAAATTTCCTTGGACTCGAAAATTTTGGAGTGTAAGTACTTTGGGTCCAAATTTTAAATTTTTTTATTTTTGTCTAATATGGTTTGATACACAACAAAAAGCAATAAAATCAATGTAAAAACTCATTTAACAAAATAGTTTTGTTGTAAGCCCATTTCGTCCAAAATCTCCTTGGACTCGAAAATTTTGGGATGTAAGTACTTGCGGTCCAAATTTTTAATTTTTTTATTTTTGTCTAATATCGTTTTATACACAACCAAAAACAATTTAATCAATGTAAAAACTCATTTAACGAAATAGTTTTGTTGTAAGCGCATTTTGTCCAAAATCTACTTGGCCTCGAAAATATTGGAGTGTAAGTACTTGGGGTCCAAATTTTTAATTTTTTTATTTTTGTCTAATATGGTTTGATACACAACAAAAAGCAATAAAATCAATGTAAAAACTCATTTAACGAAATTGTTTTGTTGTAAGCCCATTTTGTCCAAAATCTTGTTGGACTCCAAAATTTTGGGGTGTTAGTATTTGGGGTATAAATTTTAAATTTTTTAATTGTTGTCTAATATGGTTTGAAACACAACAAAAAGCAATAAAATCAATGTAAAAACTCATTTAACGAAATAGTTTTGTTGTAAGCCAATTTCGTCCAAAATTCCTTGGACTCGAAAATTTCGGGGTGTAAGTACTTGGGGTCCAAATTATTAATTTTTTTATTTTTGTCTAATATGGTTTGATACACAACCAAAAACAATAAAATCAATGTAAAAACTCATTTAACGAAATAGTTTTGTTGTAAACCTATTTCGTCCAAAATCTCCTTGGACTCGAAAATTTTGCGGTGTAACTACTTGGGGTCCAAATTTTTATTTTTTTTATTTTCGTCTAATATTGTTTGATACACAACCAAAAGCAATAAAATCAATGTAAAAACTCATTTAACGAAATAGTTTTGTTGTAAGCCCAGTTTGTCCAAAATCTACTTGGACTCGAAAATTTTGGAGTGTAAGTACTTGGGGTCCAAATTATTTATTTTTTTATTTTTGTCTAATATGGTTTGATACACAAACAAAAGCAATAAAATCAATGTAAAAACTCTTTAAACGAAATAGTTTTGTTGTAAGCCCATTTCGTCCAAAATCTCCTTGGACTCGAAGATTTTGGGGTGTTAGTACTTGGGATCCAAATTTTTAATTTTTTTATTTTAGTCTAATATGGTTTTATACACAACCAAAAACAATAAAATCAATGTAAAAACTCATTTAACGAAATAGTTTTATTGTAAGCCCATTTCGTCCAAAATCTCCTTGGACTCGAAAATTTTGGGGTGTAAGTACTTGGGGTCTAAATTTTTAATTTTTATCTATTATGATTGATACACAATTAAAAACAATAAAATTAATGTAAATACTCATTTAACGAAATAGTTTTGTTGTAAGCCCTTTTCGTCCAAAATCTCCTTGGACTCGAAAATTTTGGGGTGTAAGTACTTGGGGTCCAAATTTTTAATTTTTTTATTTTTGTCTAATATGGTTTGATACACAACAAAAACATTAAAATCAATGTAAAAACTCATTTAACGAAATAGTTTTGTTGTAAGCCCATTTTGTCCAAAATCTACTTGGACTCGAAAATTTTGGAGTGTAAGTACTTGGGGTCCAAATTTTTAATTTTTTTATTTTCGTCTAATATGGTTTGATACACAACCAAAAGCAATAAAATCAATGTAAAAACTCATTTAACGAAATAGTTTTGTTATAAGCCCATTTTGTCCAAAATCTACTTGGACTCGAAAATTTTGGAGTGTAAGTACTTGGGGTCCAAATTATTAATTTTTTTTTAGTCTAGTATGGTTTGATACACAACCAAAAACAATAAAATCAATGTAAAAACTCATTTAACGAAATAGTTTTGTTGTAAGCCCATTTCGTTCAAAATCTCCTTGGACTCAAAAATTTTGGGGTGTAAGTAGTTGGGGTCCAAATTTTTAATTTTTTTATTTTAGTCTAATGTGGTTTGATACACAACCAAAAGCAATAAAATCAATGTAAAAACTCATTTAACGAAATAGTTTTGTTGTAAGCCCATTTCGTCCAAAATCTCCTTGGACTCGAAAATTTTGTGGTGTAAGTACTTGGGGTCCAAATTTCTAATTTTTTTATTTTTATCTAATATGGTTTGATACACAACCAAAAAAAATAAAATCAATGTAAATATTCATTTAAAAAAATAGTTTTGTTGTAAGCCCATTTCGTCCAAAATCTCCTTGGACTCGAAAATTTTGGGGTGTAAGTACTTGGGGTCCAAATTTTAAATTTTTTTATTTTTGTCTTATATGGTTTGATACACAACAAAAACAATAAAATCAATGTAAAAACTCATTTAACGAAATAGTTTTGTTGTAAGCCCATTTCGTCCAAAATCTCCTTGGACTCGAAAATTTTGGGGTATAAGTACTTGGAGTCCAAATTTTTAATTTTTTTATTTTTGTCTAATATTGTTTGATACACAACAAAAAGCAATAAAATCAATGTAAAAACTCATTTAACGAAATAGTTTTGTTGTAAGCCCATTTTGTCCAAAACCTACTTGGACTCGAAAATTTTGGAGTGTAAGTACTTGGGGTCCAAATTTTAATTTTTTTTATTTTTGTCTAATGTTGTTTGATACACAACCAAAAGCAATAAAATCAATGTAAAAACTCATTTAACGAAATAGTTTTGTTGTAAGCCTATTTCGTCCAAAATCTCCTTGGACTCGAAAATTTTGGGGTGTAAGTACTTGGAGTCCAAATTTTTAATTTTTTTATTTTAGTCTTATGTGGTTTGATACACAACAAAAAGCAATAAAATCAATGTAAAAACTCATTAAACGAAATAGTTTTGTTGTAAGCCCATTTCGTCCAAAATTTCCTTGGACTCGAAAATTTTGGAGTGTAAGTACTTTGGGTCCAAATTTTAAATTTTTTTATTTTTGTCTAATATGGTTTGATACACAACAAAAAGCAATAAAATCAATGTAAAAACTCATTTAACGAAATAGTTTTTTTATAAGCCCATTTCGTCCAAAATCTCCTTGGACTCGAAAATTTTGGGATGTAAGTACTTGCGGTCCAAATTTTTAATTTTTTTATTTTTGTCTAATATTGTTTGATACAAAACCAAAAACAATTTAATCAATGTAAAAACTCATTTAACGAAATAGTTTAGTTGTAAGCCCATTTTGTCCAAAATCTACTTGGCCTCGAAAATATTGGAGTGTAAGTACTTGGGGTCCAAATTTTTAATTTTTTTATTTTAGTCTAATATGGTTTGATACACAACAAAAAGCAATAAAATCAATGTAAAAACTCATTTAACGAAATAGTTTTGTAGTAAGCCAATTTCGTCCAAAATTCCTTGGACTCGAAAATTTCGGGGTGTAAGTACTTGGGGTCCAAATTATTAATTTTTTTATTTTTGTCTAATATGGTTTGATACACAACCAAAAACAATAAAATCAATGTAAAAACTCATTTAACGAAATAGTTTTGTTGTAAGCCTATTTCGTCCTAAATCTCCTTGGACTCGAAAATTTTGCGGTGTAACTACTTGGGGTCCAAATTTTTAATTTTTTTATTTTCGTCTAATATTGTTTGATACACAACCAAAAGCAATAAAATCAATGTAAAAACTCATTTAACGAACTAGTTTTGTTGTAAGCCCATTTTGTCCAAAATCTACTTGGACTCGAAAATTTTGGAGTGTAAGTACTTGGGGTCCAAATTATTAATTTTTTTATTTTTGTCTAATATGGTTTGATACACAACCAAAAACAATAAAATCAATGTAAAAACTCATTTAACGAAATAGTTTTATTGTAAGCCCATTTCGTCCAAAATCTCCTTGGACTCGAAAATTTTGGGGTGTAAGTACTTGGGGTCCAAATTTTTAATTTTTATCTATTATGATTGATACACAACCAAAAACAATAAAATCAATGTAAATACTCATTTAACGAAATAGTTTTGTTGTAAGCCCTTTTCGTCCAAAATCTCCTTGGACTCGAAAATTTTGGGGTGTAAGTACTTGGGGTCCAAATTTTTAATTTTTTAATTTTTGTCTAATATGGTTTGATACACAACCAAAAGCAATAAAATCAACGTAAAAACTCATTTAACGAAATAGTTTTGTTGTAAGTCCATTTCGTCCAAAATCTCCTTGGACTCGAAAATTTTGGAGTGTAAGTACTTGGGGTCCAAATTTTTAATTTTTTTATTTTTGTCTAATATGGTTTGATACACAACAAAAAGCAATAAAATCAATGTAAAACTCATTTAACGAAATAGTTTTGTTATAAGGCCATTTTGTCCAAAATCTACTTGGACTCGAAAATTTTGGAGTGTAAGTACTTGGGGTCCAAATTTTTAATTTTTTTTTGTCTAATATGGTTTGATACACAACAAAAAGCAATAAAATCAATGTAAAAACTCATTTAACGATATAGTTTTGTTGTAAGCCCATTTCGTCCAAAATCTCCTTGGACTCGAAAATTTTGGGGTGTAAGTACTTGGGGTCCAAATTTTTAATTTTTTTATTTTTGTCTAATATGGTTTGATACACAACCAAAAACAATAAAATCAATGTAAAAACTCATTTAACGAAATAGTTTTGTTGTAAGCCCATTTCGTCCAAAATCTCCTTGGACTCAAAAATTTTGGGGTGTAAGTAGTTGGGGTCCAAATTTTTAATTTTAATTTTTTTATTTTAGTCTTATGTGGTTTGATACACAACAAAAAGCAATAAAATCAATGTAAAAACTCATTTAACGAAATAGTTTTGTTGTAAGCCTATTTCGTTCAAAATCTCCTTGGACTCGAAAATGTTGGGGTGTAACTACTTGGGGTCCAAATCATTAATTTTTTTATTTTTGTCTAATATGGTTTGACACACAACCAAAAGCAATAAAATCAACGTAAAAACTCATTTAACGAAATAGTTTTGTTGTAAGTCCATTTCGTCCAAAATCTCCTTGGACTCGAAAATTTTGGAGTGTAAGTACTTGGGGTCCAAATTTTTAATTTTTTTATTTTTGTCTAATATGGTTTGATACACAACAAAAAGCAATAAAATCAATGTAAAACTCATTTAACGAAATAGTTTTGTTATAAGCCCATTTTGTCCAAAATCTACTTGGACTCGAAAATTTTGGAGTGTAAGTACTTGGGGTCCAAATTTTTAATTTTTTTTTGTCTAATATGGTTTGATACACAACAAAAAGCAATAAAATCAATGTAAAAACTCATTTAACGATATAGTTTTGTTGTAAGCCCATTTCGTCCAAAATCTCCTTGGACTCGAAAATTTTGGGGTGTAAGTACTTGGGGTCCAAATTTTTAATTTTTTTATTTTTGTCTAATATGGTTTGATACACAACCAAAAACAATAAAATCAATGTAAAAACTCATTTAACGAAATAGTTTTGTTGTAAGCCCATTTCGTCCAAAATCTCCTTGGACTCGAAAATTTTGGGGTGTAAGTACTTGAGGTTCAAATTTTAATTTTTTTTTATTTGTGTCTAATATGGTTTGATACACAACCAAAAGCAATAAAATCAACGTAAAAACTCATTTAACGAAATAGTTTTGTTGTAAGCCCATTTTGTCCAAAATCTAACTGGACTCGAAAATTTTGGAGTGTAAGTACTTGGGGTCCAAATTTTTAATTTTTTTATTTTTGTCTTATATGGTTTGATACACAACAAAAAGCAATAAAATCAATGTAAAAACTGATTTAACGAAATAGTTTTGTTGTAAGCCCAATTCGTCAAAGGAGATTTCCTTCGACTCGAAATTTTTAGGGTGTAAGTACTTGGGGTCCAAATTATTAATTTTTTGATTTCTACCTAATATGGTTTGTACACAACAAAAAGCAAGGAAATCAATGTAAAAACACATTTAACGAAATAGTTTTGTTGTAAGCCCATTTCGTCCAAAATCTCCTTGGACTCGAAAATTTTGGGGTGTAAGTACTTGGGGTCCAAATTTTTAAATTTTTATTTTTGCCTAATATAGTTTGATGCACAATAAAATCAATGTAAGCAATAAAAGCAATAAAATCAATGTAAAAACTCATTAAACGAAATAGTTTTGTTGTAAGCCCATTTCGTCCAAAATTTCCTTGGACTCGAAAATTTTGGGGTGTAAGTACTTTGGGTCCAAATTTTAAATTTTTTTATTTTTGTCTAATATGGTTTGATACACAACAAAAAGCAATAAAATCAATGTAAAAACCCATTTAACGAAATAGTTTTGTTGTAAGCCCATTTCGTCTAAAATCTCCTTGGACTCGAAAATTTTGGGATGTAAGTACTTGCGGTCCAAATTTTTAATTTTTTATTTTTGTCTAATATGGTTTGATACAAAATCAAAAACAATTTAATCAATGTAAAAACTCATTTAACGAAATAGTTTAGTTGTAAGCCCATTTTGTCCAAAATCTACTTGGCCTCGAAAATATTGGAGTGTAAGTACTTGGGGTCCAAATGTTAAATTTTTTTATTTTTGTCTAATATGGTTTGATACACAACAAAAAGCAATAAAATCAATGTAAACACTCATTTAACGAAATTGTTTTGTTGTAAGCCCATTTTGTCCAAAATCTTCTTGGACTCCAAAATTTTGGGGTGTTAGTATTTGGGCCCAAATTTTAAATTTTTTAATTTTTGTCTAATATGGTTTGAAACACAACAAAAAGCAATAAAATCAATGTAAAAACTCATTTAACGAAATAGTTTTGTTGTAAGCCCATTTCGTCCAAAATTCCTTGGACTCGAAAATTTCGGGGTGTAAGTACTTGGGGTCCAAATTATTAATTTTTTTTATTTTTGTCTAATATGGTTTGATACACAACCAAAAGCAATAAAATCAATGTAAAAACTCATTTAACGAAATAGTTTTGTTGTAAGCCTATTTCGTCCTAAATCTCCTTGGACTCGAAAATTTTGGGGTGTAACTACTTGGGGTCCAAATTTTTAATTTTTTTATTTTCGTCTAATATTGTTTGATACACAACCAAAAGCAATAAAATGAATGTAAAAACTCATTTAACGAAATAGCTTTGTTGTAAGCCCATTTTGTCCAAAATCTACTTGGACTCGAAAATTTTGGAGTGTAAGTACTTGGGGTCCAAATTATTAATTTTTTTATTTTTGTCTAATATGGTTTGATACACAAACAAAAATAATAAAATCAATGTAAAAACTCATTTAACGAAATAGTTTTGTTGTAAGCCCATTTCGTCCAAAATCTCCTTGGACTCGAAGATTTTGGGGTGTAAGTACTTGGGATCCAAATTTTTAATTTTTTTATTTTAGTCTAATATGGTTTGATACACAACCAAAAACAATAAAATCAATGTAAAAACTCATTTAACGAAATAGTTTTATTGTAAGCCCATTTCGTCCAAAATCTCCTTGGACTCGAAAATTTTGGGGTGTAAGTACTTGGGGTCCAAATTTTTAATTTTTATCTATTATGATTCATACACAACCAAAAACAATAATATCAATGTAAATACTCATTTAACGAAATAGTTTTGTTGTAAGCCCTTTTCGTCCAAAATCTCCTTGGACTCGAAAATTTTGGGGTGTAAGTACTTGGGGTCCAAATTTTTAATTTTTTTATTTTTGTCTAATATGGTTTGATACACAACCAAAAGCAATAAAATCAATGTAAAAACTCATTTAACGAAATAGTTTTGTTGTAAGTCCATTTCGTCCAAAATCTCCTTGGACTCGAAAATTTTGGAGTGTAAGTACTTGGGGTCCAAATTTTTAATTTTTTTATTTTTGTCTAATATGGTTTGATACACAACAAAAAGCAATAAAATCAATGTAAAAACTCATTTAACGAAATAGTTTTGTTGTAAGCTCATTTTGTCCAAAATCTGCTTGGACTCGAAAATTTTGGAGTGTAAGTACTTGGGGTCCAAATTTTTAATTTTTTTTTTTTTGCCTAATATGGTTTGATACACAACCAAAAGCAATAAAATCAATGTAAAAACTCATTTAACGAAATAGTTTTGTTGTAAGCCCATTTCGTCCAAAATCTCCTTGGACTCGAAAATTTTGGGGTGTAAGTACTTGGGGTCCAAATTTTTAATTTTTTTATTTTTGTCTAATATGGTTTGATACACAACCAAAAACAATAAAATCAATGTAAAAACTCATTTAACGAAATAGTTTTGTTGTAAGCCCATTTCGTCCAAGATCTCCTTGGACTCAAAAATTTTGGGGTGTAAGTAGTTGGGGTCCAAATTTTTAATTTTTTTATTTTAGTCTAATGTGGTTTGATACTCAACCAAAAGCAATAAAATCAATGTAAAAACTCATTTAACGAAATAGTTTTGTTGTAAGCACATTTCGTTCAAAATCTCCTTGGACTCGAAAATTTTGGGGTGTAAGGACTTGGAGTCCAAATTTTTAGTTTTTTAATTTTTTTCTAATATGGTTTGATACACAACAAAAAGCAATACAATCAATGTAAAAACTCATTTAACGAAATAGTTTTGTTGTAAGCCTATTTCGTTTAAAATCTCCTTGGACTCGAAAATTTTGGAGTGTAAGTACTTGGGGTCCAAATTACTAATTATTTTTATTTTTGTTTAATATGGTTTGATACACAACCAAAAGCAATAAAATCAATGTAAAAACTCATTTCACGAAATAGTTTTGTTGTAAGCCCATTTCGTCCAAAATCTCCTTGGACTCGAATATTTTGTGGTGTAAATACTTGGGGTCCAAATTTTTAATTTTTTTATTTTTGTCTAATATGGTTTGATATACAACAAAAAGCAATAAAATCAATGTAAAAACTCATTTAACGAAATAGTTTTGTTGTAAGCCCATTTCGTCCAAAATCTCCTTGGACTCGAAAATTTTGGGACGTAAGTGCTTGGGGTCCAAATTTTTAATTTTTAAATTTTTGTCTAATATGGTTTGATGTACAACAAAAAGCAATAAAATCAATGTAAAAACTCATTTAACGAAATAGTTTTGTTGTAAGCCCATTTCGTCCAAAATCTACTTGGACTCGAAAATTTTGGGATGTAAGTACCTGCGGTCCAAATTTTAAATTTTTTTATTTTTGTCTAATATGGTTTGATACACAACCAAAAACAATAAAATCAATGACTAAACTCATTTAACGGAATAGTTTAGTTGTAAGCCTATTTTGTCCAAAATCTACTTGGCCTCGAAAATATTTGAGTGTAAGTACTTGGGGTCCAAATTTTTAATTTTTTTATTTTTGTCTAATATGGTTTGATACACAACAAAAAGCAATAAAATCAATGTAAAAACTCATTTAACGAAATAGTTTTGTTGTAAGCCCATTTTGTCCATATCTTTTTGGACTCGAAAATTTTGGAGTGTAAGTACTTGGGGTCCAAATTTTAAATTTTTTAATTTTTGTCTAATATGGTTTGAAACACAACCAAAAACAATAAAATCAATGTAAAAACTCATTTAACGAAATAGTTTTGTAGTAAGACTATTTCGTCCAAAATCTCCTTTGACTCGAAAATTTTGAGGTGTAACTACTTGGGGTCCAAATTTTTAATTTTTTTATTTTTGTCTAATATTGTTTGATACACAACAAAAAGCAATAAAATCAATGTAAAAACTCATTTAACGAAATAGTTTTGTTGTTAGCCCATTTTGTCCAAAATCTCCTTGGACTCGAAAATTTTGGAGTGTAAGTACTTGGGGTCCAAATTATTAATTTTTTTATTTTTCTCTAATATGGTTTGACACACAACCAAAAGCAATAAAATAAATGTAAAAACTCATTTAACGAAATAGTTTTGTTGTAAGCCCATTTCGTCCAAAATTTCCTTGGACTCGAAAATTTTGGGGTGTAAGTACTTGGGGTCCAAATTTTTAATTTTTTTATTTTAGTCTAATATGGTTTGATACACAACCAAAAACAATAAAATCAATGTAAAAACTCATTTAACGACATAGATTTGTTGTAAGCCCATTTCGTTCAAAATATCCTTGGACTCGAAAATTTTGGGGTGTAATACTTTGGACAAAAATTAATATAAAACTCATTTAAAGAAATAGTTTTGTTGTAAGCCAATTTTGGGCTGTAAGTACTTTGGACGAAAATTAATATAAAACTTATTTAACGAATTTGTTTTGTTGTAAGCCCATTTTGTCCAAAATCTACTTGGACTCAAAAATTTTGGTGTTTAAGTACTTGGGGTTCAAATTTTTAATTTTTTTATTTTTGTCTAATATGGTTTGATACACAACCAAAAACAATTAAATAATGTAAAAACTCATTTAACGAAATAGTTTTGTTGTAAGCCCATTTCGTCCAAAACTTCCTTGGACTCGAAAATTTTGGGGTGTAAGTACTTGGGGTTCAAATTTTTAATTTTTTTATTTTTGTCTAATATGGTTTGATACACAACAAAAAACAATAAAATCAATGTAAAAACTCATTTAAAGAAATAGTTTTGTTGTAAGCCCATTTCGTCCAAAATCTCCTTGGACTCGAAAATTTTGGGGTGTAAGTACTTTGGACAAATATTAATATAAAACTCATTAAACGAAATAGTTTTGTTGTAAGCCCATTTTGGGCTGTAAGTACTCTGGACGAAAATTAATATAAAACTCATTTAACGAAATTAAGAGATTTTTAGTTTCAACACACGGGAAGAAAAACTGATTTATTTCTTGAAAATGCTTAGGAGTACCCAGCCCAGAGCCATATTTCGGCAAGTTTCAACATACCGATCATCTTGAAATTTTTTTTTTTAAATAAGCTGCTTGCATACCCATTCTTAATCTGTACAGCCTCAATCCGAGAGATTTTTAGTTTCGACACACGGGAAGAAAAACTGATATATTTCTCGAAAATGCTTAGGAGTACCCAGCCCAGAGCCATATTTCGGCAAGTTGCAACATACCGATCATCTTGAAATTTTTTCCCAAATAAGCTGCTTGCATACCCATTTTAAATCTGTATAGCCTCAATCCGAGAGATTTTTAGTTTCAACACACGGGAAGAAAAACTGATTTATTTCTCGAAAATGCTTAGGAGTACCCAGCCCAGAGCCATATTTCGGCAAGTTGCAACATACCGATCATCTTGAAATTTTTTCCCAAATAAGCTGCTTGCATACCCATTCTTAATCTGTATAGCCTCAATCCGAGAGATTTTTAGTTTCAACACACGGGAAAAAAAACTGATTTATTTCTCGAAAATGCTTAGGAGTACCCAGCCCAGAGCCATATTTCGGCAAGTTGCAACATGCCGATCATCTTGAAATTTTTTCCCAAATAATCTGCTTGCATACCCATTCTTAATCTGTATAGCCTCAATCCGAGAGATTTTTAGTTTCAACACACGGGAAGAAAAACTGATTTATTTCTTGAAAATGCTTAGGAGTACCCAGCCCAGAGCCATATTTCGGCAAGTTGCAACATACCGATCATCTTGAAATTTTTTCCCAAATAAGCTGCTTGCATACCCATTCTTAATCTGTATAGCCTCAATCCGAGAGATTTTTAGTTTCAACACACGGGAAGAAAAACTAATTTATTTCTCGAAATTGCTTAGGAGTACCCAGCCCAGAGCCATATTTCGGCAAGTTGCAACATACCGATCATCTTGAAATTTTTTCCCAAATAAGCTGCTTGCATACCTATTATTAATCTGTATAGCCTGAATCCGAGAGATTTTTAGTTTCAACACACGGGAAGAAAAACTGATTTATTTCTCTAAAATGCTTAGGGGTACCCAGCCCAGAGCCATATTTCGGCAAGTTGCAACATACCGATCATCTTGAAATTTCTCCCCAAATAAGCTGCTTGCATACCTATTGTTAATCTGTATAGCCTCAATCCTATTCAAGTAAAAATTTAAATATTTTAAATTATAACAATGAATACTGGTATCAAATTTGGCGTAATATATTCGTATTTATTTATTGTACGTGTACATATGTATATATGTGTATATATGTATACCAATATATTTGTTTTTTACTCCAACCCGTAATTAATTGACAGATTTGTTTTTGTTTTTTTATTGAAAGATTTGTTTTGATATATTCCTGGGCTGGGCTAACTTCTCATAAAAGTAAATGAGGTTTTAATTTAGTAGTGTTGCCTGATTAAACTTTTTTATTTTCTGGGCTAACTTTCTGGGCTAACTTCTTATACGTGTTTGATACACAACCAAAAACAATAAAATCAATGTAAACACTCATTTAACGAAATAGTTTTATTGTTAACCCATTTCGTCCAAAATCTTCTATGACTCGAAAATGTTGGGGGTGTTAATACTTGGGGTCCAAATTTTTAATTTTTTCATTTTTGTCTAATATGGTTTGATACACAAACAAGAACAGTAAAATCAATCTAAACACTCATTTAACGAAATAGTTTTGTTGTAAGCCCATTTCGTCCAAAATCTCCTTGGACTCGAAAATTTTGGGGTGTTAGTGCTTTGGGTCCAAATTTTTAATATTTTTATTTTTGTCTAATATGGTTTGATACCCAACCAAAAACAATAAAATCAATGTAAAAACTCATTTAACCAAATACTTTTGGTATCAGCCCATTTCGTCCAAAATCTCCTTGGACTCGAAAATTTTAAAAGTGTAAGTACTTGGGGTCCAAATTTTTAATTTTTTTATTTTTGTCTAAGATGGTTTGATACACAACCAATAGCAATAAAATCAATGTAAAAACTCATTTAACGAAATAGTTTTGTTGTAAGCCCATTTCGTCCAAAATCTCCTTGGACTCGAAAATTTTGGGGTGTAAGTACCTGCGGTCCAAATTTTTAATTTTATTATTTTTGTCTAATATGGTTTGGTTCACAAGAAAAGCAATAAAATCAATGTAAAAACTCATTTAACGAAATAGTTTTGTTGTAAGCCCATTTTGTCCAAAATCTACTTGGACTTGAAAATTTTGGAGTGTCTCACTTGTAGTCCAAATTTTTAATTTTTTTATTTTTGTCTAATATGTTTTGGTTCACAAAAAAGGCAATAAAATCAATGTAAAAACTCATTTAACGAAATAGTTTTGTTGTAAGCCCATTTTGTCCAAAATCTACTTGGACTTGAAAATTTTGGAGTGTAAGTACTTGTAGTCCAAATTTTTAATTTTTTTATTTTTGTCTAATATGGTTTGATACACAACAAAAAGCAATAAAATCAATGTAAAAACTCATTTAAAGAAATAGTTTTGTTGTAAGCCCATTTTGTCCAAAATCTCCTTGGACTCGAAAATTTTGAAGTGTTAGTACTTGGGGTCCAAATTTTTAATTTTTTTATTTTTGTAATATTATTTGATACACAACAAAAAGCAATAAAATCAATGTAAAAACTCATTTAACGAAATAGTTTTGTTGTAAGCCCATTTCGTCCAAAATCTCCTTGGACTCGAAAATTTTGGGGTGTAAGTACTTGGGGTCCAAATTATTAATTTTTTTATTTTTTTCTAATATGGTTTGATACACAACCAAAAACAATAAAATCAATGTAAAAACTCATTTAACGAAATAGTTTTATTGTAAGCCCATTTCGTCCAAAATCTCCTTGGACTCGAAAATTTTGGGGTGTAAGTACTTGGGGTCCAAATTTTTAATTTTTTTATTTTTGTCTAATATGGTTTGATACACAACTAAAAGTAATAAAATCAACGTAAAAAACTCATTTAACGAAATAGTTTTGTTGTAAGCCCATTTCGTCCAAAATCTCCTTGGACTCGAAAATTTTGGGGTGTAAGTACTTGGGGTCCAAATTTTTAATTTTTTTATTTTTATCTAATATGGTTTGATACACAACCAAAAACAATAAAATCAATGTAAATACTCATTTAACGAAATAGTTTTGTTGTAAGCCCAATTCGTCCAAAATCTCCTTGGACTCGAAAATTTTGGTGGTGTAAGTACTTGGGGTCCAAATTTTTAATTTTTTTATTTTTGTCTAATATGGTTTGATACACAACAAAAACAATAAAATCAATGTAAAAACTCATTTAAAGAAATAGTTTTGTTGTAAGCCCATTTCGTCCAAAATCTCCTTGGACTCGAAAATTTTGGGGTATAAGTACTTGGAGTCCAAATTTTTAATTTTTTTATTTTTGTCTAATATGGTTTGATACACAACCAAAAGCAATAAAATCAATGTAAAAAACTCATTTAACGAAATAGTTTTGTTGTAAGCCCATTTTGTCCAAAACCTACTTGGACTCGAAAATTTTGGAGTGTAAGTACTTAGGGTCCAAATTTTTAATTTTTCTATTTTTCTCTAATATGGTTTGATACACAACAAAAAGCAATAAAATCAATGTAAAAACTCATTTAACGAAATAGTTTTGTTATAAGCCCATTTTGTCCAAAATCTACTTGGACTCGAAAATTTTGGAGTGTAAGTACTTGGGGTCCAAATTTTTAGTTTTTCTTTATTTTTGTCTAATATGGTTTGATACACAACACAAAGCAATAAAATCAATGTAAAAACTCATTTAACGAAATAGTTTTGTTGTAAGCCCATTTTGTCCAAAATCTACTTGGACTCGAAAATTTTGGAGTGTAAGTACTTGGGGTCCAAATTTTTAATTTTTTTATTTTTGTCTAATATGGTTTGATACATAACCAAAAACAATAAAATCAATGTAAACACTCATTTAACGAAATAGTTTTGTTGTTAACCCATTTCGTCCAAAATCTTCTTTGACTCGAAAATGTTGGTGTGTAAGTACTTGGGGTCCAAATTTTTAATTTTTTCATTTTTAACTAATATGGTTTGATACACAAACAAGAACAATAAAATCAATGTAAAAACTCATTTAACGAAATAGTTTTGTTGTAAGCCCATTTCTTCCAAAATCTCCTTGGACTCGAAAATTTTGGGGTGTTAGTGCTTTGGGTCCAAATTTTTAATATTTTTATTTTTGTTTAATATGGTTTGATACCCAACTAAAAACAATAAAATCAATGTAAAAACTCATTTAACCAAATACTTTTGGTATCAGCCCATTTCGTCCAAAATCTCCTTGGACTCGAAAATTTTAAAAGTGTAAGTACTTGGGGTCTAAATTTTTATTTTTGTCTAATATGGTTTGATACACAACCAATAGCAATAAAATCAATGTAAAAACTCATTTAAATAAATAGTTTTGTTGTAAGCCCATTTCGTCCAAAATCTCCTTGGACTCGAAAATTTTGGGGTGTAAGTACCTGGGGTCCAAATTTTTAATTTTATTATTTTTGTCTAATATGGTTTGGTTCACAAAAAAAATTAATAAAATCAATGTAAAAACTCATTTAACGAAATAGTTTTGTTGTAAGCTTATTTTGTCCAAAATCTACTTGGAGTCGAAAATTTTAGAGTGTAGGTACTTGTAGTCCAAATTTGTAATTTTTTTATTTTTGTCTAATATGGTTTGATACACAACAAAAAGCAATAAAATCAATGTAAAAACTCATTTAAAGAAAAAGTTTTGTTGTAAGCCCATTTTGTCCAAAATCTACTTGGACTCGAAAATTTTGGAGTGTTAGTACTTGGGGTCCAAATTTTTAATTTTTTTATTTTTGTCTAATATTATTTTATACACAACAAAAAGCAATAAAATCAATGTAAAAACTCATTTAAAGAAATAGTTTTGTTGTAAGCCCATTTCGTCCAAAATCTCCTTGGACTCGAAAATTTTGGGGTGTAAGTACTTGTGGTCCAAATTATTAATTTTTTTATTTTTTTCTAATATGGTTTGATACACAACCAAAAACAATAAAATCAATGTAAAAACTCATTTAACGAAATAGTTTTATTGTAAGCCCATTTCGTCCAAAATCTCCTTGGACTCGAAAATTTTGGGGTGTAAGTACTTATGATCCAAATTTTTAATTTTTTTATTTTAGTCTAATGTGGTTTGATACACAACTAAAAGCAATAAAATCAACGTAAAAACTCATTTAACGAAATAGTTTTGTTGTAAGCCCATTTCGTCCAAAATCTCCTTGGACTCGAAAATTTTGTTGTGTAAGTACTTGGGGTCCAAATTTTTAATTTTTTTATTTTTATCTCATACACAACCAAAAACAATAAAATCAATGTAAATACTCATTTAACGAAATAGTTTTGTTGTAAGCCCATTTCGTCCAAAATCTCCTTGGATTCGAAAATTTTGGGGTGTAAGTACTTGTGGTCCAAATTTTTAATTTTTTTATTTTTGTCTAATATGGTTTGATACACAACAAAAACAATAAAATCAATGTAAAAACTCATTTAACGAAATAGTTTTGTTGTAAGCCCATTTCGTCCAAAATCTCCTTGGACTCGAAAATTTTGGAGTCCAAATTTTTAATTTTTTTATTTTTGTCTAATATGGTTTGATACACAACAAAAAGCAATAAAATCAATGTAAAAACTCATTTAACGAAATAGTTTTACTGTAAGCCCATTTTGTCCAAAATCTACTTGGACTCGAAAATTTTGGAGTGTAAGTACTTGGGGTCCAAATTTTTAATTTTTCTATTTTTGTCTAATATGGTTTGATACACAACAAAAAGCAATAAAATCAATGTAAAAACTCATTTAACGAAATAGTTTTGCTATAAGCCCATTTTGTCCAAAATCTACTTGGACTCGAAAATTTTGGAGTGTAAGTACTTGGAAACCAAATTTTTAATTTTCCTTTATTTTTGTCTAATATGGTTTGATACACAACAAAAAGCAATAAAATCAATGTAAACAATCATTCAACGAAATAGTTTTGTTGTTAGCCCATTTTGTCCAAAATCTACTTGGACTCGAAAATTTTGGAGTGTAAGTACTTGGAGTCCAAATTTTTAATTTTTTTATTTTTCTCTAATATGGTTTGATACACAACAAAAAGCAATAAAATCAATGTAAAAACTCATTTAAAAAATAGTTTTGTTGTAAGCCCATTTTGTCCAAAATCTACTTGGACTCGAAAATTTTGGAGTGTTAGTATTTGGGGTCCAAATTTTTAATTTTTTTATTTTTGTCTAATATGTTTTGATACACAACAAAAAGCAATAAAATCAATGTAAAAACTCATTTAACGAAATAGTTTTGTTATAAGCTTATTTCGTCCAAAATCTCCTTGGACTCGAAAATTTTGGGGTGTAAGTACTTGGGGTCCAAATTATTAATTTTTTTATTTTTTCTAATATGGTTTGATACACAACCAAAAACAATAAAATCAATGTCAAAACTCATTTAACGAAATAGTTTTATTGTAAGCCCATTTCGTCCAAAATCTCCTTGGACTCGAAAATTTTGGGGTGTAAGTACTTGTGGTCCAAATTTTTAATTTTTTTATTTTAGTCTAATGTGGTTTGATACACAACTAAAAGCAATAAAATCAACGTAAAAACTCATTTAACGAAACAGTTTTGTTGTAAGCCCATTTCGTCCAAAATCTCCTTGGACTCGAAAATTTTGGGGTGTAAGTACTTGGGGTAAAAATTTTTAATTTTTTTATTTTTATCTAATATGGTTTGATACAAAACCAAAAACAATAAAATCAATGTAAATACTCATTTAACGAAATAGTTTTTTTGTAAGCCTATTTCGTCCAAAATCTCCTTGGACTCGAAAATTTTGGGGTGTAAGTACTGGGGGTCCAAATTTTTAATTTTTTTTTTTTTTGTCTAATATGGTTTGATACACAACAAAAACAATAAAATCAATGTAAAAACTCATTTAACGAAATAGTTTTGTTGTAAGCCCATTTCGTCCAAAATCTCCTTGGACTCGAAAATTTTGGGGTATAAGTACTTGGAGTCCAAATTTTTAATTTTTTTATTTTTGTCTAATATGGTTTGATACACAACAAAAAGCAATAAAATCAATGTAAAAACTCATTTAACGAAATAGTTTTGTTGTAAGCCCATTTTGTCCAAAATCTACTTGAACTCGAAAATTTTGGAGTGTAAGTACTTGGGGTCCAAATTTTTAATTTTTCTATTTTTATCTAATATGGTTTGATACACAACAAAAAGCAATAAAATCAATGTAAAAACTCATTTAACGAAATAGTTTTGCTATAAGCCTATTTCGTCCAAAATCTCCTTGGACTCGAAAATTTTGGGGTATAAGTACTTGGGGTCCAAATTTTTAATTTTTTTAAATTTTTGTCTAATATGGTTTGATACACAACAAAAAGCAATAAAATCAATGTAAAAACTCATTTAACGAAATAGTTTTGTTGTAAGCCTATTTCGTCCAAAATCTCCTTGGACTCGAAAATTTTGGGGTGTAAGTACTTGGGGTCCAAATTATTAATTTTTTTATTTTTTCTAATATGGTTTGATACACAACCAAAAACAATAAAATCAATGTCAAAACTCATTTAACGAAATAGTTTTATTGTAAGCCCATTTCGTCCAAAATCTCCTTGGACTCAAAAATTTTGGGGTGTAAGTACTTGGGGTCCAAATTTTTAATTTTTTTATTTTAGTCTAATGTGGTTTAATACACAACTAAAAGCAATAAAATCAACGTTAAAACTCATTTAACGAAATAGTTTTGTTGTAAGCCCATTTCGTCCAAAATCTCCTTGGACTCGAAAATTTTGGGGTATAAGTACTTGGAGTCCAAATTTTTAATTTTTTTATTTTTGTCTAATATGGTTTGATACACAACAAAAAGCAACAAAATCAATGTAAAAACTCATTTAACGAAATAGTTTTGTTGTAAGCCCATTTTGTCCAAAATCTACTTGGACTCGAAAATTTTGGAGTGTAAGTACTTGGTGTCCAAATTTTTAATTTTTCTATTTTTGTCTTATATGGTTTGATACACAACAAAAAGCAATAAAATCAATGTAAAAACTCATTTAACGAAATAGTTTTGCTATAAGCCCATTTTGTCCAAAATCTACTTGGACTCGAAAATTTTGGAGTGTAAGTACTTGGGGTCCAAATTTTTAATTTTCCTTTATTTTTGTCTAATATGGTTTGATACACAACAAAAACAATAAAATCAATGTAAAAACTCATTTAACGAAATAGTTTTGTTGTAAGCCCATTTCGTCCAAAATCTCCTTGGACTCGAAAATTTTGGGGTGAAAGTACTTGGGGTCCAAATTTTTAATTTTTTTATTTTTGTCTAATATGGTTTGATACACAACCAAAAACAATAAAATCAATGTAAACACTCATTTAACGAAATAGTTTTGTTGTAAGCCCATTTCGTCCAAAATCTCCTTGGACTCGAAAATTTTGGGATGTTAGTAGTTGGGGTCCAAATTTTTAATTTTTTTATTTTAGTCTAATGTGGTTTGATACACAACCAAAAGCAATAAAATCAACGTAAAAACTCATTTAATGAAATAGTTTTGTTGTAAGCCCATTTCGTCCAAAATCTCCTTGGACTCGAAAATTTTGGGGTGTAAGTACTTGGGGTCCAAATTTTTAATTTTTTTATTTTAGTCTAATGTGGTTTGATACACAACCAAATGCAATAAATTCAATGTAAACACTCATTTAACGAAATAGTTTTGTTGTAAGCCCATTTCGTCCAAAATCTCCTTGGACTCGAAAATTTTGGGATGTTAGTAGTTGGGGTCCAAATTTTTAATTTTTTTATTTTAGTCTAATGTGGTTTGATACACAACCAAAAGCAATAAAATCAACGTAAAAACTCATTTAACGAAATAGTTTTGTTGTAAGCCCATTTCGTCCAAAATCTCCTTGGACTCGAAAATTTTGGGGTGTTAGTACTTGGTGGCCAAATTTTTAATTTTTTTATTTTTGTCTTATATGTTTGATACACAACAAAAAGCAATACAATCAATGTAAAAACTCATTTAACGAAATAGTTTTGTTGTAAGCTTATTTCGTCCAAAATCTCCTTGGACTCGAAAAATTTGGGGTGTAAGAACTTGGGGTGCAAGCTTTTAATTTTTTTTTTATTTATGTCTAATATGGTTTGATAAGCAATAAAAGCACTAAAATCAATGTAAAAACTCATTTAACAAAAAGCAATAAAATCAATGTAAAAACTCATTTAACGAAATATTTTTGTTGTAAGCCCATTTTGTCCAAAATCTACTTGGACTCGAAAATTGTGGAGTGTAAGTACTTGGGGTCTAAATTTTTAATTTATTTATTTTTGTCTAATATGGTTTGATACACAACAAAAAAGCAATAAAATCAATGTAAAAACTCATTTAACGAAATAGTTTTGTTGTAAGCCCATTTCGTTTAAAATCTCCTTGTACTCGAAAATTTTGGGGTGTAAGTACTTGGGGTCCAAATTATTATTTATTTTTATTTTTGTTTAATATGGTTTGATACACAACCAAAAGCAATAAAATCAATGTAAAAACTCATTTAACGAAATAGTTTTGTTGTAAGCCCATTTCGTCCAAAATCTCCTTGGACTCGAAAATTTTAGGGTGTAAGTACTTGGGGTCCAAATTTTTTGTCCAAATAGTTTTGTTGTAAGCCCATTTCGTCCAAAACCTCCTTGGACTCGAAAATTTTGGGATGTAAGTACTTGGTGTCCAAATTTTTAATTTTTTTATTTTCGTCTTATATGGTGAGATACACAACAAAAAGCCATAAAATCAATGTAAAAACTCATTTAACGAAATAGTTTTGTTGTAAGCCCATTTTGTCCAAAATCTACTTGGACTCGAAAATTTTGGAGTGTAAGTATTTATTTTTGTCTAATATGGTTTTTTATTTTTGTCTAATATGGTTTGATACACAACAAAAAGCAATAAAATCAATGTAAAAACTCATTTAAATAAATAGTTTTGTTGTAAGCCCATTTCGTCCAAAATCTCCTTGGACTCGAAAATTTTGGGGTGTAAGTACTTGGGGTCCAAATTTTTAATTTTTTTATTTTTGTCTAATATGGTTTGATACACAACCAAAAGCAATAAAATCAATGTAAAAACTCATTTAGCGAAATAGTTTTGTTGTAAGCCCATTTCGTCCGAAATCTCCTTGGACTGGTAAATTTTGGGGTGTAAGTACTTGGGGTCCAAATTTTTAATTTTTTTATTTATATCTAATATGGTTTGATACACAACCAAAAACAATAAAATCAATGTAAATACTCATTTAACGAAATAGTTTTGTTGTAAGCCCATTTCGTCCAAAATCTCCTTGGACTCGAAAATTTTGGGGTGTAAGTACTTGGGGTCCAAATTTTTAATTTTTTTATTTTTGTCGAATATGGTTTGATACACAACCAAAAGCAATAAAATCAATGTAAAAACTCATTTAACGAAATAGTTTTGTTGTAAGCCCATTTCGTCCAAAATCTCCTTGGACTGGAAAATTTTGGGGTGTAAGTACTTGGTGTCCAAATTTTTAATTTTTTTTTTTGTCTAATATGGTTTGATACACAACAAAAAGCAATAAAATCAATGAAAAAACTCATTTAACGAAATAGTTTTGTTGTAAGCCCATTTCGTCAAAAATCTCCTTGGACTCGAAAATTTTGGGGTGTAAGTACTTGGGGTCCAAATTTTAAATTTTTTTATTTTAGTCTAATGTGGTTTGATACACAACTAAAAGCAATAAAATCAATGTAAAAACTCATTTAACGAAATAGTTTTGTTGTAAGCCCATTTCGTCCAAAATCTCCTTGGACTCGAAAATTTTGGGGTGTAAGTACTTGGGGTCCAAATTTTTAATTTTTTTATTTTTGTCTAATATGGTTTATACACAACCAAAAACAATAAAATCAATGTAAATACTCATTTAACGAAATAGTTTTGTTGTAAGCCTATTTCGTCCAAAATCTCCTTGGACTCGAAAATTTTGGGGTGTAAGTACTTGGGGTCCAAATTTTTAATTTTTTTATTTTTGTCTAATATGGTTTGATACACAACAAAAACAATAAAATCAATGTAAAAACTCATTTAACGAAATAGTTTTGTTGTAAGCCCATTTTGTCCAAAATCTCCTTGGACTCGAAAATTTTGGGGTATAAGTACTTGGAGTCCCAATTTTTAATTTTTTATTTTTGTCTAATATGGTTTGATACACAACAAAAAGCAATAAAGTCAATGTAAAACTCATTTAACGAAATAGTTTTGTTGTAAGCCCATTTCGTCCAAAATCTCCTTGACTCGAAAATTTTGGGGTGTAACAACTTGGGGTCCAAATTATAAATTTTTTTATTTTTGTCTAATATGGTTTGATACACAACCAAAAACAATAAAATCAATGTAAAAACTCATTTAACGAAATAGTTTTGTTGTAAGACCATTTCGTCCAAAATCTCCTTGGACTCGAAAATTTTGGGGTATAAGTACTTGGAGTCCAAATTTTTAATTTATTTATTTTTGTCTAATATGGTTTGCTACACAACAAAAAGCAATAAAATCAATGTAAAAACTCATTTAACGAAATAGTTTTGTTGTAAGCCCATTTTGTCCCAAATCTACTTGGACTCGAAAATTTTGGAGTGTAAGTACTTGGGGTCCAAATTTTTAATTTTTCTATTTTTGTCTAATATGGTTTGATACACAACAAAAACAATAAAATCAATGTAAAAACTCATTTAACGAAATAGTTTTGCTATAAGCCCATTTTGTCCAAAATCTACTTGGACTCGAAAATTTTGGAGTGTAAGTACTTGGGGTCCAAATTTTTAATTTTTTTATTTTTGTCTAATATGGTTTGATACACAACAAATAGCAATAAAATCAATGTAAAAACTCATTTAACGAAATAGTTTTGTTGTAAGCCCATTTCGTCCAAAATCTCCTTGGACTCGAAAATTTTGGGGTGTAAGTACTTGGGGTCCAAATTTTTAATTTTTTTATTTTTGTCTAATATGGTTTGATACACAACCAAAAACAATAAAATCAATGTAAAAACTCATTTAACGAAATAGTTTTGTTGTAAGCCCATTTCGTCCAAAATCTCCTTGGACTCGAAAATTTTGGGATGTTAGTAGTTGGGGTCCAAATTTTTAATTTTTTTATTTTAGTCTAATGTGGTTTGATACACAACCAAAAGCAATAAAATCAACGTAAAAACTCATTTAACGAAATAGTTTTGTTGTAAGCCCATTTCGTCCAAAATCTCCTTGAACTCGAAAATTTTGTTGTGTAAGTACTTGGGGTCCAAATTTTTAATTTTTTTATTTTAGTCTAATGTGGTTTGATACACAACCAAATTCAATAAAATCAATGTAAAAACTCATTTAACGAAATAGTTTTGTTGTAAGCCCATTTCGTCCAAAATCTCCTTGGACTCGAAAATTTTGGGGTGTAAGTACTTGGACTCCAAATTTTTAATTTTTTTATTTTTGTCTTATATGGTTTGATACAAAACAAAAAGCAATACAATCAATGAAAAAACTCAATTAACGAAATAGTTTTGTTGTAAGCCCATTTCGTCCAAAATCTCCTTGGACTCGAAAATTTTGGGGTGTAAGAACTTGGGGTGCAAGCTTTTAATTTTTTTTTTTTTTTGTCTAATATGGTTTGATACACAACAAAAAAGCAATAAAATCAATGTAAAAATTCATTTAACGAAATAGTTTTGTTGTAAGCCCATTTTGTCCAAAATCTACTTGGACTCGAAGATTGTGGAGTGTAAGTACTTGGGGTCTAAATTTTTAATTTATTTATTTTTGTCTAATATGGTTTGATACACAACAAAAAAGCAATAAAATCAATGTAAAAGCTCATTTAACGCAATAGTTTTGTTGTAAGCCCATTTCGTCCAAAATCTCCTTGGACTCGAAAATTTTGGGGTGTAAGTACTTGGGGTCCAAATTATTATTTATTTTTATTTTTGTTTAATATGGTTTGATACACAACCAAAAGCAATAAAATCAATGTAAACACTCATTTAACTAAATAGTTTTGTTGTAAGCCCATTTCGTCCAAAATCTCCTTGAACTCGAAAATTTTAGGGTGTAAGTACTTGGGGTCCAAATTTTTAATTTTTTTATTTTTGTCTAATATGGTTGATACACAACAAAATGCAATAAAATCAATGTAAAAACTCAATTAACGAAATAGTTTTGTTGTAAGCCCATTTCGTCCAAAATCTCCTTGGACTCGAAAATTTTGGGATGTTAGTACTTGGTGTCCAAATTTTTAATTTTTTTCTTTTTGTCTAATATGGTGAGATTCACAACAAAAAGCAATAAAATCAATGTAAAAACTCATTTAACGAAATAGTTTTGTTGTAAGCCCATTTTGTCCAAAATCTACTTGGACTCGAAAATTTTGGAGTGTAAGTAATTGGTGGCCAAATTTTTAATTTTTTTATTTTTGTCTAATATGGTTTGATACACAACCAAAAAGCAATAAAATCAAGGTAAAAACTCATTTAACGAAATAGTTTTGTTGTAAGCCCTTTTCGTCCAAAATCTCCTTGGACTCGAAAATTTTGGGGTGTAAGTACTTGGGGTCCAAATTTTTAATTTTTTTATTTTTGTCTAATATGGTTTGATACACAACCAAAAGAAATAAAATCAATGTAAAAACTCATTTAACGAAATAGTTTTGTTGTAAGCCCATTTCGTCCAAAATCTCCTTGGACTGGAAAATTTTGGGGTGTAAGTACTTGGGGTCCAAATTTTTAATTTTTTTATTTTTGTCTAATATGGTTTGATACACAACCAAAAACAATAAAATCAATGTAAAAACTCATTTAACGAAATAGTTTTGTTGTAAGCCCATTTCGTCCAAAATCTCCTTGGACTCGAAAATTTTGGGGTGTAAGTACTTGGGGTCCAAATTTTTAATTTTTTATTTTTGTCTAATATGGTTTGATACACAACCAAAAACAATAAAATCAATGTAAAAACTCATTTAACGAAATAGTTTTGTTGTAAGCCCATTTCGTCCTAAATCTCCTTGGACTCGAAAATTTTGGGATGTTAGTAGTTGGGGTTCAAATTTTTAATTTTTTTATTTTAGTCTAATGTGGTTTGATACACAACCAAAAGCAATAAAATCAATGTAAAAACTCATTTAACGAAATAGTTTTGTTGTAAGCCCATTTCGTCCAAAATCTCCTTGGACTCGAAAATTTTGGGGTGTAACTACTTGGGGTCCAAATTTTTAATTTTTTTATTTTAGTCTAATGTGGTTTGATACACAACCAAATGCAATAAAATCAATGTAAAATTTCATTTAACGAAATAGTTTTGTTGTAAGCCCATTTCGTCCAAAATCTCCTTGGACTCGAAAATTTTGGGGTGTAAGTACTTGGGGTCCAAATTATTATTTATTTTTATTTTTGTTTAATATGGTTTGATACACAACCAAAAGCAATAAAATCAATGTAAAAACTCATTTAACGGAATAATTTTGTTGTAAGCCCATTTCGTCCAAAATCTCCTTGGACTCGAAAATTTTAGGGTGTAAGTACTTGGGGTCCAAATTTTTAATTTTTTTATTTTTGTCTAATATGGTTTGATATATAACAAAAAGCAATAAAATCAATGTAAAAACTCATTTAACGAAATAGTTTTGTTGTAAGCCCATTTCGTCCAAAATCTCCTTGAACTCGAAAATTTTGGGGTGTAAGTACTTGGGGTCCAAATTATTAATTTTTTTATTTCTACCTAATATAGTTTGTACACAACAAAAAGCAATAAAATCAATGTAAAAACGCATTTAACGAAATAGTTTTGTTGTAAGCCTATTTCGTCCAAAATCTCCTTGGACTCGAAAATTTTATTGTGTAAGTACTTGGGGTCCAAATTTTTAATTTTTTTATTTTTGTCTAATATTATTTTATACACAACAAAAAGCAATAAAATCAATGTAAAAACTCATTTAACGGAATAATTTTGTTGTAAGCCCATTTCGTCCAAAATCTCCTTGGACTCGAAAATTTTAGGGTGTAAGTACTTGGGGTCCAAATTTTAAATTTTTTTATTTTTGTCTAATATGGTTTGATATATAACAAAAAGCAATTAAATCAATGTAAAAACTCATTTAACGAAATAGTTTTGTTGTAAGCCCATTTCGTCCAAAATCTCCTTGGACTCGAAAATTTTGGGATGTAAGTACTTGGTGTCTAAACTTTTAATTTTTTTCTTTTTGTCTAATATGGTTTGATACACAACAAAAAGCAATAAAATCAATGTAAAAACTCATTTAACGAAATAGTTTTGTTGTAAGCCCATTTCGTCCAAAATTTCCTTGGACTCGAAAATTTTGGGGTGTAAGTAGTTGTATCCAAATTTTAAATTTTTTTATTTTTGTCTAATATGGTTTGATACACAACCAAAAACAATAAAATCAATGTAAAAACACATTTAACGAAATAGTTTTGTTGTAAGCCCATTTCGTCCAAAATCTCCTTGACTCGAAAATTTTGGGGTGTAAGTACTTGGGGTCCAAATTTTAAATTTTTTTATTTTTGTCTAATATGGTTTGATACACAACCAAAAACAATGAAATCAATGTAAAAACTCATTTAACGAAATAGTTTTGTTGTAAGCCTATTGTTGTAGAATCATATAAGAATAAACATAAAAAACCTTCCCACACAATCATCTAAAAACATTTTCACACGCAACAAAAACACGTGCACAAAAAACAAACAACAAAATTACAAAATTTAATTAAAACCTAAATCATAAAAACAAAATGCAATTTCACGGAAATTAAAATATTATATAAATAATTTTACGACCTAAAAATCAAGTTAATATTTTGACCCAATATTTTGAATTTACTACCAATAAGCAATTTCATATAATTTTACGAATGGAAAATTTCCACTCGACACCATTTTCCAAAAACAAAAAAAAAATAAATAAGCGACAATATAAAAGCACAAAAAAACAGAAAATCGAAATCAATTGAAAGAAAAAATCAGTGAGTGTCCAATCAGTTCGATCAGTTCGTGAATTATAAATCAAAGTATATCATATCAATTTAATAAGTTCATTTATTGTAAATCAAAGTCTTATATCAATTAAATAAACTTGTCCGTGAATATTCAAAACATATTATATAAATTAAATAAGTTCATTTGTGATAATTCGAAATATTATATCAATTAAATAAATTTGTCCGTGAATACTCAAAACATATTATATAAATTAAATAAGTTCATTTGTGATAATTCAATGTCTTATATCAATTAAATAAATTTGTCCGTGAATATCCAAAATATATTATATAAATTAAATAAATTTTGTGTGCGACTATCCAAAGTAAAATATATCAATCAAATCAATTCATGTGTGCTAATAAATTAAACCTATAAGTGGTTATAATTCTGTATGTAAAATATTAAGTGAAAATTGTGTTAAGACATATCTACTCAATAAAGTTTTATAAATTTAAATTAGTGAAATCAAAAATTAACCATCTTGTGTTTAAGTATTCTTACGTGCATTGTCAAGAATCCAGAGAGTAACAATACACCCGCTAGAATTCAGATACAGGTAAGAGTCATATACTCTATCATAAAATATACTATTTTACAATTATTTACTATATTAAATCATTACAATAATATTACTATATTATACACACAAATATACTAAATATACCCGACAGTAGTAAAACAAATTATTCTCCGCAACGACATTTACAGCATTACTCAACACAATATTATAATATCAGATAAAGCAATCCCATACGTTTAACATTACATCAAACCTACACATCCCATATTACAATATTCAAACGTTACATCAATAATTACAGTCAAATAAAACAACAAGTATTACAATATTGGCGCTGTAGTTTACGAACCCGTGTCAACATAATCTTAAGTAAAAATAAATTCACGCGTACAAAAACAAATCTCTTAGGTTGAACACTCATCCACTAAAAAACCAATCTCCCAACTTACACACCCTTTCGCACTACCTTTTGGTCGAACACCACTTCACCAAAATAAAGTAAAAAGTCCCCCCGAGGTCGTAAAACCCTTTCACCCAAATTTGCAGTTGAAAAAATTCTCTTGTTTCCCCAAAATCGTAAAGCAAAATCAAGATCTCAAATGATCAACAAAAACTATAAATTAAATGAATTAAATGAGTGGAATCGCACCATTCAGCAATAAATCCAATAAAACTCCAAGATCACCAACTCGAGCAAGCGAAAGGCTCAGAATAAAATCAGAACCTAGCGAGCTATACTCGAACATCATAAATCACTTGAATACCCAGCAAAAAATAACAAGCAACAAAAGTGCTCCCACGAATCAAAAACAAATTCAAACGAAAATCAACACAAGTAATACGACGGCACCAGCCAACAAAGAGGAAATCCAAGTGACAGAACCCCGAAACGAAAAATTAAAATCAAAAACAAAACATCAAGCTAAGGAGGACGATCAAACACCACAGACGCTCCAAATCGCAAAACCAGAAGCAACAAACAAACTCACAAATAATCCAAAAATGGACCAACAAAAGATTCAACAAAGTATTGCGAACTTCGTACCAGAATTCAACGGAGATGGCACGAAACACCAAGCACACAACTTAACGAGATTCCTCGACACTGCCGACAGTATCTATGAAACCCTCAACACAGAACAAGAGCAAAAAATATTCGACCGATTGATCAAACTAAGACTGACAGGAGACGCGTACGTAAGGATCACTCACAGAAATGTCCAAAATTACAAAGAACTTAAGGAAATACTAGGAAACATGTACACGGAATTACACTCACTGGACGAATTAGAAAGAAGATTCAACAATGTACAGCAGGCATACGGCGAAAGCATCAGAAATTACGGGTACAGGCTTCTCGAAGCTCTTGAGCAATACAAGAACGGCTATAGGACCAAGTACACTGCCAACAACATCGACGACACCTACCTAAAGCACCTCAACACGAACTCCGTCCAATTATTCAAAAGAGGATTAAACAACACTATACTTAAGGAGAAAATAGCCACAATCAGAGCCAATAACGTAGACGAAATAATAAACGAGACAGAAGCCATCGAGAAGATGTTAGCATGCACAACAAATACAGCACAGAACACAGCGAAACAGACAGTCACATCATTCACACCAATAATTCAACAACAGAATACATACGGAAAACCAGCAATCATCTGTAACTATTGCCAAAAAATAAATCACACTTGGGATGTATGCCGCACGAGGTTAAGCCACGAAAGAACGAACAGGTCGCAACAATATTACACACACAACACAAACTATCAGAGAAACTACAACACAGCTAGACAACCATCGAATACACAGTATAATGCACCTACGCAAGAGCAATTTAACAGAATAGCACAACCACAACACGCATATCAACAGTATCAAGATAAAACATCAAACCAGCAAATGCCGTCAACACAAAGCATGCCCAAATTCAATCACAACCAACAACAACAAACTCAAAATCAATTCACAACAGCAAACGGTCCTCAACAATATCAACCGAACCAACGCAGAAGCAATTTCGTACCAAAATACTGCTCACACTGTAAAATAACAACGGGACACACCTTTGAAGAATGCCGCAATAAATTCTTCAACAGACAGCCAAATCAACGGATCAATCAAAACAATCACACACCGCCTGATACCAACACGTTGACTGACACATTCAACAAAATGAGAATAAATACGATATTCCCGCAACAACCACAGAATCAACATGATTTAACACAACAAACGCAGCCGGAAAACTCCAACGGATCCGATCAGCCATAGGAGAGCCACTGACCTCGGATCCAATACAAACACATTTAAAAAAATCAATAGCATCAAAAAACGACCACGGACACACTCTCCAAATGGGTACTATCCCAGAAATCTATCTAAAAAATCTTCTCTCAAACGATCACACTACCCCACGAACAAATACACTAAATCCAAACAACGAACACACGAGCCCCAGCGCTCATAACTTAAATTATCAAATACAAGCAATCAACCAACAAACAAAAGCCGTCGCTACAACGCCGACGCACAACTCCAATCCACAAACAATCAATCATCAATCAAAAGCCGTCGCTACAACGCCGACGCACAACTCTAATCCACAAACAATCAATCATCAATCAAAAACCGTCGCTCCAACGCCGACGCACAACTTAAACTCACACACAAACAATCAACAATTACAAACCATCGCTACAATGCCGACGCACAACTCAAGCTTACAAACAGTTAATCATCAACCAAAAGCCACCGCTACAATTTCGGTGCAAAACTCGACTCCACAACCAACCACTCAACAAACAAAAGCCGCCGCTACAATCCCGGTGCAAAACATAAACTTAACAATTACAAACTCACAAACAAATAAAACTCAGAACAGAACTGACAAAACCAATCCAGAACAATACAAATTCACCGACAAAATCTCACTACTCAAAAAACTAACATGTCAAACAATCTCAAAAATACAGAATACACTTGAAACTAACACACGAAAACTCTCATCTGAACTAAAACAAAACTTGTTACAAAAAACACACGACTTATCCCAAATAATAGCAAAACACAAGGGCAACAACAATCCCACACAAATACCAAACCCGTCAAAAAACAAAGTTACTTCCACCATACCTAAACCAATTACTAAACTAACGAAATCACGCACATATAACATACTAGATCTCGACGAAACAGAATCAGACATACTACAACAGCTATTATACCCAGATACTCAATATACAGTAAATCTAGCAACAAACGACAAACTGACCCGTGATACCATCTCACCCATCATAGACAAGCACAAAGTACACCTGTTAATCGATTCAGGAGCCGATTTATGTATAATCAAAAAAAACTTCATCGATCAATTACGGATTGATCAAAACGACACTATCACATTAACAGAAATAGACAAAATTAACACTCAGAACCCACCTTTCAGTCTCAAAAATTTAAAAACCAATCCCATACCCCGTATTCAAAATCCTTACCAAAATAGCATAGATAATCTTCCATCAACATACACCCCTAACGTCACATATCAATACACAAACTTCAAAATTAGAAAAAAATAATGACAAACCCCTTCGAAACTCCCACCATTAACACGGACCCAAGAAAACCCAACAATAATCATTAAAACGAACGAAACAATAATAACCTCTTAACAATATTTTACAGGACCAGGACTAAGAAATCACTCAATACAATAAATACAATTACCACTACCGTGCAGACGCACAACACAACAAATAGGCCATGGATACACGAGACTAAAACACACACAAATAAACCAACATGGAACGAAAACAAAATGGAAAGACTAGAGATGGACGAATTCTAAACTCATCTCAAAAACAAATAGTTTTTTCTTCTATGAACCAATACCAAACTAACACTCAAAGAAGAACAAACTATGAACACAAAACCATTAGATAAGCAATTAACCATAATGTTAATAATGTTAAAAAGAAAACTTTACACTAATTATAAACCTAGCATAAGCATAATCTTCAAAAAGACAAAAACCTAAAATTAATAACAAATTTAAAAATTAGAGACTAAAACATAAGAAAATAAACAAATTTTGTTACATTAGAATATAAAACCAATAAAAATTTCTATAAAGCACACTAGAAAATAACAAAAAAAAAACATCTCTTTTAACCATATAAATTTTAAAGAAAAGACATGAATTAAAATACTAAAGCATAATCATCATACATAAAAATCGCATATTTCATTTACACACAAAACAAAAACTAATTCAAAAAAAAAAATTTTCATAGTAAAAATAACATACCATACAAAAGAGAAAAACACACATAAATAAAAATAGTATATAAGAAAAAACAAAAATGGCCTCACCATAATTACACCCATACAATTAAAATTTTATATAATTTAAAAATTTTCACACAATTTACATACAAAATTTTTTTTTCTTCTTCAACAATAATAACATGACACCACACAAAAAATTTTTTTTTACAAACAAAACGTGAAATTGCAAAAGAAAAGAAAAAAGAAAAAGATAATACAATACAAAAGTGCACTCATTCAAAATAAAATTCGTTCAAGGCTAAAAAGAAAACGTAATATGATATATGTAAATAAACAGTAACACCGTAGGTCAGGTTATACAACAAAAATATATAAAACAGCACGCGACATGAAGGCAAACCGGAACAAGATCCACAAGAAATACGACACAATCACGTAAGACTTTCACACATAACAGAAACGAGAGCAATAACCTACAACACACGACGAAAACATATGGAACCACAAATTAAACCAAAACCTTAACAACAACAGAAACATGAAATAACTTAACAAGAAGTAAAAGTCAACACATAACACCAAAATTGGATAGAACAATTGAACAGAACAATGACACCCCCGAAAACGGAAAAGACAAACTCCAAATCAACAGACCAACACGACGAACAGCGAACCATATACACATATATCACATTAACTAAAATTTTCTCAACAACCTCAAAATTTTAGCTCATTCAAACAGGGAAGGTGTTGTAGAATCATATAAGAATAAACATAAAAAACCTTCCCACACAATCATCTAAAAACATTTTCACACGCAACAAAAACACGTGCACAAAAAACAAACAACAAAATTACAAAATTTAATTAAAACCTAAATCATAAAAACAAAATGCAATTTCACGGAAATTAAAATATTATATAAATAATTTTACGACCTAAAAATCAAGTTAATATTTTGACCCAATATTTTGAATTTACTACCAATAAGCAATTTCATATAATTTTACGAATGGAAAATTTCCACTCGACACCATTTTCCAAAAACAAAAAAAAAATAAATAAGCGACAATATAAAAGCACAAAAAAACAGAAAATCGAAATCAATTGAAAGAAAAAATCAGTGAGTGTCCAATCAGTTCGATCAGTTCGTGAATTATAAATCAAAGTATATCATATCAATTTAATAAGTTCATTTATTGTAAATCAAAGTCTTATATCAATTAAATAAACTTGTCCGTGAATATTCAAAACATATTATATAAATTAAATAAGTTCATTTGTGATAATTCGAAATATTATATCAATTAAATAAATTTGTCCGTGAATACTCAAAACATATTATATAAATTAAATAAGTTCATTTGTGATAATTCAATGTCTTATATCAATTAAATAAATTTGTCCGTGAATATCCAAAATATATTATATAAATTAAATAAATTTTGTGTGCGACTATCCAAAGTAAAATATATCAATCAAATCAATTCATGTGTGCTAATAAATTAAACCTATAAGTGGTTATAATTCTGTATGTAAAATATTAAGTGAAAATTGTGTTAAGACATATCTACTCAATAAAGTTTTATAAATTTAAATTAGTGAAATCAAAAATTAACCATCTTGTGTTTAAGTATTCTTACGTGCATTGTCAAGAATCCAGAGAGTAACAATACACCCGCTAGAATTCAGATACAGGTAAGAGTCATATACTCTATCATAAAATATACTATTTTACAATTATTTACTATATTAAATCATTACAATAATATTACTATATTATACACACAAATATACTAAATATACCCGACAGTAGTAAAACAAATTATTCTCCGCAACGACATTTACAGCATTACTCAACACAATATTATAATATCAGATAAAGCAATCCCATACGTTTAACATTACATCAAACCTACACATCCCATATTACAATATTCAAACGTTACATCAATAATTACAGTCAAATAAAACAACAAGTATTACAATACTATTTCGTCCAAAATCTCCTTGGACTCGAAAATTTTGGGGTGTAAGTACTTGGGGTCCAAATTTTAAATTTTTTTATTTTTGTCTAATATGGTTTGATACACAACCAAAAACAATAAAATCAATGTAAAAACTCATTTAACGAAATAGTTTTGTTGTAAGCCTATTTCGTCCAAAATCTCCTTGGACTCGAAAATTATGGGGTGTAAGTACTTGGGGTCCAAATTTTTAATTTTTTTATTTTTGTCTAATATGGTTTGTACACAACAAAAAGCAATAAAATCAATGTAAAAACTCATTTAACGAAATAGTTTTGTTGTAAGCATATTTCGTCCAAAATCTCCTTGGACTAGAAAGTTTTATGGTGTAACTACTTAGGGTCTAAATATTTAATTTTTTTATTTTTGTCTAATATGGTTTTATACACAACCAAAAACAATAAAATCAATGTAAAAACTGATTTAACGAAATAGTTTTGTTGTAAGCCCATTTTGTCCAAAATCTACTTGGACTCGAAAATTTTGGAGTGTAAGTACTTGGGGTCCAAATTTTTAATTTTTTTATTTTTGTCTAATATGGTTTGATACACAACAAAAAGCAATAAAATCAATGTAAAAACTCATTTAACGAAATAGTTTTGTTGTAAGCCCATTTCGTCCAAAATCTCCTTGGACTCGAAAATTTTGGGGTGTAAGTACTTGGGGTCCGAATTTTTAATTTTTTTATTTTTGTCTAATATGGTTTGATACACAACCAAAAACAATAAAATCAATGTAAAAACTCATTTAACGAAACAGTTTTGTTGTAAGCCCATTTTGTTCAAAATCTACTTGGACTCGAAAATTTTGGAGTGTAAGTACTTGGGGTCCAAATTTTTAATTTTTTTATTTTTGTCTAATATGGTTTGATACACAACAAAAAGCAATAAAATCAATGTAAAAACTCATTTAACGAAATAGTTTTGTTGCAAGCCCATTTCGTCCAAAATCTCCTTGGACTCGAAAATTTTCGGGTGTAAGTACTTGGGGTCCAAATTTTTAATTTTTTTATTTTTGTCTAATATGGTTTGATACACAACCAAAAACAATAAAATCAATGTAAAAACTCATTTAACGAAATAGTTTTGTTGTAAGCCTATTTTGTTCAAAATCTACTTGGACTCGAAAATTTTTGAGTGTAAGTACTTGCGGTCCAAATTTTTAATTTTTTTATTTTTGTCTAATATGGTTTGATACACAACGAATAGCAATAAAATCAATGTAAAAACTAATTAAACTAAATAGTTTTGTTGTAAGCCCATTTCGTCTAAAATCTCCTTGGACTCGAAAATTTTTGGGTGTAAGTACTTGAGGTCCAAATTTTTAATTTTTTTATTTGTGTCTAATATGGTTTGATACACAACCAAAAACAATAAAATCAATGTAAAAACTCATTTAACGAAATAGTTTTGTTGTAAGCCCATTTCGTCCAAAATCTCCTTGGACTCGAAAATTTTGGGGTCTAACTACTTGGGGTCCAAATTTTAATTTTTTTTATTTTTGTCTAATATGGTTTGATACACAACCAAAAGCAATAAAATCAATGTAAAAACTCGTTTAACGAAATAGTTTTGTTGTAAGCCTATTTCGTCCAAAATCTCCTTGGACTCGAAAATTTTGGGGTGTAAGTACTTGGGGTCCAAATTTTTAATTTTTTTATTTTAACGAAATAGTTTTGTTGTAAGCCAATTTCGTCCAAAATCTCCTTGACTCGAAAATTTTGGGGTGTAACTACTTGGGATCCAAATTATAATTTTTTTTATTTTTGTCTAATATGGTTTGATACACAACCAAAAGCAATAAAATCAATGTAAAAACTCATTTAACGAAATAGTTTTGTTGTAAGCATATTTCCTCCAAAATCTCCTTGGACTCGAAAATTTTGGGGTGTAAGTACCTGGGGTCCAAATTTTAATTTTTTTTTTATTTTTTGTGTAATATGGTTTGATACACAACCAAAAGCAATAAAATCAATGTAAAAACTCATTTAACGAAATAGTTTTGTTGTAAGCCCATTTTGTCCAAAATCTAATTGGACTCGAAAATTTTGGGGTGTAAGTACTTGGGGTCCAAATTTTTAATTTTTCTATTTTTGTCTAATATGGTTTGATACACAACCAAAAACAATAAAATCAATGTTAAAACTCATTTACCGAAATAGTTTTGTTGTAAGCCCATTTCGTCCAAAATCTACTTGGACTCGAAAATTTTGGAGTGTAAGTACTTGGGGTCCAAATTTTTAATTTTTTTATTTTTGTCTAATATTGTTTGATACACAACAAAAAACAATAAAATCAATGTAAAAACTCATTTAACGAAATAGTTTTGTTGTAAGCCCATTTCGTCCAAAATCTCCTGGGACTCGAAAAATTTGGGGTGTTAGTACTTGAAGTCCAAATTTTTAATTTTATTATTTTTGTCTAATATGGTTTGATACACAACAAAAAGCAATAAAATCAATGTAAAAACTCATTTAACGAAATAGTTTTGTTGTAAGCCCATTTTGTCCAAAATCTACTTGGACTCGAAAATTTTGGAGTGTAAGTACTTGGGGTGCAAATTTTTAATTTTTTATTTTTGTCTAATATGGTTTGATACACAACAAAAAGCAATAAAATCAATGTAAAAACTGATTTAACGAAAAAGTTTTGTTGTAAGCCCATTTCGTCCAAAATCTCCATGGACTCGAAAATTTTTTGGGTGTAAGTACTTGGGGTCCAAATTTTTAATTTTTTTATTTTTTTCTAATATGGTTTGATACACAACCAAAAACAATAAAATCAATGTAAAAACTCATTTAACGAAATAGTTTTATTGTAAGCCCATTTCGTCCAAAATCTCCTTGGACTCGAAAATTTTGGGGTGTAAGTACTTGGGGTCAACATTTTTAATTTTTTTATTTTAGTCTAATGTGGTTTGATACACAACCAAAAGCAATAAAATCAATGTAAAAACTCATTTAACGAAATAGTTTTGTTGTAAGCCCATTTCGTCCAAAATCTCCTGGGACTCGAAAAATTTGGGGTGTTAGTACATGAAGTCCAAATTTTTAATTTTATTATTTTTGTCTAATATGGTTTGATACACAACAAAAAGCAATACAATCAATGTAAAAACTCATTTAACGAAATAGTTTTGTTGTAAGCCCATTTCGTCCAAAATCTCTTTGGACTCGAAAATTTTGGGGTGTAAGAACTTGGGGTGCAAACTTTTAATTTTTTTTTTATTTTTGTCTAATATGGTTTGATACACAACAAAAAGCAATAAAATCAATGTAAAAACTCATTTAACGAAATAGTTTTGTTGTAAGCCCATTTTGTCCAAAATCTACTTGGACTCGAAAATTGTGGAGTGTAAGTACTTGGGGTCTAAATTTTTAATTTATTTATTTTTGTCTAATATGGTTTGATACACAACAAAAAGCAATAAAAACAATGTAAAAACTCATTTAAAGAAATAGTTTTGTTGTAAGCCCATTTCGTTTAAAATCTCCTTGGACTTGAAAATTTTGGGGTGAAAGTACTTGGGGTCCAAATTATTATTTATTTTTATTTTGTTTAATATGGTTTGATACACAACAAAAAGCAATAAAATCAATGTAAAAACTCATTTAACAAAATAGTTTTGTTGTAAGCCCATTTCGTCCAAAATCTCCTTCGACTCGAAAATTTTGGGGTGTAAGTACTTGGGGTCCAAATTTTTAATTTTTTTATTTTTGTCTAATATGGTTTGATACACAACCAAAAACAATAAAATCAATGTAAAAACTCATTTAACGAAATAGTTTTGTTGTAAGCCCATTTCGTCCAAAATCTCCTTTGACTCGAAAATTTTGGGGTGTAAGTTCTTGGGGTCCAAATTTTTAATAAATAGTCCAAATTTTTTAATAAACAACCAAAAGCAATAAAATCAATGTAAAAACTCATTTAACGAAATAGTTTTGTTGTAAGCCCATTTCGTCCAAAATCTCCTTGTACTGGAAAATTTTGGGGTGTAAGTACTTGGGGTCCAAATTTTTAATTTTTTTATTTTTGTCTAATATGGTTTGACACTCAACCAAAAACAATAAAATTAATGTAAAAACTCATTTAACGAAATAGCTTTGTTGTAAGCCCATTTCGTCCAAAAGCTCCTTGGACTCGAAAATTTTGGGGTGTAAGTACTTGGGGTCCAAATTTTTAATTTTTTTATTTTTGTCTAATATGGTTTGATACACAACCAAAAACAATAAAATCAATGTAAAACTCATTTAACGAAATAGTTTTGTTGTAAGCCTATTTCGTCCAAAATCTCCTTGGACTCGAAAATTTTGAGGTGTAAGTACTTGGGGTCCAAATTTTAAATTTTTTTATTTTTGTCTAATATGGTTTGTACACAACAAAAAGCAATAAAATCAATGTAAAAACTCATTTAACGAAATAGTTTTGTTGTAAGCATATTTCGTCCAAAATCTCATTGGATTAGAAAATTTTGGGGTATAACTACTTGGGGTCCAAATTTTAAATTTTTTTATTTTTGTCTAATATAGTTTGATACACAACCAAAAGCAATAAAATCAATGTAAAAACTCATTTAACGAAATCGTTTTGTTGTAAGCCTCCTTGGACTCGAAAATGTTGGGGTGTAACTACTTGGGGTCCAAATTATTTTTTTTTTTATTTTTGTCTTATATGGTTTGACACACAACCAAAAGCAATAAAATCAATGTAAAAACTCATTTAACGAAATAGTTTTGTTGTAAGCCCATTTCGTCCAAAATCTCCTTGGACTCGAAAATTTTGGGGTGTAAGTACTTGAGGTTCAAATTTTAAATTTTTTTTATTTGTGTCTATTATGGTTTAATACACAACCAAAAGCAATAAAATTAACGTAAAAACTCATTTAACGAAATAGTTTTGTTGTAAGCCCATTTTGTCCAAAATCTAATTGGACTCGAAAATTTTGGAGTGTAAGTACTTGAGGTCCAAATTTTTAATTTTTTTATTTTTGTCTAATATGGTTTGATACACAACAAAAAGCAATAAAATCAATGTAAAAACTCATTTAACGAAATAGTTTTGTTGTAAGCCCATTTCGTCCAAAATCTCCTTCGACTCGAAAATTTTGGAATGTAGGTACTTGGGGTCCAAATTATTAATTTTTTTATTTCTACCTAATCAAACCATATTAGACAAAAATAAAAAAATTAAAAATTTGGACCCCAAGTACTTACACCCCAAAATTTTCGAGTCCAAGGAGATTTTGGACGAAATGGGTGGTAATAGTGGTTCGAAGAACTTTAATTTTAACTATTCCATTTAAGAGAAACACTTATAATTCGAAGGAGTTACTATAGTTTTATAAGTTTCAATTTATTGTAATTTATTATATTTAATTATTAATACAATTATGATTAATAATGATTTACAATTTAGTATTATTTTATAATGAAGAATTTTAACTGGTGTTACAACCAAAGATTTTTATTATTTAACGTTTACAAGATTAATAATAATTTCTAATAATTTCAAAAACAACAAGCTTATCGCTTGTACATATATAATTTAAGTACATAGATTTTGGTATGCACATACATTTATAATACTATATACATTGACTAATTGTGCATTCTTGTACAATTCTATTTATATACAATTTGTATACAATTTCGTTATGCCCAATATTTATTACAATTTAGATACATAATAATATATATATATATAACAAATTATTTGTATGAGTACTATATACACACAATTTTTATATAATATTATAAGTGAAATACAATATAATTCAATATATTATGTATAAATAATGTTCAAAGTATACATTAGCAATTATAAATTATAAATATTTATGTACATAATATTATGGGATGTGCACCATACTTAAATTGTAACTTATTATTTTGAATGCCTTAACAATGAGCTTACAACAAAACTATTTCGTTAAATGAGTTTTTACAATGATTTTATTGCTTTTGGTTGTGTATTAAACCACATTAGACTGCAATAAAAAAATTAAAAATTTGGACCCCAAGTACTTACTCCTCAAAATTTTCGAGTCCAAGGAGATTTTGGACAAAATGGGCTTACAACAAAACTATTTCGTTAAATGAGTATTTACATTGATTTAATTGCTTTTGGTTGTGTATCAAACCATATTAGACAAAATTAAAAAAAAATTTAAAATTTGAACCTTAAGTACGTACACCCCAAAATTTTCGAGTCCAAGGAGATTTTGGACGAAATGAGCTTACAACAAAACTATTTCATTTAATGAGTTTTTACATTGATTTTATTGCTTTTGGTTGTGTATCAAAACATATTAGACAAAAATAAAAAAATTAATAATTTGGACACCTCAAAATTTTCGAGTCCAAGGAGATTTTGGACAAAATGGGCTTACAACAAAACTATTTCGTTAAATGAGTTTTAACATTGATTTTATTGCTTTTGGTTGTGTATCAAACCACATAAGACTAAAATAAATAAATTAAAAATTTGGACCCCAAGTACTTACACCCCAAAATTTTCGAGTCCAAAGAGATTTTGGACGAAATAGGCTTACAACAAAACTATTTCGTTAAATGAGTTTTTACATTGATTTTATTGCTTTTTGTTGTGTATCAAACCATATTAGACAAAAATAAATAAATTAAAAATTTGGACCCCAAGTACTTACACCTTAAAATTTTCGAGTCCAAGGAGATTTTGGACGGAATGGGCTTACAACAAAACTATTTCGTTAAATGAGTTTTTACATTGATTTTATTGCTTTTGGTTGTGTATCAAACATAGTAGACAAAATAAAAAAATTAATAATTTGGACCCCAAGTACTTACACCCCAAAATTTTCGAGTCCAAGGAGATTTTGGACGAAATGGGCTTACAACAAAACTATTTCGTTAAATGAGTTTTTACATTGATTTTATTGCTTTTGGTTGTGTATCAAACCATATTAGACAAAAATAAAAAAATTAATAATTTGGACACCTCAAAATTTTCGAGTCCAAGGAGATTTTGGACGAAATGGGCTTACAACAAAACTATTTCGTTAAATGAGTTTTTACATTGATTTTATTGCTTTTGGTTGTGTATCAAACAACATAAGACTAAAATAAAAAAATTAAAAATTTGGACCCCAGGTACTTACACCCCAAAATTTTAGAGTCCAAGGAGATTTTGGACGAAATAGGCTTACAACAAAACTGTTTCGTTAAATGAGTTTTTACATTGATTTTATTGTTTTTTGTTGTGTATCAAACCACATTAGACTAAAATAAAAAAATTAAAAATTTCGACCCCAAATACTTACACCCCAAAATTTTCGAGTCCAAGGAGATTTTGGACGAAACGGGCTCACAACAAAACTATTTCGTCAAATGAGTTTTTACATTGATTTTATTGCTTTTTTTGTGTATCAAACCATATTAGACAAAAATAAAAAAATTAATAATTTGGACCCCAAGTACTTTCACTCCAAAATTTTTGAGTCCAAGTAGATTTTGGACAAAATGGTCTTACAACAAAACTATTTCGTTAAATGTGTCTTAACATTGATTTTATTGTTTTTGGTTGTGTATCAAACCATATTAGACAAAAAATAAAAATAAAATCAAAATTTGAACCCCAAGTACTTACACCCCAAAATTTTCGAGTCCAATGAGATTTTGGACGAAATGGGCTTACAACAAAACTATTTCGTTAAATGAGTTTTTACATTGATTTTATTGCTTTTTGTTGTGTATCAAACCATATTAGACAAAAATAAATAAATTAAAAATTTGGACCCCAAGTACTTACACCTTAAAATTTTCGAGTCCAAGGAGATTTTGGACGAAATGGGCTTACAACAAAATTATTTCGTTAAATAAGTTTTTACATTGATTTTATTGCTTTTGGTTGTGTATCAAACATAGTAGACAAAATAAAAAAATTAATAATTTGGACCCCAAGTACTTACACTCCAAAATTTTCGAGTCCAAGGAGATTTTGGACGAAATGGGCTTACAACAAAACTATTTCGTTAAATGAGTTTTTACATTGATTTTATTGCTTTTGGTTGTGTATCAAACCACATTAGACTAAAATAAAAAAATTAAAAATTCGGACCTTAGGTACTTACACCCCAAAATTTTTGAGTCCAAGGAGATTTTGGACGAAATAGGCTTACAACAAAACTATTTCGTTAAATGAGTTTTTACGTTGATTTTATTGCTTTTGGTTGTGTATCAAACCACATTAGACTAAAATGAAAAAATTAAAAATTTGGATTTCAAGGACTTACATCCCAAAATTTTCGAGTCCAAGGAGATTTTGGACGAAATGGGCTTACAACAAAACTATTTCGTTAAATGAGTTTTTACATTGATTTTATTGCTTTTTGTTGTGTATCAAACCATATAAGACAAAAATAAAAAAATTAAAAATTTGGACCCCAAGTACTTGCACCCCAAAATTTTCGAGTCCAAGTAGATTTTGGACAAAATGCGCTAACAACAAAACTATTTCGTTAAATGAGTGTTTACATTGATTTTATTGCTTTTGGTTGTGTATCAAAACATATTAGACAAAAAATAAAAAAAAAATTAAAATTTGAACCCCAAGTACTTACACCCCAAAATTTTCGAGTCCAAGGAGATTTTGGACGAAATGGGCTTACAACAAAACTATTTCGTTAAATGAGTTTTTACATTGATTTTATTGCTTTTGGTTGTGTATCAAACCACATTAGACTAAAATACAAAAATTAAAAATTTGGACCCCAAGTACTTACACCCCAAAATTTTCGAGTCCAAGGAGATTTTGGACGAAATGGGCTTACAACAAAACTATTTCGTTAAATAAGTTTTTACATTGATTTTATTGCTTTTTGTTGTGTACAAACCATATTAGGTAGAAATAAAAAAATTAATAATTTGGACCCCAAGTACTTACACCCCAAAATTTTCGAGTCCAAGGAGATTTTGGACGAAATGGGCTTACAATAAAACTATTTCGTTAAATGAGTTTTTACATTGATTTTATTGCTTTTTGTTGTGTATCAAACATATTAGACAAAAATAAAAAAAAAATAAAAATTTGGACCCCAAGTACTTACACCCCAAAATTTTAGAGTCCAAGGAGATTTTGGACGAAATAGTCTTACAACAAAACTATTTTGTTAAATGAGTTTTTACATTGATTTTATTGCTTTTTGTTGTGTATCAAACCATATTAGACAGAAATAAACAAATTAAAAATTTCGACCCCAAGTACTTACACCCCAAAATTTTCGAGTCCAAGGAGATTTTGGACGAAATGGGCTTACAACAAAACTATTTCGTTAAATGAGTTTTTACATTGATTTTATTGCTTTTGGTTGTGTATCAAACCACATAAGACTAAAATAAAAAAATTAAAAATTTGGACCCCAAGTACTTACTCCCCAAAATTTTCGAGTCCAGGGAGATTTTGGACAAAATGGGCTTACAACAAAACTATTTCATTAAATGAGTATTTACATAAATTTTGTTGCTTTTGTTTGTGTATCAAACCATTTTAGACAAAAATAAAAAAAAAATTAAAATTTGAACCCCAAGTATGTACTTACGAGATTGGACGAAATGGGCTTACAACAAGACTATTTCGTTAAATGAGTTTTTACATTGATTTTATTGCTTTTGGTTGTGTATCAAACCATATTAGACAAAAATAAAAAAATTAATAATTTGGACCCCAAGTACTTACACCCAAAATTTTCGAGTCCAATGAGATTTTGGACGAAATGGGCTTACAACAAAACTATTTCGTTAAATGAGTTTTTACATTGATTTTATTGCTTTTTGTTGTGTATCAAACCATAATACACAAAAATAAAAAAATGAAAAATTTGGACCCCAAGTACTTACAACCCCAAAATTTTCGAGTCCAAGGAGATTTTGGACGAAATGGACTTACAACAAAACTATTTCGTTAAATCAGTTTTTACATTGATTTTATTGCTTTTGGTTGTGTATCAAACCACATTAGACTAAAATAAAAAAATTAAAAATTTGGACCCCAAGTACTTACACCCCAAAATTTTCGAGTCAAAGGAGATTTTGGACGAAATAGGCTTACAACAAAACTATTTCGTTAAATGAGTTTTTAAATTGATTTTATTGCTTTTTGTTGTGTATCAAACCATATTAGACAAAAATAAATAAATTAAAAATTTGGACCCCAAGTACTTACACCCCAAAATTTTCGAGTCCAAGGAGATTTTGGACGAAATGGGCTTACAACAAAACTATTTCGTTAAATGAGTTTTTAAATTGATTTTATTGCTTTTTGTTGTGTATCAAACCATATTAGACAAAAATAAAAAAAATAAAAATTTGGACCCCAAGTACTTACACCCCAAAATTTTCGAGTCCAAGGAGATTTTGGACGAAATGGGCTTACAACAAAAGTATTTCGTTAAATGAGTTTTTACATTGATTTTATTGCTTTTGGTTGTGTATCAAACCATATTAGACAACAATAAAAAAATTAATAATTTGGACCCCAAGTACTTACACCCCAAAATTTTCGAGTCGAAGGAGATTTTGAACGAAATGGGCTTACAACAAAACTATTTCGTTAAATGAGTTTTTACATTGTTTTTATTGCTTTTGGTTGTGTATCGAACCACATTAGACTAAAATAAAAAAATTAAAAATTTGAACCCCAGGTACTTACACCCCAAAATTTTCGAGTCCAAGGAGATTTTGGAAGAAATAGGCTTACAACAAAACTATTTCGTTAAATGAGTTTTAACATTGATTTTATTGCTTTTGGTTGTGTATCAACCATATTAAACAAAAATAAAAAAATTTAAAATTTGGACCCCAAGTACTTACACCCCAAAATTTTCGAGTCAAAGGAGATTTTGGACGAAATGGGCTTACAACACAACCATTTCGTTAAATGAGTTTTTATATTGATTTTATTGCTATTGGTTGTGTAACTAACTTTATTAGACATAAATAAAAAAAATTTAAAATTTGAACCCCAAGTACTTACACCCCAAAATTTTCGAGTCCTAGGAGATTTTGGACGAAAAGGGCTTACAACAAAACTATTTCGTTAAATGAGTTTTTACATTGATTTTGTTGCTTTTGGTTGTGTATCAAATCATATTAGACAAAAATAAGAAAATTAAAAATTTGGACTTCAAGTATTTACACCCCAAAATTTTCGAGTCCTAGGAGATTTTGGACGAAAAGGGCTTACAACAAAACTATTTCGTTAAATGAGTTTTTACATTGATTTTATTGCTTTTGGTTGTGTATCAAACCATATTAGACAAAAAATAAAAAAATATTAAAATTAGAACTAGAAGTTAGAATAAGAAGTACTTACACCCCAAAATTTTCAAGTCCAAGGAGATTTTGGACGAAATGGGCTTTCAACAAAACTATTTCGTTAAATGAGTTTTTACATTGATTTTATTGCTTTTGGTTGTGTATCAAACAATATGAGACTAAAATAAAAAAATTAAAAATTTGGACCCCAAGTACTTACACCCCAAAATTTTCGAGTCTAAGGAGATTTTGTACGAAATGGGCTTACAACAAAACTATTTCGTTAAATGAGTTTTTACATTGATTTAATTGTTTTTGCCTGTGTATCAAATTATATTAGGTAGAAATAAAAAATTTTATAATTTGGACCCCAAGTACTTACACCCCAAAATTTTCGAGTCCAAGTAGATTTTGGACGAAATGGGCTTACATCAAAACTATTTCGTTAAATGAGTTTTTACATTGATTTTATTGCTTTTTGTTGTTTATCAAACCACATTAGACTAAAATAAAAAAATTAAAAATTTGTACCCCAAGACTTACACCCCAAAATTTTCGAGTCCAAGGAGATTTTGGACGAAATAGGCTTACAACAAAACTATTTCGTTAAATGAGTTTTTACATTGATTTTGTTGCTTTTGGTTGTGTGTCAAATCATATTAGACAAAAATAAGAAAATTAAAAATTTGGACTTCAAGTATTTACACCCCAAAATTTTCGAGTCCAAGGAGATTTTGGACGAAATGGGCTTACAACAAAACTATTTCGTTAAATGAGTTTTTACATTGATTTTATTGCTTTTTGTTGTTTATCAAACCACATTAGACTAAAATAAAAAAATTAAAAATTTGTACCCCAAGACTTACACCCCAAAATTTTCGAGTCCAAGGAGATTTTGGACGAAATAGGCTTACAACAAAACTATTTCGTTAAATGAGTTTTTACATTGATTTTGTTGCTTTTGGTTGTGTATCAAATCATATTAGACAAAAATAAGAAAATTAAAAATTTGGACTTCAAGTATTTACACCCCAAAATTTTCGAGTCCAAGGAGATTTTGGACGAAATGGGCTTACAACAAAACGATTTCGTTAAATGAGTTTTTACATTGATTTTATTGCTTTTGGTTGTGTATCAAAAAACATAAGACTAAAATAAAAAAATTAAAAATTTGGACCCCAAGTACTTACATCCCCAAAATTTTCGAGTCCAAGGAGATTTTGGACGAAAGAGGCTTACAACAAAACTATTTCGTTAAATGAGTTTTTACATTGATTTTATTGCTTTTTGTTGTGTACAAACCATATTAGGTAGAAATAAAAAAATTAAAAGTTTGGACCCTTGGAGTACTTACACTCCAAAATTTCGAGTAAATTTTCGAGTCCAAGGAGATTTTGGACGAAATGGGCTTACAACAAAACTATTTCGTTAAATGAGTTTTTACATTGATTTTATTGCTTTTGGTTGTGTATCAAACCATATTAGACAAAAATAAAAAAATTAATAATTTGGACCCCAAGTACTTACACCCCAAAGTTTTCGAGTCCAAGGAGATTTTGGACGAAATGGGCTTACAACAAAACTATTTCGTTAAATGAGTTTTTACATTGATTTTATTACTTTTGGTTGTGTATCAAACCACATTAGGTCTTACTCCCCAAAATTTTCGAGTCCAAGGAGATTTTGGACGAAATGGGCATACAACAAAACTATTTCATTAAATGAGTATTTACATTGATTTTGTTGCTTTTGTTTGTGTATCAAACCATATTAGACAAAAATAAAAATAAAATTAAAATTTGAACCCCAAGTACTTACACCCCATAATTTTCGAGTCCAAGGAGATTTTAGACGAAATGGGCTTACAACAAAACTATTTCGTTAAATGAGTTTTTACATTGATTTTATTGCTTTTGGTTGTGTATCAAACCATATTAGACAAAAATAAAAAAATTAATAATTTGGACCCCAAGTACTTACACCCCAAAATTTTCGAGTCCAAGGAGATTTTGGACGAAATGGGCTTACAACAAAACTATTTCGTTAAATGAGTTTTTACATTGATTTTTTGATTTTGGTTGTGTATCAAACCACATTAGACTAAAATAAAAAAATTAAAAATTTGGACCCCAAGTACTTACACCCCAAAATTTTCGAGTCCAAGGAGATTTTGGACGAAATGGGCTTACAACAAAACTATTTCGTTAAATGAGTTTTTACATTGATTTTATTGTTTTTGGTTGTGTATCAAACCATTATAGACAAAAATAAAAAAATTTAAAATTTGGACCCCAAGTACTTACACCCCAAAATTTTCGAGTCCAAGGAGATTTTGGACGAAATAGGCTTACAACAAAACTATTTCGTTAAATGAGTTTTTACATTGATTTTATTGCTTTTTGTTGTGTACAAACCATATTAGGTAGAAATAAAAAAATTAAAAGTTTGGACCCTTGGAGTACTTACACTCCAAAATTTCGAGTAAATTTTCGAGTCCAAGGAGATTTTGGACGAAATGGGCTTACAACAAAACTATTTCGTTAAATGAGTTTTTACATTGATTTTATTGCTTTTGGTTGTGTATCAAACCATATTAGACAAAAATAAAAAAATTAATAATTTGGACCCCAAGTACTTACACCCCAAAGTTTTCGAGTCCAAGGAGATTTTGGACGAAATGGGCTTACAACAAAACTATTTCGTTAAATGAGTTTTTACATTGATTTTATTACTTTTGGTTGTGTATCAAACCACATTAGGTCTTACTCCCCAAAATTTTCGAGTCCAACAAAACTATTTCATTAAATACATACAGGCATACAACAAAACTATTTCATTAAATGAGTATTTACATTGATTTTGTTGCTTTTGTTTGTGTATCAAACCATATTAGACAAAAATAAAAATAAAATTAAAATTTGAACCCCAAGTACTTACACCCCATAATTTTCGAGTCCAAGGAGATTTTAGACGAAATGGGCTTACAACAAAACTATTTCGTTAAATGAGTTTTTACATTGATTTTATTGCTTTTGGTTGTGTATCAAACCATATTAGACTAAAATAAAAAAAAATTTAAAATTTGAACCCCAAGTACTTACACCCCAAAATTTTCGAGTCCAAGGAGATTTTGGACGAAATGGGATTACAACAAAACTATTTCGTTAAATGAGTTTTTACATTGATTTTATTGCTTTTGGTTGTGTATCAAACCATATTAGACAAAAATAAAAAAAATTAAAAATTTGTACTCCAAGTATTTACAACCCAAAATTTTCGATTCCAAGGAGATTTTGGACGAAATGGGCTTACAACAAAACTATTTCGTTAAATGAGTATTTATATTGATTTTATTGCTTTTTGTTGTGTATCAAACCATATTAGACAAAAATAAAAAAATTAAAAATTTGGACCCCAAGTACTTACACTGAAAATTTTTCGAGTCCAAGTAGATTTTGGACAAAATGGGCTTACAACAAAACTATTTCGTTAAATGAGTTTTTACATTGATTTTATTGCTTTTTGTTGTGTATCAAACCATATTAGACAAAAATCAAAAAATTAAAAATTTGGACCCCAAGTACTTACACTCCAAAATTTTCGAGTCCAAGTAGATTTTGGACAAAATGGGCTTACAACAAAACTATTTCGTTAAATGAGTTTTTACATTGATTTTATTGTTTTTGGTTGTGTATCAAACCATTATAGACAAAAATAAAAAAATTTAAAATTTGGACCCCAAGTAGTTACACCCCAAAATTTTCGAGTCCAAGGAGATTTTGGACGAAATAGGCTTACAACAAAACTATTTCGTTAAATAAGTTTTAACATTGATTTTATTGCTTTTTGTTGTGTACAAACCATATTAGGTAGAAATAAAAAAATTAAAAGTTTGGACCCTTGGAGTACTTACACTCCAAAATTTCGAGTAAATTTTCGAGTCCAAGGAGATTTTGGACGAAATGGGCTTACAACAAAACTATTTCGTTAAATGAGTTTTTACATTGATTTTATTGCTTTTGGTTGTGTATCAAACCACATAAGACTTAAATTAAAAAAAATGAAAATTTGGACTCCAAGTACTTACACTCCAAAATTTTCGAGTCCAAGGAGATTTTGGACGAAATGGGCTTACAACAAAACTATTTCGTTAATAAGTTTTTACATTGATTTTATTGTTTTTGGTTGTGTATCACACCATATTAGACAAAAACAAAAAAATTTAAAATTTGGACCCCAAGTACTGAATCCCAAACATTTTTGAGTCCAAGGAGATTTTGGACGAAATGGGCTTACAACAAAACTATTTCGTTAAATGAGTTTTTACATTGATTTTATTGTTTTTGGTTGTGTATCAAACCACATAAGACAAAAATAAAAAAATTAAAAATTTGGACCCGAAGTACTTACACTCCAAAATTTTCGAGTCCAAGGAGGTTTTGGACGAAATGGGCTTACAACAAAACTATTTCGTTAAATGAGTTTTTACATTGATTTTATTGCTTTTGGTTGTGTATCAATCATATTAGACAAAAATAAAAAAAATTAAAAATTTGAACTTCAAGTACTTACACCCCAAAATTATCGAGTCCCAGGAGATTTTGGACGAAATGGGCTTACAATAAAACTATTTCGTTAAATTAGTTTTTACATTGATTTTATTGCTTTTGGTTGTGTATCAAACCATATTAGACAAAAATAAAAAAATTAAAAATTTGGACCCCAAGTATTTACACAGAAAAATTTTTGAGTCCAAGGAGATTTTGGACGAAATGGGCTTTCAACAAAACTATTTCGTTAAATGAGTTTTTACATTGATTTTATTGTTTTTGGTTGTGTATCAAACCATATTAGACAAAAACAAAAAAATTTAAAATTTGGACCACAAGTACTTATACCCCAAAGTTTTCGAGTCCAAGGTGATTTTGGACGATCTGTTGTGTATCAAACCATATTAGACAAAAATAGAAAATTAAAAACTTGGACCCCAAGTATTTACACCCCAAAATTTTCGAGTCCAAGGAGATTTTGGACGAAATGGGCTTACAACAAAACTATTTCGTTAAATCAGTTTTTACATTGATTTTATTGCTTTTGGTTGTGTATCAAACCATATTAGACAAAAATAAAAAAATTAATAATTTGGACCCCAAGTACTTACACCCCAAAGTTTTCGAGTCCAAGGAGATTTTGGACGAAATGGGCTTACAACAAAACTATTTCGTTAAATGAATTTTTACATTGATTTTATTGTTTTTGGTTGTGTATCAAACCATATTAGACAAAAATAAAAAAATTAAAAATTTGGATCCCAAGTACTTACACCCCAAAATATTCGAGTTCAAGGAGATTTTGTACGAAATAGGCTTACAAAAAAACTATTTCGTTAAATGAGTTTTTACATTGATTTTATTTCTTTTTGTTGTGTATCAAACCACATTAGGTCTTACTCTCCAAAATTTTCGAGTCCAAGGAGATTTTGGACGAAATGGGCATACAACAAAACTATTTCATTAAATGAGTATTTACATTGATTTTGTTGATTTTGTTTGTGTATCAAACCATATTAGACAAAAATAAAAAAAAAATTAAAATTTGAACCCCAAGTACTTACACCCCATAATTTTCGAGTCCAAGGAGATTTTAGACGAAATGGGCTTACAACAAAACTATTTCGTTAAATGAGTTTTTACATTGATTTTATTGCTTTTGGTTGTGTATCAAACCATATTAGACTAAAATAAAAAAAAATTTAAAATTTGAACCCCAAGTACTTACACCCCAAAATTTTCGAGTCCAAGGAGATTTTGGATGAAATGGGCTTACAACAAAACTATTTCGTTAAATGAATTTTTACATTGATTTTATTGTTTTTGGTTGTGTATCAAACCATATTAGACAAAAATAAAAAAATTAAAAATTTGGATCCCAAGTACTTACACCCCAAAATGTTCGAGTCCAAGGAGATTTTGTACGAAATAGGCTTACAACAAAACTATTTCGTTAAATGAGTTTTTACATTGATTTTATTGCTTTTTGTTGTGTATCAAACCATATTAGACAAAAACAAAAAAATTTAAAATTTGGACCCCAAGTACTTACAACCCCAAAATTTTCGAGTCCAAGGATATTTTGGACGAAATGGACTTAAAACAAAACTTTTTCGTTAAATGAGTTTTTACATTGATATTATTGCTTTTGGTTGTGTATCAAACCACGTTAGACTAAAATAAAAAAATTAAAAATTTGGACCCCAAGTACTTACACACCACAATTTTCGAGTCAAAAGAGATTTTGGACGAAATGGGCTTACAACAAAACTATTTCGTTAAATGAGTTTTTAAATTGATTTTATTGCTTTTGGTTGTGTATCAAACCACATTAGGTCTTACCCTCCAAAATTTTCGAGTCCAAGGAGATTTTGGACGAAATGGGCATACAACAAAACTATTTCATTAAATGAGTATTTACATTTATTTTGTTGATTTTGTTTGTGTATCAAACCATATTAGACAAAAATAAAAAAAAAATTAAAATTTGAACCCCAAGTACGTACACCCCATAATTTTCGAGTCCAAGGAGATTTTAGAGGAAATGGGCTTACAACAAAACTATTTCGTTAAATGAGTTTTTACATTGATTTTATTGCTTTTGGTTGTGTATCAAACCATATTAGACTAAAATAAAAAAAAATTTAAAATTTGAACCCCAAGTACTTACACCCCAAAATGTTCGAGTCCAAGGAGATTTTGGACGAAATGGGCTTACAACAAAACTATTTCGTTAAATGAGTTTTTACATTGATTTTATTGTTTTTAGTTGTGTATCAAACCATATTAGACAAAAATAAAAAAATTAAAAATTTGGATCCCAAGTACTTACACCCCAAAATGTTCGAGTCCAAGGAGATTTTGTACGAAATAGGCTTACAACAAAACTATTTCGTTAAATGAGTTTTTACATTGATTTTATTGCTTTTTGTTGTGTATCAAACCATATTAGACAAAAACAAAAAAATTTGAAATTTGGACTCCAAGTACTTACAACCCCAAAATTTTCGAGTCCAAGGATATTTTGGACGAAATGGACTTAAAACAAAACTTTTTCGTTAAATGAGTTTTTACATTGATTTTATTGCTTTTGGTTGTGTATCAAACCACGTTAGACTAAAATAAAAAAATTAAAAATTTGGACCCCAAGTACTTACACCCCAAAATTTTCGAGTCAAAAGAGATTTTGGACGAAATGGGCTTACAACAAAACTATTTCGTTAAATGAGTTTTTACATAGATTTTATTGCTTTTGGTTGTGTATCAAACCACATTAAACTAAAATAAAAAATTAAAAATTTGGACCCCAAGTACTTACACCCCAAAATTTTCGAGTCCAAGGAGATTTTGGACGAAATGGGCTTACAACAAAACTATTTCGTTAAATGAGTTTTTAAATTGATTTTATTGCTTTTTGTTGTGTATCAAACCATATTAGACAAAAATAAAAAAATTAAAAATTTGGACCCCAAGTACTTATACCCCAAAATTTTCGAGTCCAAGGAGATTTTGGACGAAATGGGCTTACAACAAAACTATTTCGTTAAATGAGTTTTTACATTGATTTTATTGCTTTTTGTTGTGTATCAAACCATATTAGACAAAAAAAAAAAAAAATTAAAAATTTGGACCCCAAGTACTTACACCCCAAAATTTTCGAGTCCAAGGAGATTTTGGACGAAACGGGCTTACAACAAAACTATTTCGTTAAATGAGTTTTTACATTGATTTAATTGCTTTTGTTTGTGTATCAAACCATATTAGACAAAAAATAAAAAAAATATTAAAATTTGAACGCCAAGTACTTACACCCCAAAATTTTCGAGTCCAAGGAGATTTTGGACGAAATGGGCTTACAACAAAACTATTTCGTTAAATGAGTTTTTACACTGATTTTATTGCTTTTTGTTATGTACAAACCATATTAGGTAGAAATAAAAAAATTAATAATTTGGACCCCAAGTACTTACACCCCAAAATTTTCGAGTCCAAGGAGATTTTGAAAGAAATGGGCTTACAACAAAACTATTTCGTTAAATGAGTTTTTACATTGATTTTATTGCTTTTGGTTGTGTATCAAACCATATTAGACAAAAATAAAAAAATTAATAATTTGGACCCCAAGTACTTACACCCCAAAGTTTTCGAGTCCAAGGAGATTTTGGACGAAATGGGCTTACAACAAAACTATTTCGTTAAATGAGTTTTTACATGATGTGTTTTTATTGCTTTTGTTTGTGTATCAAACCATATTAGACAAAAATAAAAAAATTAAAAATTTGGACCCCAAGTACTTACACCCCAAAATTTTCGAGTCCAATGAGATTTTGGACGAAACGGGCTTACAACAAAACTATTTCGTTAAATGAGTTTTTACATGATGTGTTTTTATTGCTTTTGTTTGTGTATCAAACCACATTAGACTAAATTAAAAAAATTTAAAATTTGAACCCCAGGTACTTACACCCCAAAATTTTCGAGTCCAAGAAGATTTTGGACGAAATGGGCTTAAAAAATTTAAAATTTGAACCCCAGGTACTTACACCCCAAAATTTTCGAGTCCAAGGAGATTTTGGACGAAATGGGCTTACAACAAAACTATTTCGTTAAATGAGTTTTTACATGATGTGTTTTTATTGCTTTTGTTTGTGTATCAAACCATATTAGACAAAAATAAAAAAATTAAAAATTTGGACCCCAAGTACTTACACCCCAAAATTTTCGAGTCCAAGGAGATTTTGGACGAAACGGGCTTACAACAAAACTATTTCGTTAAATGAGTTTTTACATTGATTTTATTGCTTTTTGTTGTGTATCAAACCATTTTAGACAAAAATAAAAAAAATTAAAAATTTGGACCCCAAGTACTTACACTCCAAAATTTTCGAGTCCAAGTAGATTTTGGACAAAATGGGCTTACAACAAAACTATTTCGTTAAATGAGTTTTTACATTGATTTTATTGCTTTTTTTTGTGTATCAAACCATATAAGACAAAAATAAGAAAATTAAAAATTTGGACCCCAAGTACTTACACCCCAAAATTTTCGAGTCCAAGGAGATTTTGGACGAAACGGGCTTACAACAAAACTATTTCGTTAAATGAGTTTTTACATTGATTTAATTGCTTTTGTTTGTGTATCAAACCATATTAGACAAAAAATAAAAAAAATATTAAAATTTGAACGCCAAGTAAATACTTACACCCCAAAATTTTCGAGTCCAAGGAGATTTTGGACGAAATGGGCTTACAACAAAACTATTTCGTTAAATGAGTTTTTACACTGATTTTATTGCTTTTTGTTATGTACAAACCATATTAGGTAGAAATAAAAAAATTAATAATTTGGACCCCAAGTACTTACACCCCAAAATTTTCGAGTCCAAGGAGATTTTGAAAGAAATAGGCTTACAACAAAACTATTTCGTTAAATGAGTTTTTACATTGATTTTATTGCTTTTTGTTGTGTATCAAACCATATTAGACAAAAATAAAAAAATTAATAATTTGGACCCCAAGTACTTACACCCCAAAATTTTCGAGTCCAAGGAGATTTTGGACGAAACGGGCTTACAACAAAACTATTTCGTTAAATGAGTTTTTACATTGATTTAATTGCTTTTGTTTGTGTATCAAACCATATTAGACAAAAAATAAAAAAAATATTAAAATTTGAACGCCAAGTAAATACTTACACCCCAAAATTTTCGAGTCCAATTAGATTTTGGACGAAATGGGCTTACAACAAAACTATTTCGTTAAATGAGTTTTTACACTGATTTTATTGCTTTTTGTTATGTACAAACCATATTAGGTAGAAATAAAAAAATTAATAATTTGGACCCCAAGTACTTACACCCCAAAATTTTCGAGTCCAAGGAGATTTTGAAAGAAATAGGGTTACAACAAAACTATTTCGTTAAATGAGTTTTTACATTGATTTTATTGCTTTTTGTTGTGTATCAAACCATATTAGACAAAAATAAAAAAATTAATAATTTGGACCCCAAGTACTTACACCCCAAAATTTTCGAGTCCAAGGAGATTTTGGACGAAACGGGCTTACAACAAAACTATTTCGTTAAATGAGTTTTTACATTGATTTTATTGCTTTTGGTTGTGTATCAAACCATATTAGACAAAAATAAAAAAATTAATAATTTGGACCCCAAGTACTTACACCCCAAAGTTTTCGAGTCCAAGGAGATTTTGGACGAAATGGGCTTACAACAAAACTATTTCGTTAAATGAGTTTTTACATGATGTGCTTTTATTGCTTTTGTTTGTGTATCAAACCACATTAGACTAAATTAAAAAAATTAAAAATTTGAACCCCAGGTACTTACACCCCAAAATTTTCGAGTCCAAGAAGATTTTGGACGAAATGGGCTTAAAAAATTTAAAATTTGAACCCCAGGTACTTACACCCCAAAATTTTTGAATCCAAGGAGATTTTGGACGAAATGGGCTTACAACAAAACTATTTCGTTAAATGAGTTTTTACATGATGTGTTTTTATTGCTTTTGTTTGTGTATCAAACCATATTAAACAAAAATAAAAAAATTAAAAATTTGGACCCCAAGTACTTACACCCCAAAATTTTCGAGTCCAAGAAGATTTTGGACGAAACGGGCTTTCAACAAAACTATTTCGTTAAATGAGTTTTTACATTGATTTTATTGCTTTTTGTTGTGTATCAAACTATTTTAGACAAAAATAAAAAAAATTAAAAATTTTGACCCCAAGTACTTACACTCCAAAATTTTCGAGTCCAAGTAGATTTTGGACAAAATGGGCTTACAACAAAACTATTTCGTTAAATGAGTTTTTACATTGATTTAATTGCTTTTGTTTGTGTATCAAACCATATTAGACAAAAAATAAAAAAAATATATTAAAATTTGAACCCCAAGTACTTACACCCCAAAATTTTCGAGTCCAAGGAGATTTTGGACGAAATGGGCTTACAACAAAACTATTTCGTTAAATGAGTTTTTTCACTGATTTTATTGCTTTTTGTTATGTACAAACCATATTAGGTAGAAATAAAAAAATTAATAATTTGGACCCCAAGTACTTACACCCCAAAATTTTCGAGTCCAAGGAGATTTTGCACAAAATGGGCTCACAACAAAACTATTTCGTTAAATGAGTTTTTACAATGATTTTATTGCTTTTTTTTGTGTTTAAAACCATATTAGACAAAAATAAAAATATAAAAAATTTGGACCCCAAGTACTTACACTCCAAAATTTTCGAGTCCAAGGAGATTTTGGACGAAATGGTCTTACAAAAAAACTATTTCGTTAAATGAGTTTTTACATTGATTTTATTGTTTTTGCCTGTGTATCAAACCATATTAGGTAGAAATAAAAAAATTTATAATTTGGACCCCAAGTACTTACACCCCAAAATTTTCGAGTCCAAAGAGATTTTGGACGAAATAGGCTTACAACAAAACTATTTCGTTAAATGAGTTTTTACATTGATTTTATTGCTTTTTGTTGTGTATCAAACCATATTAGACAAAAATAAAAAAATTAAAAATTTGGACCCCAAGTACTTACACCCCAAAATTTTCGAGTCCAAGGAGATTTTGGACGAAACGGGCTTACAACAAAACTATTTCGTTAAATGAGTTTTTACATTGATTTAATTGCTTTTGTTTGTGTATCAAACCATATTAGACAAAAAATAAAAAAAATATTAAAATTTGAACCCCAAGTACTTACACCCCAAAATTTTCGAGTCCAAGGAGATTTTGGACGAAATGGGCTTACAACAAAACTATTTCGTTAAATGAGTTTTTACACTGATTTTATTGCTTTTTGTTATGTACAAACCATATTAGGTAGAAATAAAAAAATTAATAATTTGGACCCCAAGTACTTACACCCCAAAATTTTCGAGTCCAAGGAGATTTTGAAAGAAATAGGCTTACATCAAAACTATTTCGTTAAATGAGTTTTTACATTGATTTTATTGCTTTTGGTTGTGTATCAAACCATATTAGACAAAAATAAAAAATTAATAATTTGGACCCCAAGTACTTACACCCCAAAGTTTTCGAGTCCAAGGAGATTTTGGACGAAATGGGCTTACAACAAAACTATTTCGTTAAATGAGTTTTTACATTAATTTTGTTGATTTTGTGTGTGTATCAAACCATATTAGACAAAAATAAAAAAAAATTAAAATTTGAACCCCAAGTACGTACACCCCAAAATTTTCGAGTCCAAGGAGATTTTAGACGAAATGGGCTTACAACAAAACTATTTCGTTAAATGAGTTTTTACATTGATTTAATTGCTTTTGGTTGTGTATCAAACCATATTAGACTAAAATAAAAAAAAAATTAAAATTTGAACCCCAAGTACTTACACCCCAAAATTTTCGAGTCCAAGGAGATTTTGGACGAAATGGGCTTACAACAAAATTATTTCGTTAAATGAGTTTTTACATTGATTTTATTGTTTTTGGTTGTGTATCAAACCATATTAGACAAAAATAAAAAAATTAAAAATTTGGATCCCAAGTACTTACACCCCAAAATGTTCGAGTCCAAGGAGATTTTGTACGAAATAGGCTTACAACAAAACTATTTCGTTAAATGAGTTTTTACATTGATTTTATTGCTTTTGGTTGTGTATCAAACCACATTAGGTCTTACTCCCCAAAATTTTCGAGTCCAAGGAGATTTTTGACGAAATGGGCATACAACAAAACTATTTCATTAAATGAGTATTTACATTGATTTTGTTGATTTTGTTTGTGTATCAAACCATATTAGACAAAAATAAAAAAAAAATTAAAATTTGAACCCCAAGTACGTACACCCCATAATTTTCGAGTCCAAGGAGATTTTAGACGAAATGGGCTTACAACAAAACTATTTCGTTAAATGAGTTTTTACATTGATTTTATTGCTTTTGGTTGTGTATCAAACCATATTAGACTAAAATAAAAAAAAAATTAAAATTTGAACCCCAAGTACTTACACCCCAAAATTTTCGAGTCCAAGGAGATTTTGGACGAAATGGGCTTACAACAAAACTATTTCGTTAAATGAGTTTTTACATTGATTTTATTGTTTTTGGTTGTGTATCAAACCATATTAGACAAAAATAAAAAAATTAAAAATTTGGATCCCAAGTACTTACACCCCAAAATGTTCGAGTCCAAGGAGATTTTGTACGAAATAGGCTAACAACAAAACTATTTCGTTAAATGAGTTTTTACATTGATTTTATTGCTTTTTGTTGTGTATCAAACCATATTAGACAAAAACAAAAAAATTTAAAATTTGGACTCCAAGTACTTACAACCCCAAAATTTTCGAGTCCAAGGATATTTTGGACGAAATGGACTTAAAACAAAACTTTTTCTTAAATGAGTTTTTACATTGATTTTATTGCTTTTGGTTGTGTATCAAACCACGTTAGACTAAAATAAAAAAATTAAAAATTTGGACCCCAAGTACTTACACCCCAAAATTTTCGAGTCAAAAGAGATTTTGGACGAAATGGGCTTACAACAAAACTATTTCGTTAAATGAGTTTTTACATTGATTTTATTGCTTTTGGTTGTGTATCAAACCACATTAAACTAAAATAAAAAATTAAAAATTTGGACCCCAAGTACTTACACCCCAAAATTTTCGAGTCCAAGGAGATTTTGGACGAAATGGGCTTACAACAAAACTATTTCGTTAAATGAGTTTTTAAATTGATTTTATTGCTTTTTGTTGTGTATCAAACCATATTAGACAAAAATAAAAAAATTAAAAATTTGGACCCCAAGTACTTATACCCCAAAATTTTCGAGTCCAAGGAGATTTTGGACGAAATGGGCTTACAACAAAACTATTTCGTTAAATGAGTTTTTACATTGATTTTATTGCTTTTGGTTGTGTATCAAACCACATTAAACTAAAATAAAAAATTAAAAATTTGGACCCCAAGTACTTACACCCCAAAATTTTCGAGTCCAAGGAGATTTTGGACGAAATGGGCTTACAACAAAACTATTTCGTTAAATGAGTTTTTAAATTGATTTTATTGCTTTTTGTTGTGTATCAAACCATATTAGACAAAAATAAAAAAATTAAAAATTTGGACCCCAAGTACTTATACCCCAAAATTTTCGAGTCCAAGGAGATTTTGGACGAAACGGGCTTACAACAAAACTATTTCGTTAAATGAGTTTTTACATTGATTTAATTGCTTTTGTTTGTGTATCAAACCATATTAGACAAAAAATAAAAAAAATATTAAAATTTGAACGCCAAGTACTTACACCCCAAAATTTTCGAGTCCAAGGAGATTTTGGACGAAATGGGCTTACAACAAAACTATTTCGTTAAATGAGTTTTTACACTGATTTTATTGCTTTTTGTTATGTACAAACCATATTAGGTAGAAATAAAAAAATTAATAATTTGGACCCCAAGTACTTACTTTCCAAAATTTTCGAGTCCAAGGAGATTTTGAAAGAAATGGGCTTACAACAAAACTATTTCGTTAAATGAGTTTTTACATTGATTTTATTGCTTTTGGTTGTGTATCAAACCATATTAGACAAAAATAAAAAAATTAATAATTTGGACCCCAAGTACTTACACCCCAAAGTTTTCGAGTCCAAGGAGATTTTGGACGAAATGGGCTTACAACAAAACTATTTCGTTAAATGAGTTTTTACATGATGTGTTTTTATTGCTTTTGTTTGTGTATCAAACCATATTAGACAAAAATAAAAAAATTAAAAATTTGGACCCCAAGTACTTACACCCCAAAATTTTCGAGTCCAAGGAGATTTTGGACGAAACGGGCTTACAACAAAACTATTTCGTTAAATGAGTTTTTACATGATGTGTTTTTATTGCTTTTGTTTGTGTATCAAACCACATTAGACTAAATTAAAAAAATTTAAAATTTGAACCCCAGGTACTTACACCCCAAAATTTTCGAGTCCAAGAAGATTTTGGACGAAATGGGCTTAAAAAATTTAAAATTTGAACCCCAGGTACTTACACCCCAAAATTTTCGAGACCAAGGAGATTTTGGACGAAATGGGCTTACAACAAAACTATTTCGTTAAATGAGTTTTTACATGATGTGTTTTTATTGCTTTTGTTTGTGTATCAAACCATATTAGACAAAAATAAAAAAATTAAAAATTTGGACCCCAAGTACTTACACCCCAAAATTTTCGAGTCCAAGGAGATTTTGGACGAAACGGGCTTACAACAAAACTATTTCGTTAAATGAGTTTTTACATTGATTTTATTGCTTTTTGTTGTGTATCAAACCATTTTAGACAAAAATAAAAAAAATTAAAAATTTTGACCCCAAGTACTTACACTCCAAAATTTTCGAGTCCAAGTAGATTTTGGACAAAATGGGCTTACAACAAAACTATTTCGTTAAATGAGTTTTTACATTGATTTAATTGCTTTTGTTTGTGTATCAAACCATATTAGACAAAAAAATAAAAAAAATATTAAAATTTGAACCCCAAGTACTTACACCCCAAAATTTTCGAGTCCAAGGATATTTTGGACGAAATGGACTTACAACAAAACTATTTCGTTAAATGAGTTTTTTCACTGATTTTATTGCTTTTTGTTATGTACAAACCATATTAGGTAGAAATAAACAAATTAATAATTTGGACCCCAAGTACTTACACCCCAAAATTTTCGAGTCCAAGGAGATTTTGGACAAAATGGGCTCACAACAAAACTATTTCGTTAAATGAGTTTTTACATTGATTTTATTGCTTTTTTTTGTGTATCAAACCATATTAGACAAAAATAAGAAAATTAAAAATTTGGACCCCAAGTACTTACACCCCAAAATTTTCGAGTCCAAGGAGATTTTGGACGAAACGGGCTTACAACAAAACTATTTCGTTAAATGAGTTTTTACATTGATTTAATTGCTTTTGTTTGTGTATCAAACCATATTAGACAAAAAATAAAAAAAATATTAAAATTTGAACGCCAAGTAAATACTTACACCCCAAAATTTTCGTGTCCAAGGAGATTTTGGACGAAATGGGCTTACAACAAAACTATTTCGTTAAATGAGTTTTTACACTGATTTTATTGCTTTTTGTTATGTACAAACCATATTAGGTAGAAATAAAAAAATTAATAATTTGGACCCCAAGTACTTACACCCCAAAATTTTCGAGTCCAAGGAGATTTTGAAAGAAATAGGCTTACAACAAAACTATTTCGTTAAATGAGTTTTTACATTGATTTTATTGCTTTTTGTTGTGTATCAAACCATATTAGACAAAAATAAAAAAATTAATAATTTGGACCCCAAGTACTTACACCCCAAAATTTTCGAGTCCAAGGAGATTTTGGACGAAACGGGCTTACAACAAAACTATTTCGTTAAATGAGTTTTTACATTGATTTTATTGCTTTTGGTTGTGTATCAAACCATATTAGACAAAAATAAAAAAATTAATAATTTGGACCCCAAGTACTTACACCCCAAAGTTTTCGAGTCCAAGGAGATTTTGGACGAAATGGGCTTACAACAAAACTATTTCGTTAAATGAGTTTTTACATGATGTGTTTTTATTGCTTTTGTTTGTGTATCAAACCACATTAGACTAAATTAAAAAAATTTAAAATTTGAACCCCAGGTACTTACACCCCAAAATTTTCGAGTCCAAGAAGATTTTGGACGAAATGGGCTTAAAAAATTTAAAATTTGAACCCCAGGTACTTACACCCCAAAATTTTCGAGTCCAAGGAGATTTTGGACGAAATGGGCTTACAACAAAACTATTTCGTTAAATGAGTTTTTACATGATGTGTTTTTATTGCTTTTGTTTGTGTATCAAACCATATTAAACAAAAATAAAAAAATTAAAAATTTGGACCCCAAGTACTTACACTCCAAAATTTTCGAGTCCAAGGAGATTTTGGACGAAACGGGCTTACAACAAAACTATTTCGTTAAATGAGTTTTTACATTGATTTTATTGCTTTTTGTTGTGTATCAAAACATTTTAGACAAAAATAAAAAAAATTAAAAATTTTGACCCCAAGTACTTACACTCCAAAATTTTCGAGTCCAAGTAGATTTTGGACAAAATGGGCTTACAACAAAACTATTTCGTTAAATGAGTTTTTACATTGATTTAATTGCTTTTGTTTGTGTATCAAACCATATTAGACAAAAAATAAAAAAAATATTAAAATTTGAACCCCAAGTACTTACACCCACCACTTACAATTTTCGAGTCCAAGGAGATTTTGGACGAAATGGGCTTACAACAAAACTATTTCGTTAAATGAGTTTTTTCACTGATTTTATTGCTTTTTGTTATGTACAAACCATATTAGGTAGAAATAAAAAAATTAATAATTTGGACCCCAAGTACTTACACCCCAAAATTTTCGAGTCCAAGGAGATTTTGGACAAAATGGGCTCACAACAAAACTATTTCGTTAAATGAGTTTTTACATTGATTTTATTGCTTTTTTTTGTGTTTAAAACCATATTAGACAAAAATAAAAAAATAAAAAATTTGGACCCCAAGTACTTACACTCCAAAATTTTCGAGTCCAAGGAGATTTTGGACGAAATGGTCTTACAAAAAAACTATTTCGTTAAATGAGTTTTTACATTGATTTTATTGTTTTTGCCTGTGTATCAAACCATATTAGGTAGAAATAAAAAAATTTATAATTTGGACCCCAAGTACTTACACCCCAAAATTTTCGAGTCCAAAGAGATTTTGGACGAAATAGGCTTACAACAAAACTATTTCGTTAAATGAGTTTTTACATTGATTTTATTGCTTTTTGTTGTGTATCAAACCATATTAGACAAAAATAAAAAATTAAAAATTTGGACCCCAAGTACTTACACCCCAAAATTTTCGAGTCCAAGGAGATTTTGGACGAAACGGGCTTACAACAAAACTATTTCGTTAAATGAGTTTTTACATTGATTTAATTGCTTTTGTTTGTGTATCAAACCATATTAGACAAAAAATAAAAAAAATATTAAAATTTGAACCCCAAGTACTTACACCCCAAAATTTTCGAGTCCAAGGAGATTTTGGACGAAATGGGCTTACAACAAAACTATTTCGTTATATGAGTTTTTACACTGATTTTATTGCTTTTTGTTATGTACAAACCATATTAGGTAGAAATAAAAAAATTAATAATTTGGACCCCAAGTACTTACACCCCAAAATTTTCGAGTCCAAGGAGATTTTGAAAGAAATAGGCTTACATCAAAACTATTTCGTTAAATGAGTTTTTACATTGATTTTATTGCTTTTGGTTGTGTATCAAACCATATTAGACAAAAATAAAAAAATTAATAATTTGGACCCCAAGTACTTACACCCCAAAGTTTTCGAGTCCAAGGAGATTTTGGACGAAATGGGCTTACAACAAAACTATTTCGTTAAATGAGTTTTTACATTGATTTTGTTGATTTTGTGTGTGTATCAAACCATATTAGACAAAAATAAAAAAAAAATTAAAATTTGAACCCCAAGTACGTACACCCCATAATTTTCGAGTCCAAGGAGATTTTAGACGAAATGGGCTTACAACAAAACTATTTCGTTAAATGAGTTTTTACATTGATTTTATTGCTTTTGGTTGTGTATCAAACCATATTAGACTAAAATAAAAAAAAAATTAAAATTTGAACCCCAAGTACTTACACCCCAAAATTTTCGAGTCCAAGGAGATTTTGGACGAAATGGGCTTACAACAAAACTATTTCGTTAAATGAGTTTTTACATTGATTTTATTGTTTTTGGTTGTGTATCAAACCATATTAGACAAAAATAAATAAATTAAAAATTTGGATCCCAAGTACTTACACCCCAAAATGTTCGAGTCCAAGGAGATTTTGTACGAAATAGGCTTACAACAAAACTATTTCGTTAAATGAGTTTTTACATTGATTTTATTGCTTTTGGTTGTGTATCAAACCACATTAGGTCTTACTCCCCAAAATTTTCGAGTCCAAGGAGATTTTGGACAAAATGGGCATACAACAAAACTATTTCATTAAATGAGTATTTACATTGATTTTGTTGATTTTGTTTGTGTATCAAACCATATTAGACAAAAATAAAAAAAAAATTAAAATTTGAACCCCAAGTACGTACACCCCATAATTTTCCAGTCCAAGGAGATTTTAGACGAAATGGGCTTACAACAAAACTATTTCGTTAAATGAGTTTTTTACATTGATTTTATTGCTTTTGGTTGTGTATCAAACCATATTAGACTAAAATAAAAAAAAAATTAAAATTTGAACCCCAAGTACTTACACCCCAAAATTTTCGAGTCCAAGGAGATTTTGGACGAAATGGGCTTACAACAAAACTATTTCGTTAAATGAGTTTTTACATTGATTTTATTGTTTTTGGTTGTGTATCAAACCATATTAGACAAAAATAAAAAAATTAAAAATTTGGATCCCAAGTACTTACACCCCAAAATGTTCGAGTCCAAGGAGATTTTGTACGAAATAGGCTTACAACAAAACTATTTCGTTAAATGAGTTTTTACATTGATTTTATTGCTTTTTGTTGTGTATCAAACCATATTAGACAAAAACAAAAAAATTTAAAATTTGGACCCCAAGTTCTTACAACCCCAAAATTTTCGAGTCCAAGGAGATTTTGGACGAAATGGACTTAAAACAAAACTTTTTCGTTAAATGAGTTTTTACATTGATTTTATTGCTTTTGGTTGTGTATCAAACCACGTTAGACTAAAATAAAAAAATTAAAAATTTGGACCCCAAGTACTTACACCCCAAAATTTTCGAGTCAAAAGAGATTTTGGACGAAATGGGCTTACAACAAAACTATTTCGTTAAATGAGTTTTTAAATTGATTTTATTGCTTTTTGTTGTGTATCAAACAACATAAGACAAAAATAAAAAAATTAAAAATTTGGACCCCAAGTACTTACACCCCAAAATTTTCGAGTCCAAGGAGATTTTGGACGAAATGGGCTTACAACAAAACTATTTCGTTAAATGAGTTTTTACATTGATTTTATTGCTTTTGGTTGTGTATCAAACATATTAGACAAAAATAAAAAAATTAATAATTTGGACCCCAAGTACTTAAACCCCAAAATTTTCGAGTCCAAGGAGATTTTGGACGAAATGGGCTTACAACAAAACTATTTCGTTAAATGAGTTTTTACATTGATTTTATTGCTTTTGGTTGTGTATCAAACCACATTAAACTAAAATAAAAAATTAAAAATTTGGACCCCAAGTACTTACACCCCAAAATTTTCGAGTCCAAGGAGATTTTGGACGAAATGGGCTTACAACAAAACTATTTCGTTAAATGAGTTTTTAAATTGATTTTATTGCTTTTTGTTGTGTATCAAACCATATTAGACAAAAATAAAAAAATTAAAAATTTGGACCCCAAGTACTTATACCCCAAAATTTTCGAGTCCAAGGAGATTTTGGACGAAATGGGCTTACAACAAAACTATTTCGTTAAATGAGTTTTTACATTGATTTTATTGCTTTTGGTTGTGTATCAAACCATATTAGACAAAAATAAAAAAATTAATAATTTGGACCCCAAGTACTTACACCCCAAAATTTTCGAGTCCAAGAAGATTTTGAACGAAATGGGCTAACAACTAAACTATTTCGTTAAATGAGTTTTTACATTGATTTTATTGCTTTTGGTTGTGTATCAAACCACATTAGACTAAATTAAAAAAATTTAAAATTTGAACCCCAGGTACTTACACCCCAAAATTTTCGAGTCCAAGAAGATTTTGGACGAAATGGGCTTAAAAAATTTAAAATTTGAACCCCAGGTACTTACACCCCAAAATTTTCGAGTCCAAGGAGATTTTGGACGAAATGGGCTTACAACAAAACTATTTCGTTAAATGAGTTTTTACATTGATTTTATTGCTTTTGTTTGTGTATCAAACCATATTAGACAAAAATAAAAAAATTAAAAATTTGGACCCCAAGTACTTACACCCCAAAATTTTCGAGTCCAAGGAGATTTTGGACGAAACGGGCTTACAACAAAACTATTTCGTTAAATGAGTTTTTACATTGATTTTATTGCTTTTTGTTGTGTATCAAACCATTTTAGACAAAAATAAAAAAAATTAAAAATTTTGACCCCAAGTACTTACACTCCAAAATTTTCGAGTCCAAGTAGATTTTGGACAAAATGGGCTTACAACAAAACTATTTCGTTAAATGAGTTTTTACATTGATTTAATTGCTTTTGTTTGTGTATCAAACCATATTAGACAAAAAATAAAAAAAATATTGAAATTTGAACCCCAAGTACCTTCACCCCAAAATTTTCGAGTCCAAGGATATTTTGGACGAAATGGGCTTACAACAAAACTATTTCGTTAAATGAGTTTTTACACTGATTTTATTGCTTTTTGTTATGTACAAACCATATTAGGTAGAAATAAAAATATTAATAATTTGGACCCCAAGTACTTACACCCCAAAATTTTCGAGTCCAAGGAGATTTTGGGCAAAATGGGCTTACAACAAAACTATTTCGTTAAATGAGTTTTTACATTGATTTTAATGCTTTTTTTTGTGTTTAAAACCATATTAGACAAAAATAAAAAAATAAAAAATTTGGACCCCAAGTACTTACACTCCAAAATTTTCGAGTCCAAGGAGATTTTGGACGAAATGGTCTTACAAAAAAACTATTTCGTTAAATGAGTTTTTACATTGATTTTGTTGTTTTTGCCTGTGTATCAAACCATATTAGGTAGAAATAAAAAATTTTATAATTTGGACCCCAAGTACTTACACCCCAAAATTTTCGAGTCCAAGTAGATTTTGGACGAAATGGGCTTACAACAAAACTATTTCGTTAAATGAGTTTTTACATTGATTTAATTGCTTTTTGTTGTGTATCAAACCACATTAGACTAAAATAAAAAAAATTAAAAATTTGTACCCCAAGTACTTACACCCCAAAATTTTCGAGTTCAAGGAGATTTTGAACGAAATGGGCTTACAACAAAACTATTTCGTTAAATGAGCTGTTACATTGATTTTGTTGCTTTTGGTTGTGTATCAAACCATATTAGACAAAAATAAAAAAATTAAAAATTTGGACTTCAAGTATTTACACCCCAAAATTTTCGAGTCCAAGGAGATTTTGGACGAAATGGGCTTACAACAAAACTATTTCGTTAAATGAGTTTTTACATTGATTTTATTGCTATTGGTTGTGTATCAAACCATATTAGACAAAAATAAAAAAATTAAAAATTTGTACTCCAAATATTTACAACCCAAAATTTTCGATTCCAAGGAGATTTTGGACGAAATGGGCTTACAACAAAACTATTTCGTTAAATGAGTATTTATATTGATGTTATTGCTTTTTGTTGTGTATCAAACCATATTAGACAAAAATAAAAAAATTAAAAATTTGGACCCCAAGTACTTGAACTCCAAAATTTTCGAGTCCAAGTAGACTTTGGACAAAATGGGCTTACAACAAAACTATTTCGTTAAATGAGTTTTTACATTGATTTTATTGCTTTTTGTTGTGTATCAAACCATATTAGACAAAAATAAAAAAATTAAAAATTTGGACATCAAGTAGTTACACCCCAAAATTTTCGAGTCCAATGAGATTTTGGACGAAATAGGCTTACAACAAAACTATTTCGTTAAATGAGTTTTTACATTGATTTTATTGCTTTTGGTTGTGTACAAACCATATTAGGTGGAAATAAAATATTAAAAGTTTGGACCCCAAGTACTTAAACTCCAAAATTTCGAGTAAATTTTCGAGTCCAAGGAGATTTTGGACGAAATGGGCTTACAACAAAACTATTTCGTTAAACGAGTTTTTACATTGATTTTATTGCTTTTTGTTGTGTATCAAACCACATAAGACTAAAATAAAAAAATTAAACTTTGGACCCCAAGTACTTACACCCCAAAATTTTCGAGTCCAAGGAGATTTTGGACGAAATGGGCTTACAACAAAACTATTTCGTTAATAAGTTTTTACATTGATTTTATTGTTTTTGGTTGTGTATCAAACCATATTAGACAAAAACAAAAAAATTTAAAATTTGGACCCCAAGTACTTACACCCAAACATTTTTGAGTCCAAGGAGATTTTGGACGAAACGGGCTTACAACAAAACTATTTCGTTAAATGAGTTTTTACATTGATTTTATTGTTTTTGCTTGTGTATTAAACCATATAACAGAAATAAAAAAAATTAAAATTTGGACCCCAAGTACTAACACCCCAAAATTTTCGAGTCCAAGGAGATTTTAGACGAAATGGGCTTACAACAAAACTATTTCGTAAAGGAGTTTTTACATTGATTTGAAAATAAAAAAATTAAAAATTTGGACCCCAAGTACTTACACCCCAAAATTTTCGAGTCCAAGGAGATTTTGGACGAAATGGGCTTACAACAAAACTATTTCGTTAAATGAGTATTTATATTGATGTTATTGCTTTTTGTTGTGTATCAAACCATATTAGACAAAAATAAAAAAATTAAAAATTTGGACCCCAAGTACTTGAACTCCAAAATTTTCGAGTCCAAGTAGACTTTGGACAAAATGGGCTTACAACAAAACTATTTCGTTAAATGAGTTTTTACATTGATTTTATTGCTTTTTGTTGTGTATCAAACCATATTAGACAAAAATAAAAAAATTAAAAATTTGGACATCAAGTAGTTACACCCCAAAATTTTCGAGTCCAATGAGATTTTGGACGAAATAGGCTTACAACAAAACTATTTCGTTAAATGAGTTTTTACATTGATTTTATTGCTTTTGGTTGTGTACAAACCATATTAGGTGGAAATAAAATATTAAAAGTTTGGACCCCAAGTACTTAAACTCCAAAATTTCGAGTAAATTTTCGAGTCCAAGGAGATTTTGGACGAAATGGGCTTACAACAAAACTATTTCGTTAAATGAGTTTTTACATTGATTTTGTTGCTTTTAGTTGTGTATCAAACCATATTAGACTAAAAATAAAAAATTAAAAATTGGGACCCCAAGTATTTACACCCCAAAATTTTCGAGTCCAAGGAGATTTTGGACGAAATGGGCTTACAACAAAACTATTTCGTTAAATGAATTTTTACATTGATTTTATTGTTTTTGGTTGTGTATCAAACCATATTAAACAAAAACAAAAAAATTTAAAATTTGGACCACAAGTACTTATACCCCAAAGTTTTCGAGTCCAAGGAGATTTTGGACGAAATGGGCTTACAACAAAACTATTTCGTTAAATGAGTTTTTACACTGATTTTATTGCTTTTTGTTGTGTATCAAACCATATTAAACAAAAATAAAAAAATTAAAAATTTGGACCCCAAGTATTAACACCCCAAAATTTTCGAGTCCAAGGAGATTTTGGACGAAATGGGCTTACAACAAAACTATTTCGTTAAATGAGTTTTTACATTGATTTTATTGCTTTTGGTTGTGTATCAAACCATATTAGACAAAAATAAAAAAATTAATTATTTGGACCCCAAGTACTTACACCCCAAAGTTTTCGAGTCCAAGGAGATTTAGGACGAAATGGGCTTACAACAAAACTTTTTCGTTAAATGAGTTTTAACATTGATTTTATTGTTTTTGGTTGTGTATCAAACCATATTAGACAAAAATAAAAAAATTAAAAATTTGGACCCCAAGTATTTACACTCCAAAATTTTCGAGTTCAAGGAGATTTTGGACGAAATGGGCTTACAACAAAACTATTTCGTTAAATGAGTTTTTACATTGATTTTATTGCTTTTTGTTGTGTATCAACCATATTAGACAAAAATAAAAAATTAAAAATTTGGACCCCAAGTACTTACACTCCAAAATTTCGAGTAAATTTTCGAGTCCAAAGAGATTTTGGACGAAATGGGCTTACAACAAAACTATTTCGTTAAATGAGTTTTTACATTGATTTTATTGTTTTTGGTTGTGTATCAAACCACATAAGACTAAAATAAAAAAATTAAAAATTTGAACCCCAAGTACTTACACCACAAAATTTTCGAGTCCAAGGAGATTTTGGACGAAATGGGCTTACAACAAAACTATTTCGTTTAATGAGTTTTTACATTCATTTTATTGCTTTTTGTTGTGTATCAAACCATATTAGACAAAAATAAAAAAATTAAAAATTTGGACCCCAAGTACTTACAATCCAAAATTTTCGAGTCCATGTTGATTTTGGACAAAATGGGCTTACAACAAAACTATTTCGTTAAATGAGTTTTTACATTGATTTTATTGTTTTTGGTTGACTATCAAACCATATTAGACAAAAATAAAAAAAAATTTAAAATTTGAACCCCAAGTACTTACACCCCAAAATTTTCGAGTCCAAGGAGATTTTGGACGAAATGGGCTTACAACAAAACTATTTCGTTAAATGTGTTTTTACATTGATTTTATTGCTTTTTGTTGTGTTTCAACCATATCAGACAAAAATAAAAAAATTTAAAATTTGGACCCCAAGTAGTTACACTTTAAAATTTTCGAGTCCAAGTAGATATTGGACGAAATAGGCTTACAACAAAACTATTTCGTTAAATGAGTATTTACATTGATTTTATTGCTTTTTGTTGTGTACAAACCATATTAGGTAGAAATAAAAAAAATAATAATTTGGGCCCCAAGTACTTACACCCCAAAATTTTTGAGTCCAAGAAGATTTTGGACAAAATGGGCTTACAACAAAACTATTTCGTTAAATGAGTATTTACATTGATTTTATTGCTTTTTGTTGTGTATCAACCATATTAGACAAAAATAATAAAATTAAAAATTTGGACCCCAAGTACTTACACACCAAAATTTTCGTGTCCAAGGAGATTTTGGACGAAATGGGCTTACAACAAAACTGAGTTTTTACATTGATTTTATTGCTTTTGGTTGTGTATTAAACCATATTAGACAAAAATAAAAAAATTAAAAATTTGGGCCCCAAGTTTTTACACCACAAAATTTTCGAGTCCAAGGAGATTTTGGACGAAATGGGCTTACAACAAAACTATTTCGTTAAATGAGTTTTTACATTGATTTTATTGTTTTTGGTTGTGTATCAAACCATATTAGACAAAAATAAAATAATTTAAAATTTGAACCACAAGTACTTACACTCCAACATCTTTGAGTCCAAGTAGATTTTGGACAAAATGGGCTTACAACAAAACTATTTCGTTAAATGAGTATTTACATTGATTTTATTGCTTTTTGTTGTATACAAACCATATTAGGTAGAAATAAAAAAATTAATAATTTGGGCCCCAAGTACTTACACCCCAAAATTATCGAGTCCAAGAAGATTTTGGACAAAATGGGCTTAACACAAAACTATTTCGTTAAATGAGTTTTTACATTGATTTTATTGCTTTTGGTTGTGTATCAAACCATATTAGACAAAAATAAAAAAAAAATTTAAAATTTGAACCCCAAGTACTTACACCCCAAAATTTTCGAGTCCACTGAGATTTTGGACGAAATGGGCTTACAACAAAACTATTTCGTTAAATGAGTTTTTACATTGATTTTATTGTTTTTGGTTGTGTATCAAACCATATTAGACTAAAATAAAAAAATTAAAAATTTGGACCCCAAGTACTTACACCCCAAAATTTTGGACAAAATGGGCTTACAACAAAACTGAGTTTTTACATTGATTTTATTGCTTTTGGTTGTGTATTAAACCATATTAGACAAAAATAAAAAAATGAAAAATTTGGGCCCCAAGTTTTTACACCACAAAATTTTCGAGTCCAAAGAGATTTTGGACGAAATGGGCTGACAACAAAACTATTTCGTTAAATGAGTATTTACATTGATTTTATTGTTTTTGGTTGTGTATCAAACCATATTAGACAAAAATAAAAAAAATAAAAATTTGAACCCCAAGTACTTACACTCCAACATTTTTGAGTCCAAGTAGATTTTGGACAAAATGGGCTTACAACAAAACTATTTCGTTAAATGAGTATTTACATTGATTTTATTGCTTTTTGTTGTGTATCAACCATATTAGACAAAAATAAAAAATTAAAAATTTGGACCCCAAGTACTTACACCCCAAAATTATCGAGTCCAAGGAGATTTTGGACGAAATGGGCTTACAACAAAACTATTTCGTTAAATGAGTTTTTACATTGATTTTATTGCTTTTGGTTGTGTATCAAACCATATTAGACAGAAAAATAAAAATTAAAAATTTCGACCCCAAGTATTTACACCCCAAAATTTTCGAGTCCAAGGAGATTTTGGACGAAATGGGCTTACAACAAAACTATTTCGTTAAATGAGTGTTTACATTGATTTTATTGTTTTTGGTTGTGTATCAAACCATATTAGACAAAAACAAAAAAAATTAAAATTTGGACTCCAAGTACTTACACCCAAAAATTTTTGAGTCCAAGGAGATTTTGAAAGAAATGGGCTTACAACAAAACTATTTCGTTAAATGAGTTTTTACACTGATTTTATTGCTTTTTTTTGTGTATCAAACCATATTAAACAAAAATAAAAAAATTAAAAATTTGGACCCCAAGTACTTACACCCCAAAATTTTCGAGTCCAAGGAGATTTTAGATGAAATTGGCTTACAACAAAACTATTTCGTTAAATGAGTTTTTACATTGATTTTATTGCTTTTTGTTATGTACAAACCATATTAGGTAGAAATAAAAAAATTAATAATTTGGACCCCAAGTACTTACACCCCAAAATTTTCGAGTCCAAGGAGATTTTGGACAAAATGGGCTTACAACAAAACTATTTGGTTAAATGAGTTTTTAAATTGATTTTATTGCTTTTGGTTGTGTATCAAACCATATTAGACAAAAATAAAAAAATTAAAAATTTGGACCCCAAGTACTTACACTCCAAAATTTTCGAGTCCAAGGAGATTTTGGACGAAATGGTCTTACAAAAAAACTATTTCGTTAAATGAGTATTTACATTGATTTTATTGTTTTTGCCTGTGTATCAAACCATATTAGGTAGAAATAAAAAATTTTATAATTTGGACCCCAAGTACTTACACCCCAAAATTTTCGAGTCCAAGTAGATTTTGGACGAAATGGGCTTACAACAAAACTATTTCGTTAAATGAGTTTTTACATTGATTTTATTGCTTTTTGTTGTGTATCAAACCACATTAGACTAAAATAAAAAAAATTAAAAATTTGTACCCCAAGTACTAACTACCCAAAATTTTCGAGTTCAAGGAGATTTTGAACGAAATGGGCTTACAACAAAACTATTTCGTTAAATGAGCTGTTACATTGATTTTGTTGCTTTTGGTTGTGTATCAAACCATATTGGACAAAAATAAAAAAATTAAAAATTTGGACTTCAAGTATTTACACTCCAAAATTTTCGAGTCCAAGGAGATTTTGGACAAAATGGGCTTACAACAAAACTATTTCGTTAAATGAGTTTTTACATTGATTTTATTGCTTTTTGTTGTGTATCAAACCATATTAGACAAAAATAAAAAAATTTAAAATTTGGACCCCAAGTAGTTACACCCCAAAGTTTTCGAGTCCAAGTAGATTTTGGACAAAATGGGCTTACAACAAAACTATTTCGTTAAATGAGTTTTTACATTGATTTTATTGCTTTTTGTTGTGTATCAAACCATATTAGACAAAAATAAAAAAATTAAAAATTTGGACCCCAAGTACTTACACTCCAAAAATTTCGAGTCCAAGTAGATTTTGGACAAAATGGGCTTACAACAAAACTATTTCGTTAAATGAGTTTTTACATTGATTTTATTGTTTTTGGTTGTGTATCAAACCATATTAGACAAAAATAAAAAAAATTAAAATTTGGACCCCAAGTAGTTACACCCCAAAATTTTCGAGTCCAAGGAGATTTTGGACGAAATAGGCTTACAACAAAACTATTTCGTTAAATGAGTTTTTACATTGATTTAATTGCTTCTTGTTGTGTACAAACCATATTAGGTGGAAATAAAATATTAAAAGTTTGGACCCCAAGTACTTACACTCCAAAATTTCGAGTAAATTTTCGAGTTAAAGGAGATTTTGGACGAAATGGGCTTACAACAAAACTATTTCGTTAAACGAGTTTTTACATTGATTTTATTGCTTTTGGTTGTGTATCAAACGACATAAGACTAAAATAAAAAAATTTAAAATTTGGACCCCACGTACTTACACCCCAAAATTTTCGAGTCCAAGGAGATTTTGGACGAAATTAGCTTACAACAAAACTATTGCGTTAATAAGTTTTTACATTGATTTTATTGTTTTTGGTTGTGTATCAAACCATATTAGACAAAAACAAAAAAATTTAAAATTTGGACCCCAAGTACTTACACCTAAACATTTTTGAGTCCAAGGAGATTTTGGACGAAACGGGCTTACAACAAAACTATTTCGTTAAATGAGTTTTTACATTGATTTTATTGTTTTTGTCTGTGTATCAAACTATATAGCAGAAATAAAAAAAATTAAAATTTGGACCCCAAGTACTAACACCCCAAAATTTTCGAGTCCAAGGAGATTTTAAACGAAATGGTGTTGTAAACTATTTCGTAAAGGAGTTTTTACATTGATTTTATTGCTTTTGGTTGTGTATCAAACCATATTAGACTAAAATAAAAAAATTAAAAATTTGGACCCCAAGTACTTACACCCCAAAATTTTCGAGTCCAAAGAGATTTTGGACGAAATGGGCTTACAATAAAACTATTTCGTTAAATTAGTTTTTACATTGATTTTGTTGATTTTGGTTGTGTATCAAACCATATTAGACTAAAATAAAAAAATTAAAAATTTGGACCCCAAGTATTTACACCCCAAAATTTTCGAGTCCAAGGAGATTTTGGACGAAATGGGCTTACAACAAAACTATTTCGTTAAATGAGTTTTTACATTGATTTTATTGTTTTTGGTTGTGTATCAAACCATATTAGACAGAAAAATAAAAATTAAAAATTTCGACCCCAAGTATTTACACCCCAAAATTTTCGAGTCCAAGGAGATTTTGGACGAAATGGGCTTACAACAAAACTATTTCGTTAAATGAGTTTTTACATTGATTTTATTGTTTTTGGTTGTGTATCAAACCATATTAGACAAAAACAAAAAAAATTAAAATTTGGACTCCAAGTACTTACACCCAAAAATTTTTGAGTCCAAGGAGATTTTGAAAGAAATGGGCTAACAACAAAACTATTTCGTTAAATGAGTTTTTACACTGATTTTATTGCTTTTTTTTGTGTATCAAACCATATTAAACAAAAATAAAAAAATTAAAAATTTGGACCCCAAGTACTTACACCCCAAAATTTTCGAGTCCAAGGAGATTTTAGATGAAATTGGCTTACAACAAAACTATTTCGTTAAATGAGTTTTTACACTGATTTTATTGCTTTTTGTTATGTACAAACCATATTAGGTAGAAATAAAAAAATTAATAATTTGGACCCCAAGTACTTACACCCCAAAATTTTCGAGTCCAAGGAGATTTTGGACAAAATGGGCTTACAACAAAACTATTTGGTTAAATGAGTTTTTACATTGATTTTATTGCTTTTGGTTGTGTATCAAACCATATTAGACAAAAATAAAAAAATTAAAAATTTGGACCCCAAGTACTTACACTCAAAAATTTTCGAGTCCAAGGAGATTTTGGACGAAATGGTCTTACAAAAAAACTATTTCGTTAAATGAGTAATTACATTGATTTTATTGTTTTTGCCTGTGTATCAAACCACATTAGACTAAAATAAAAAAAATTAAAAATTTGTACCCCAAGTACTTACACCCCAAAATTTTCGAGTTCAAGGAGATTTTGAACGAAATGGGCTTACAACAAAACTATTTCGTTAAATGAGCTGTTACATTGATTTTGTTGCTTTTGGTTGTGTATCAAACCATATTGGACAAAAATAAAAAAATTAAAAATTTGGACTTCAAGTATTTACACTCCAAAATTTTCGAGTCCAAGGAGATTTTGGACAAAATGGGCTTACAACAAAACTATTTCGTTAAATGAGTTTTTACATTGATTTTATTGCTTTTTGTTGTGTATCAAACCACATTAGACTAAAATAAAAAAAATTAAAAATTTGTACCCCAAGTACTTACACCCCAAAATTTTCGAGTTCAAGGAGATTTTGAACGAAATGGGCTTACAACAAAACTATTTCGTTAAATGAGCTGTTACATTGATTTTGTTGCTTTTGGTTGTGTATCAAACCATATTGGACAAAAATAAAAAAATTAAAAATTTGGACTTCAAGTATTTACACTCCAAAATTTTCGAGTCCAAGGAGATTTTGGACAAAATGGGCTTACAACAAAACTATTTCGTTAAATGAGTTTTTACATTGATTTTATTGCTTTTTGTTGTGTATCAAACCATATTAGACAAAAATAAAAAAATTAAAAATTTGGACCCCAAGTACTTACACTCCAAAAATTTCGAGTCCAAGTAGATTTTGGACAAAATGGGCTTACAACAAAACTATTTCGTTAAATGAGTTTTTACATTGATTTTATTGTTTTTGGTTGTGTATCACACCATATTAGACAAAAATAAAAAAATTTAAAATTTGGACCCCAAGTAGTTACAACCCCAAAGTTTTCGAGTCCAAGTAGATTTTGGACAAAATGGGCTTACAACAAAACTATTTCGTTAAATGAGTTTTTACATTGATTTTATTGCTTTTTGTTGTGTATCAAACCATATTAGACAAAAATAAAAAAATTAAAAATTTGGACCCCAAGTACTTAACACTCCAAAATTTTCGAGTCCAAGGAGATTTTGGACGAAATGGTCTTACAAAAAAACTATTTCGTTAAATGAGTAATTACATTGATTTTATTGTTTTTGCCTGTGTATCAAACCACATTAGACTAAAATAAAAAAAATTAAAAATTTGTACCCCAAGTACTTACACCCCAAAATTTTCGAGTTCAAGGAGATTTTGAACGAAATGGGCTTACAACAAAACTATTTCGTTAAATGAGCTGTTACATTGATTTTGTTGCTTTTGGTTGTGTATCAAACCATATTGGACAAAAATAAAAAATTTTATAATTTGGACCCCAAGTACTTACACCCCAAAATTTTCGAGTCCAAGTAGATTTTGGACGAAATGGGCTTACAACAAAACTATTTCGTTAAATGAGTTTTTACATTGATTTTATTGCTTTTTGTTGTGTATCAAACCACATTAGACTAAAATAAAAAAAATTAAAAATTTGTACCCCAAGTACTTACACCCCAAAATTTTCGAGTTCAAGGAGATTTTGAACGAAATGGGCTTACAACAAAACTATTTCGTTAAATGAGCTGTTACATTGATTTTGTTGCTTTTGGTTGTGTATCAAACCATATTGGACAAAAATAAAAAAATTAAAAATTTGGACTTCAAGTACTTACACTCCAAAATTTTCGAGTCCAAGGAGATTTTGGACAAAATGGGCTTACAACAAAACTATTTCGTTAAATGAGTTTTTACATTGATTTTATTGCTTTTTGTTGTGTATCAAACCATATTAGACAAAAATAAAAAAATTAAAAATTTGGACCCCAAGTACTTACACTCCAAAAATTTCGAGTCCAAGTAGATTTTGGACAAAATGGGCTTACAACAAAACTATTTCGTTAAATGAGTTTTTACATTGATTTTATTGTTTTTGGTTGTGTATCAAACCATATTAGACAAAAATAAAAAAATTTAAAATTTGGACCCCAAGTAGTTACAACCCCAAAGTTTTCGAGTCCAAGTAGATTTTGGACAAAATGGGCTTACAACAAAACTATTTCGTTAAATGAGTTTTTACATTGATTTTATTGCTTTTTGTTGTGTATCAAACCATATTAGACAAAAATAAAAAAATTAAAAATTTGGACCCCAAGTACTTACACTCCAAAAATTTCGAGTCCAAGTAGATTTTGGACAAAATGGGCTTACAACAAAACTATTTCGTTAAATGAGTTATAACATTGATTTTATTGTTTTTGGTTGTGTATCAAACCATATTAGACAAAAATAAAAAAAATTAAAATTTGGACCCCAAGTAGTTACACCCCAAAATTTTCGAGTCCAAGGAGATTTTGGACGAAATAGGCTTACAACAAAACTATTTCGTTAAATGAGTTTTTACATTGATTTTATTGCTTCTTGTTGTGTACAAACCATATTAGGTGGAAATAAAATATTAAAAGTTTGGACCCCAAGTACTTACACTCAAAAATTTCGAGTAAATTTTCGAGTTAAAGGAGATTTTGGACGAAATGGGCTTACAACAAAACTATTTCGTTAAACGAGTTTTTACATTGATTTTATTGCTTTTGGTTGTGTATCAAACGACATAAGACTAAAATAAAAAAATTTAAAATTTGGACCCCAAGTACTTACACCCCAAAATTTTCGAGTCCAAGGAGATTTTGGACGAAATTAGCTTACAACAAAACTATTGCGTTAATAAGTTTTTACATTGATTTTATTGTTTTTGGTTGTGTATCAAACCATATTAGACAAAAACAAAAAAATTTAAAATTTGGACCCCAAGTACTTACACCCAAACATTTTTGAGTCCAAGGAGATTTTGGACGAAACGGGCTTACAACAAAACTATTTCGTTAAATGAGTATTTACATTGATTTTATTGTTTTTGTCTGTGTATCAAACCATATAGCAGAAATAAAAAAAATTAAAATTTGGACCCCAAGTACTAACACCCCAAAATTTTCGAGTCCAAGGAGATTTTAAACGAAATGGGCTTACAACAAAACTATTTTGTAAAGGAGTTTTTACATTGATTTTATTGCTTTTGGTTGTGTATCAAACCATATTAGACTAAAATAAAAAAATTAAAAATTTGGACCCCAAGTACTTACACCCCAAAATTTTCGAGTCCAAGGAGATTTTGGACGAAATGGGCTTACAACAAAACTATTTCGTTAAATTAGTTTTTACATTGATTTTGTTGCTTTTAGTTGTGTATCAAACCATATTAGACTAAAATAAAAAAATTAAAAATTTGGACCCCAAGTATTTACACCCCAAAATTTTCGAGTCCAAGGAGATTTTGGACGAAATGGGCTTACAACAAAACTATTTCGTTAAATGAGTTTTTACATTGATTTTATTGTTTTTGGTTGTGTATCAAACCATATTAGACAAAAACAAAAAAATTTAAAATTTGGACCACAAGTACTTATACCCCAAAGTTTTCGAGTCCAAGGAGATTTTGGACGAAATGGGCTTACAACAAAACTATTTCGTTAAATGTGATTTTACATTGATTTTATTGCTTTTTGTTGTGTATCAAACCATATTAAAGAAAAATAAAAAAATTAAAAATTTGGACCCCAAGTACTTACACCCCAAAGTTTTCGAGTCCAAGGAGATTTAGGACGAAATGGGCTTACAACAAAACTATTTCGTTAAATGAGTTTTAACATTTATTTTATTGCTTTTGGTTGTGTATCAAACCATATTAGACAAAAATAAAAAAATTAAAAATTTGGACCCCAAGTATTTACACTCCAAAATTTTCGAGTCCAAGGAGATTTTGGACGAAATGGGCATACAACAAAACTATTTCGTTAAATGAGTTTTTACATTCATTTTATTGCTTTTTGTTGTGTATCAAACCATATTAGACAAAAATAAAAAAATTAAAAATTTGGACCCCAAGTACTTACACCCCAAAGTTTTCGAGTCCAAGGAGATTTAGGACGAAATGGGCTTACAACAAAACTATTTCGTTAAATGAGTTTTTACATTGATTTTATTGCTTTTGGTTGTGCATCAAACCATATTAGACAAAAATAAAAAAATTAAAAATTTGGACCCCAAGTATTTACACTCCAAAATTTTCGAGTCCAAGGAGATTTTGGACGAAATGGGCATACAACAAAACTATTTCGTTAAATGAGTTTTTACATTCATTTTATTGCTTTTTGTTGTGTATCAAACCATATTAGACAAAAATAAACAAATTAAAAATTTGGACCCCAAGTACTTACAATCCAAAATTTTCGAGTCCATGTAGATTTTGGACAAAATGGGCTTAAAACAAAACTATTTCGTTAAATGAGTTTTTACATTGATTTTATTGTTTTTGGTTGACTATCAAACCATATTAGACAAAAATAAAAAAATTTAAAATTTGGACCCCAAGTAGTTACACCCTAAAATTTTCGAGTCCAAGGAGATTTTGGACGAAATAGGCTTACAACAAAACTATTTCGTTAAATGAGTATTTACATTGATTTTATTGCATTTTGTTGTGTACAAACCATATTAGGTAGAAATAAAAAAATTAATAATTTGGGCCCCAAGTACTTACACCCCAAAATTTTCGAGTCCAAGAAGATTTTGGACAAAATGGGCTTACAACAAAACTATTTCGTTAAATGAGTATTTACATTGATTTTACTGCTTTTTGTTGTGTATCAACCATATTAGTAAAATAATAAAAAAATTAAAAATTTGGACCCCAAGTACTTACACCCCAAAATTTTCGTGTCCAAGGAGATTTTGGACGAAATGGGCTTACAACAAAACTGAGTTTTTACATTGATTTTATTGCTTTTGGTTGTGTATTAAACCATATTAGACAAAAATAAAAAAATTAAAAATTTGGACCCCAAGTTTTTACACCACAAAATTTTCGATTCCAAGGAGATTTTGGACGAAATGGGCTTACAACAAAACTATTTCGTTAATTGAGTATTTACATTGATTTTATTGCTTTTTGTTGTGTATCAACCATATTAGACAAAAATAAAAAAATTAAAAATTTGGACCCCAAGTACTTACACCCCAAAATTTTCGTGTCCAAGGAGATTTTGGACGAAATGGGCTTACAACAAAACTGAGTTTTTACATTGATTTTATTGCTTTTTGTTGTGTATCAACCATATTAGACAAAAATAAAAAAATTAAAAATTTGGACCCCAAGTACTTACACCCCAAAATTTTCGTGTCCAAGGAGATTTTGGACGAAATGGGCTTACATCAAAACTATTTCGTTAATTGAGTATTTACATTGATTTTATTGCTTTTTGTTGTGTATCAACCATATTAGACAAAAATAAAAAAATTAAAAATTTGGACCCCAAGTACTTACACCCCAAAATTTTCGAGTCCAAGGAGATTTTGGACGAAATGGGTTTACAACAAAACTATTTCGTTAAATGAGTATTTACATTGATTTTATTGCTTTTTGATGTGTATCAACCATATTAGACAAAAATAAAAAAATTAAAAATTTGGACCCCAAGTACTTACACCCCAAAATTATCGAGTCCAAGGAGATTTTGGACGAAATGGGCTTACAACAAAACTATTTCGTTAAATGAGTTTTTACATTGATTTTATTGCTTTTGGTTGTGTATCAAACCATAATAGACAGAAAAAAAAAATTAAAAATTTGGACCCCAAGTATTTACACCCCAAAATTTTCGAGTCCAAGGAGATTTTGGACGAAATGGGCTTACAACAAAACTATTTCGTTAAATGAGTTTTTACATTGATTTTATTGTTTTTGGTTGTGTATCAAACCATATTAGACAAAAACAAAAAAATTTAAAATTTGGACTCCAAGTACTTACACCCAAAAATTTTTGAGTCCAAGGAGATTTTGAAAGAAATGGGTTTACAACCAAACTATTTCGTTAAATGAGTTTTTACACTGATTTTATTGCTTTTTTTTGTGTATCAAACCATATTAAACAAAAATAAAAAAATTAAAAATTTGGACCCCAACTACTTACACCCCAAAATTTTCGAGTCCAAGGAGATTTTAGATGAAATGGGCTTACAACAAAACTATTTCGTTAAATGAGTTTTTACATTGATTTTATTGCTTTTGGTTGTGTATCAAACCATATTAGACTAAAATAAAAAAATTAAAAATTTGGACCCCAAGTACTTACACCCCAAAATTTTCGAGTCCAAGGAGATTTTGGACGAAATGGGCTTACAACAAAACTATTTCGTTAAATTAGTTTTTACATTGTCTTTATTGCTTTTGGTTGTGTATAAAATCATATTAGACAAAAATAAAAAAAATTTAAAATTTGGACCCCAAGTATTTCACACCCCAAAATTTTCGAGTCCAAGGAGATTTTAGATGAAATGGGCTTACAACAAAACTATTTCGTTAATTGAGTTTTTACATTGATTTTATTGCATTTGGTTGTGTATCAAACCATATTAAAAAAAATAAAAAAATTGAAAATTTGGACCCCAAGTACTTACACCCCAAAATTTTCGAGTCCAAGGAGATTTTAGACGAAATAGGCTTACAACAAAACTATTTCGTTAAATTAGTTTTTACATTGATATTATTGATTTTGGTTGTGTATCAAACCATATTAGACAAAAACAAAAAAATTAAAAATTTGGACCCCAAGTATTTACACCCCAAAATTTTCGAGTCCAAGGAGATTTTGGACGAAATGGGCTTACAACAAAACTATTTCGTTAAATGAGTTTTTACATTGATTTTATTGTTTTTGGTTGTGTATCAAACCATATTAGACAAAAACAAAAAAATTAAAAATTTGGACCCCAAGTACTTACCCCCAAAAATTTTTGAGTCCAAGGAGATTTTGGACGAAATAGGCTTACAACAAAACTATTTCGTTAAATGAGTTTTTACATTGATTTTATTGCTTTTTGTTGTGTACAAACCATATTAGGTAGAAATAAAAAAATTAAAAGTTTGGACCCTTGGAGTACTTACACTCCAAAATTTCGAGTAAATTTTCGAGTCCAAGGAGATTTTGGACGAAATGGGCTTACAACAAAATTATTTCGTTAAATGAGTTTTTACATTGATTTTATTGCTTTTTGTTGTGTATCAACCATATTAGACAAAAACAAAAAAAATTAAAATTTAGATCCCAAGTACTAACACCCCAAAATTTTCGAGTCCAAGGAGATTTTAGACGAAATGGGCTTACAACAAAACTATTTCGTTAAATGAGTTTTTACATTGATTTTATTGCTTTTTGTTGTGTATCAACCATATTAGACAAAAATAAAAAAAATTAAAATTTAGATCCCAAGTACTAACACCCCAAAATTTTCGAGTCCAAGGAGTTTTTAGACGAAATGGGCTTACAACAAAACTATTTCGTTAAATGAGTTTTTACATTGATTTTAATGCTTTTTGTTGTGTATCAAACCATATCAGACTAAAATAAAAAAATTAAAAATTTGGACTTCAAGTACTTACACCCCAAAATTGTCGAGTCCCAGGAGATTTTGGACGAAATGGGCTTACAACAAATCTATTTCGTTAAATTAGTTTTTACATTGATTTTATTGCTTTTGGTTGTGTATCAAACCATATTAGATAAAAATAAAAAAAATAAAAATTTGGACCCCGAGTATTAACACCCCAAAATTTTTGAGTCCAAGGAGATTTTGGACGAAATGGGCTTACAACAAAACTATTTCGTTAAATGAGTTTTTACATTGATTTTATTGTTTTTGGTTGTGTATCAAACCATATTAGACAAAAACAAAAAAATTTAAAATTTGGACCACAAGTACTTATTCCCCAAAGTTTTCGAGTCCAAGGAGATTTTGGACGAAATGGGCTTACAACAAAACTATTTCGTTAAATGAGTTTTTACATTGGTTTTATTGCTTTTGGTTGTGTATCAAACCATATTAAACAAAAATAAAAAATTTAAAATTTGGACCCCAAGTATTTACAACCAAAAAATTTCGAGTCCAAGGAGATTTTGGACGAAATGGGCTTACAACAAAACTATTTCGTTAAATGAGTTTTTACATTGATTTTATTGCTTTTGGTTGTGTATCAAACCATATTAGACAAAAATAAAAAAATTAATAATTTGGACCCCAAGTATTTACACCCCAAAGTTTTCGAGTCCAAGGAGATTTTGGACGAAATGGGCTTACAACAAAACTATTTCGTTAAATGAGTTTTTACATTGATTTTATTGCTTTTGGTTGTGTATCAAACCACATTAGGTCTTACTCCCCAAAATTTTCGAGTCCAAGGAGATTTTGGACGAAATGGGCATACAACAAAACTATTTAATTAAATGAGTATTTACATTGATTTTGTTGATTTTGTTTGTGTATCAAACCATATTAGACAAAAATAAAAAAAAAATTAAAATTTGAACCCCAAGTACGTACACCCCATAATTTTCGAGTCCAAGGAGATTTTAGACGAAATGGGCTTACAACAAAACTATTTCGTTAAATGAGTTTTTACATTGATTTTATTGCTTTTGGTTGTGTATCAAACCATATTAGACTAAAATAAAAAAAATTTAAAATTTAAACCCCAAGTACTTACACCCCAAAATTTTCGAGTCCAAGGAGATTTTGGACGAAATGGGCTTACAACAAAACTATTTCGTTAAATGAGTTTTTACATTGATTTTATTGTTTTTGGTTGTGTATCAAACCATATTAGACAAAAATAAAAAAATTAAAAATTTGGATCCCAAGTACTTACACCCCAAAATGTTCGAGTCCAAGGAGATTTTGAAAGAAATGGGCTTACAACAAAACTATTTCGTTAAATGAGTTTTTACATTGATTTTATTACTTTTGGTTGTGTATCAAACCATATTAGGTAGAAATAAAAAAATGTAAAATTTGGACCCCGAATAGTAACACCCCAAAATTTTCGAGTCCAAGGAGATTTTGTACGAAATAGGCTTACAACAAAACTATTTCGTTAAATGAGTTTTTACATTGATTTTATTGTTTTTTGTTGTGTATCAAACCATATTAGACAAAAACAAAAAAATTAAAAATTTGGACCCCAAGTACTTACAACCCCAAAATTTTCGAGTCCAAGGATATTTTGGACGAAATGGACTTAAAACAAAACTATTTCGTTAAATGAGTTTTTACATTGATTTTATTGCTTTTGGTTGTGTATCAAACCACGTTAGACTAAAATAAAAAAATTATAAATTTGTACCCCAAGTACTTACACCCCAAAATTTTCGAGTCAAAGGATATTTTGGGCGAAATGGGCTTACAACAAAACTATTTCGTTAAATGAGTTTTTAAATTGATTTTATTGCTTTTTGTTGTGTATCAAACAACATTAGACAAAAATAAAAAAATTAAAAATTTGGACCCTAAGTACTTACACCCCAAAATTTTCGAGTCCAAGGAGATTTTGGACGAAATGGGCTTACAACAAAACTATTTCGTTAAATGAGTTTTTACATTGATTTTATTGCTTTTGGTTGTGTATCAAACATATTAGACAAAAATAAAAAAATTAATAATTTGGACCCCAAGTACTTACACCCCAAAATTTTCGAGTCCAAGGAGATTTTGGACGAAATGGGCTTACAACAAAACTATTTCGTTAAATGAGTTTTTACATTGATTTTATTGCTTTTGTTTGTGTATCAAACCACATTAAACTAAAATAAAAAATTAAAAATTTGGACCCCAAGTACTTACACCCCAAAATTTTCGAGTCCAAGGAGATTTTGGACGAAATGGGCTTACAACAAAACTATTTCGTTAAATGAGTTTTTACATTGATTTTATTGCTTTTGGTTGTGTATCAAACCATATTAGACAAAAATAAAAAAATTAATAATTTGGACCCCAAGTACTTACACCCCAAAATTTTCGAGTCCAAGGAGATTTTGAACGAAATGGGCTTACAACTAAACTATTTCGTTAAATGAGTTTTTACATTGATTTTATTGCTTTTGGTTGTGTATCAAACCACATTAGACTAAATTAAAAAAATTTAAAATTTGAACCCCAGGTACTTACACCCCAAAATTTTCGAGTCCAAGGAGATTTTGGTCGAAATGGGCTTACAACAAAACTATTTCGTTAAATGAGTTTTTACATTGATTTTATTGCTTTTGGTTGTGTATCAAACCATATTAGACAAAAATAAAAAAATTAATAATTTGGACCCCAAGTACTTACACCCCAAAATTTTCGAGTCCAAGGAGATTTTGAACGAAATGGGCTTACAACTAAACTATTTCGTTAAATGAGTTTTTACTTTGATTTTATTGCTTTTGGTTGTGTATCAAACCACATTAAACTAAAATAAAAAATTAAAAATTTGGACCCCAAGTACTTACACCCCAAAATTTTCGAGTCCAAGGAGATTTTGGACGAAATGGGCTTACAACAAAACTATTTCGTTAAATGAGTTTTTAAATTGATTTTATTGCTTTTTGTTGTGTATCAAACCATATTAGACAAAAATAAAAAAATTAAAAATTTGGACCCCAAGTACTTATACCCCAAAATTTTCGAGTCCAAGGAGATTTTGGACGAAATGGGCTTACAACAAAACTATTTCGTTAAATGAGTTTTTACATTGATATTATTGCTTTTGGTTGTGTATCAAACCATATTAGACAAAAATAAAAGATTAATAATTTGGACCCCAAGTACTTACACCACAAAATTTTCGAGTCCAAGGAGATTTTGGACGAAACGGGCTTACAACAAAACTATTTCGTTAAATGAGTTTTTACATTGATTTTATTGCTTTTTGTTGTGTATCAAACCATTTTAGACAAAAATCAAAAAATTAAAAATTTGGACCCCAAGTACTTAAACTCCAAAATTTTCGAGTCCAAGTAGATTTTGGACAAAATGGGCTTACAACAAAACTATTTCGTTAAATGAGTTTTTACATTGATTTAATTGCTTTTGGTTGTGTATCAAACCATATTAGACAAAAAATAAAAAAAATATTAAAATTTGAACCCCAAGTACTTACACCCCAAAATTTTCGAGTCCAAGGAGATTTTGGACGAAATGGGCTTACAACAAAACTATTTCGTTAAATGAGTTTTTACACTGATTTTATTGCTTTTTGTTATGTACAAACCATATTAGGTAGAAATAAAAAAATTATTAATTTGGACCCCAAGTACTTACACCCCAAAATTTTCGAGTCCAAGGAGATTTTGGACAAAATGGGCTAACAACAAAACTATTTCGTTAAATGAGTTTTTACATTGATTTTATTGCTTTTTTTTGTGTATCAAACAATATTAGACAAAACTAAAAAAATTAAAAATTTGGACCCCCAAGTACTTACACTCCAAAATTTTCGAGTCCAAGGAGATTTTGGACGAAATGGTCTTACAACAAAACTATTTCGTTAAATGAATTTTTACATTGATTTTATTGTTTTTGCCTGTGTATCAAACCATATTAGGTAGAAATAAAAAATTTTATAATTTGGACCCCAAGTACTTACACCCCAAAATTTTCGAGTCCAAGTAGATTTTGGACGAAATGGGCTTACAACAAAACTATTTCGTTAAATGAGTTTTTACATTGATTTAATTGCTTTTTGTTGTGTATCAAACCACATTAGACTAAAATAAAAAAAATTAAAAATTTGTACCCCAAGTACTTACACCCCAAAATTTTCGAGTTCAAGGAGATTTTGAACGAAATGGGCTTACAACAAAACTATTTCGTTAAATGAGCTGTTACATTGATTTTGTTGCTTTTCGTTGTGTATCAAACCATATTGGACAAAAATAAAAAAATTAAAAATTTGGACTTCAAGTATTTACACCCCAAAATTTTCGAGTCCAAGGAGATTTTGGACGAAATGGGCTTACAAAAAAACTATTACGTTAAATGAGTTTTTTACATTGATTTTATTGCTATTGGTTGTGTATCAAACCATATTAGACAAAAATAAAAAAATTAAAAATTTGTACTCCAAGTATTTACACTCCAAAGTTTTCGATTCCAAGGAGATTTTGGACGAAATGGGCTTACAACAAAACTATTTCGTTAAATGAGTATTTATATTGATGTTATTGCTTTTTGTTGTGTATCAAACCATATTAGACAAAAATAAAAAAATTAATAATTTGGACCCCAAGTACTTACACCCCAAAGTTTTCGAGTCCAAGGAGATTTTGGACGAAATGGGCTTACAACAAAACTATTTCGTTAAATGAGTTTTTACATTGATTTTATTGCTTTTGGTTGTGTATCAAACCACATTAGGTCTTACTCCCCAAAATTTTCGAGTCCAAGGAGATTTTGGACGAAATGGGCATACAACAAAACTATTTCATTAAATGAGTATTTACATTGATTTTGTTGCTTTTGTTTGTGTATCAAACCATATTAGACAAAAATAAAAAAAAAATTAAAATTTGAACCCCAAGTACTTACACCCCATAATTTTCGAGTCCAAGGAGATTTTAGACGAAATGGGCTTACAACAAAACTATTTCGTTAAATGAGTTTTTACATTGATTTTATTGCTATTGGTTGTGTATCAAACCATATTAGACAAAAATAAAAAAATTAAAAATTTGTACTCCAAGTATTTACAACCCAAAATTTGCGATTCCAAGGAGATTTTGGACGAAATGGGGCTTACAACAAAACTATTTCGTTAAATGAGTATTTATATTGATGTTATTGCTTTTTGTTGTGTATCAAACCATATTAGACAAAAATAAAAAAATTAAAAATTTGGACCCCAAGTACTTAGACTAAAAAATTTTCGAGTCCAAGTAGATTTTGGACAAAATGGGCTTACAACAAAACTATTTCGTTAAATGAGTTTTTACATTGATTTTATTGCTTTTGGTTGTGTATCAAACCATATTAGACAAAAATAAAAAAATTAATAATTTGGACCCCAAGTACTTACACTCCAAAGTTTTCGAGTCCAAGGAGATTTTGGACGAAATGGGCTTACAACAAAACTATTTCGTTAAATGAGTTTTTACATTGATTTTATTGCTTTTGGTTGTGTATCAAACCACATTAGGTCTTACTCCACAAAATTTTCGAGTCCAAGGAGATTTTGGACGAAATGGGCATACAACAAAACTATTTCATTAAATGAGTATTTACATTGATTTTGTTGCTTTTGTTTGTGTATCAAACCATATTAGACAAAAATAAAAAAAAAATTAAAATTTGAACCCCAAGTACTTACACCCCATAATTTTCGAGTCCAAGGAGATTTTAGACGAAATGGGCTTACAACAAAACTATTTCGTTAAATGAGTTTTTACATTGATTTTATTGCTATTGGTTGTGTATCAAACCATATTAGACAAAAATAAAAAAATTAAAAATTTGTACTCCAAGTATTTACAACCCAAAATTTGCGATTCCAAGGAGATTTTGGACGAAATGGGCTTACAACAAAACTATTTCGTTAAATGAGTATTTATATTGATGTTATTGCTTTTTGTTGTGTATCAAACCATATTAGACAAAAATAAAAAAATTAAAAATTTGGACCCCAAGTACTTACAGTTTACTTACACTCCAAAATTTTCGAGTCCAAGTAGATTTTGGACGAAATGGGCTTACAACAAAACTATTTCGTTAAATGAGTATTTACATTGATTTTATTGCTTTTTGTTGTGTATCAAACCATATTAGACAAAAATAAAAAAATTAATTATTTGGACCCCAAGTACTTACACCCCAAAGTTTTCGAGTCCAAGGAGATTTAGGACGAAATGGGCTTACAACAGAACTATTTCGTTAAATGAGTTTTAACATTGATTTTATTGCTTTTGGTTGTGTTTCAAAACCATATTAGACAAAAATAAAAAAATTAAAAATTTGGACCCCAAGTATTTACACCCCAAAATTTTCGAGTCCAAGGAGATTTTGGACGAAATGGGCTTACAACAAAACTATTTCGTTAAATGAGTTTTTACATTGATTTTATTGTTTTTGGTTGTGTATAAAACCACATAAGACTAAAATAAAAAAATTAAAAATTTGAACCCCAAGTACTTACACCACAAAATTTTCGAGTCCAAGGAGATTTTGGACGAAATGGGCTTACAACAAAACTATTTCATTAAATGAGTTTTTACATTGATTTTATTGCTTTTTGTTGTGTATCAAACCATATTAGACTAAAATAAAAAAATTAAAAATTTGGACCTTAAGTACTTACACCCCAAAATTTTCGAGTCCAAGGAGATTTTGGACGAAATGGGCTTACAACAAAACTATTTCGTTAAATTAGTTTTTAAATTGATTTTGTTGCTTTTAGTTGTGTATCAAACCATATTAGACTAAAATTATAAAATTAAAAATTTGGACCCCAAGTATTTACACCCCAAAATTTTCGAGTCCAAGGAGATTTTGGACGAAATGGGCTTACAACAAAACTATTTCGTTAAATGAGCTTTTACATTGATTTTATTGTTTTTGGTTGTGTATCAAACCATATTAGACAAAAATAAAAAAATTTAAAATTTGGACTAGAAGTACTTATACCCCAAAGTTTTCGAGTCCAAGGAGATTTTGGACGAAATGGGCTTACAACAAAACTATTTCGTTAAATGAGATTTTACATTGATTTTATTGCTTTTTGTTGTGTATCAAACCATATTAAACAAAAATAAAAAAATTTAAAATATGGACCCCAAATATTAACACCCCAAAATTTTCGAGTCCAAGGAGATTTTGGACGAAATGGGCTTACAACAAAACTATTTCGTTTAAATGAGTTTTTTACATTGATTTTATTGCTTTTGGTTGTGTATCAAACCATATTAAACAAAAATAAAAAATTTATTATTTGGACCCCAAGTACTTACACCCCAAAGTTTTCGAGTCCAAGGAGATTTAGGACGAAATGGGCTTACAACAGAACTATTTCGTTAAATGAGTTTTAACATTGATTTTATCGCTTTTGGTTGTGTATCAAACCATATTAGACAAAAATAAAAAAATTAAAAATTTGGACCCCAAGTATTTACACCCCAAAATGTTCGAGTCCAAGGAGATTTTGGACGAAATGGGCTTACAACAAAACTATTTCGTTAAATGAGTTTTTACATTGATTTTATTGCTTTTTGTTGTGTATCAACCATATTAGACAAAAATAAAAAAATAAAAATTTGGACCCCAAGTACTAACACTCCAAAATTTCGAGTAAATTTTCGAGTCCAAGGAGATTTTGGACGAAATGGGCTTACAACAAAACTATTTCGTTAAATGAGTTTTTACATTGATTTTATTGTTTTTGGTTGTGTATCAAACCACATAAGACTAAAATAAAAAAATTAAAAATTTGAACCCCAAGTACTTACACCACAAAATTTTCGAGTCCAAGGAGATTTTGGACGAAATGGGCTTACAACAAAACTATTTCATTAAATGAGTTTTTACATTCATTTTATTGCTTTTTGTTGTGTATCAAACCATATTAGACAAAAATAAAAAAATTAAAAATTTGGACCCCAAGTACTTACAATCCAAAATTTTCGAGTCCAAGGAGATTTTGGACAAAATGGGCTTACAACAAAACTATTTCGTTAAATGAGTTTTTACATTGATTTTATTGTTTTTGGTTGACTATCAAACCATATTAGACAAAAATAAAAAAATTTAAAATTTGGACCCCAAGTAGTTACACCCTAAAATTTTCGATTCCAAGTAGATATTGGACGAAATAGGCTTACAACAAAACTATTTCGTTAAATGAGTACTTACATTGATTTTATTGCTTTTTGTTGTGTACAAACCATATTAGGTAGAAATAAAAAAATTAATAATTTGGGCCCCAAGTACTTACACCCCAAAATTTTCGAGTCCAAGAAGATTTTGGACAAAATGGGCTTACAACAAAACTATTTCGTTAAATGAGTATTTACATTGATTTTATTGCTTTTGGTTGTGTATCAAACCATATTAGACAAAAATAAAAAAATTAAAAATTTGGACCACAAGTACTTACACCCCAAAATTTTCGTGTCCAAGGAGATTTTGGACGAAATGGGCTTACAACAAAACTGAGTTTTTACATTGATTTTATTGCTTTTGGTTATGTATTAAACCATATTAGACAAAAATAAAAAAATTTAAAATTTGGGCCCCAAGTTTTTACACCACAAAATTTTCGAGTCCAAGGAGATTTTGGACGAAATGGGCTTACAACAAAACTATTTCGTTAAATGAGTTTTTACATTGATTTTATTGTTTTTGGTTGTGTATCAAACCATATTAGACAAAAATAAAAAAATTAAAAATTTGGACTCCAAGTACTTACACCCCAAAATTTTGGACGAAATGGGCTTACAACAAAACTGAGTTTTCACATTTATTTTATTGCTTTTGGTTGTGTATTAAACCATATTAGACAAAAATAAAAAAATTAAAAATTTGGGCCCCAAGTTTTTACACCACAAAATTTTCGAGTCCAAGGAGATTTTGGACGAAATGGGCCTACAACAAAACTATTTCGTTAAATGAGTTTTTACATTGATTTTATTGTTTTTGGTTGTGTATCAAACCATATTAGACAAAAATAAAAAAATTAAAAATTTGAACCCCAAGTACTTACACTCCAACATTTTTGAGTCCAAGTAGATTTTGGACAAAATGGGCTTACAACAAAACTATTTCGTTAAATGAGTATTTACATTGATTTTATTGCTTTTTGTTGTGTATCAAGCATATTAGACAAAAATAAAAAATTAAAAATTTGGACCCCAAGTACTTACACCCCAAAATTATCGAGTCCAAGGAGATTTTGGACGAAATGGGCTTACAACAAAACTGAGTTTTTACATTGATTTTATTGCTTTTGGTTATGTATTAAACCATATTAGACAAAAATAAAAAAATTTAAAATTTGAACCCCAAGTACTTACACTCCAACATTTTTGAGTCCAAGTAGATTTTGGACAAAATGGGCTTACAACAAAACTATTTCGTTAAATGAGTATTTACATTGATTTTATTGCTTTTTGTTGTGTACAAACCATATTAGGTAGAAATAAAAAAATTAATAATTTGGGCCCCAAGTACTTACACCCCAAAATTTTCGAGTCCAAGAAGATTTTGGACAAAATGGGCATAACACAAAACTATTTCGTTAAATGAGTTTTTACATTGATTTTATTGCTTTTGGTTGTGTATCAAACCATATTAGACAAAAATAAAAAAAATTTAAAATTTGAACCCCAAGTACTTACACCCCAAAATTTTCGAGTCCACTGAGATTTTGGACGAAATGGGCTTACAACAAAACTATTTCGTTAAATGAGTTTTTACATTGATTTTATTGTTTTTGGTTGTGTATCAAACCATATTAGACAAAAATAAAAAAATTAAAAATTTGGACTCCAAGTACTTACACCCCAAAATTTTGGACGAAATGGGCTTACAACAAAACTGAGTTTTCACATTTATTTTATTGCTTTTGGTTGTGTATTAAACCATATTAGACAAAAATAAAAAAATTAAAAATTTGGGCCCCAAGTTTTTACACCACAAAATTTTCGAGTCCAAGGAGATTTTGGACGAAATGGGCCTACAACAAAACTATTTCGTTAAATGAGTTTTTACATTGATTTTATTGTTTTTGGTTGTGTATCAAACCATATTAGACAAAAATAAAAAAATTAAAAATTTGAACCCCAAGTACTTACACTCCAACATTTTTGAGTCCAAGTAGATTTTGGACAAAATGGGCTTACAACAAAACTATTTCGTTAAATGAGTATTTACATTGATTTTATTGCTTTTTGTTGTGTATCAAGCATATTAGACAAAAATAAAAAATTAAAAATTTGGACCCCAAGTACTTACACCCCAAAATTATCGAGTCCAAGGAGATTTTGGACGAAATGGGCTTACAACAAAACTATTTCGTTAAATGAGTTTTTACATTGATTTTATTGATTTTGGTTGTGTATCAAACCATATTAGACAGAAAAAAAAAATTAAAAATTTGGACCCCAAGTATTTACACCCCAAAATTTTCGAGTCCAAGGAGATTTTGGACGAAATGGGCTTACAACAAAACTATTTCGTTAAATGAGTTTTTACATTGATTTTATTGTTTTTGGTTGTGTATCAAACCATATTAGACAAAAACAAAAAAATTTAAAATTTGGACTCCAAGTACTTACACCCAAAAATTTTTGAGTCCAAGGAGATTTTGGACGAAATTAGCTTACAACAAAACTATTTCGTTAAATGAGTTTTTACATTGATTTTATTGCTTTTTTTTGTGTATCAAACCACATTAAATAAAAATAAAAAAATTAAAAATTTGGACCCCAAGTACTTACACCCCAAAATTTTCGAGTCCAAGGAGATTTTAGATGAAATGGGCTTACAACAAAACTATTTCGTTAAATGAGTTTTTACACTGATTTTATTGCTTTTTGTTATGTACAAACCATATTAGGTAGAAAAAAAAAAATTAATAATTTGGACCCCAAGTACTTACACCCCAAAATTTTCGAGTCCAAGTAGATTTTGGACGAAATGGGCTTACAACAAAACTATTTCGTTAAATGAGTTTTTACATTGATTTTATTGCTTTTTGTTGTGTATCAAACCACATTAGACTAAAATAAAAAAAATTAAAAATTTGTACCCCAAGTACTTACACCCCAAAATTTTCGAGTTCAAGGAGATTTTGAACGAAATGGGCTTACAACAAAACTATTTCGTTAAATGAGCTGTTACATTGATTTTGTTGCTTTTGGTTGTGTATCAAACCATATTGGACAAAAATAAAAAAATTAAAAATTTGGACTTCAAGTATTTACACCCCAAAATTTTCGAGTCCAAGGAGATTTTGAACGAAATGGGCTTACAACAAAACTATTTCGTTAAATGAGTTTTTACATTGATTTTATTGCTATTGGTTGTGTATCAAACCATATTAGACAAAAATAAAAAAATTAAAAACTTGTACTCCAAGTATTTACAACCCAAAATTTTCGATTCCAAGGAGATTTTGGACGAAATGGGCTTACAACAAAACTATTTCGTTAAATGAGTATTTATATTGATTTTATTGCTTTTTGTTGTGTATCAAACCATATTAGACAAAAATTAAAAATTTGGACCCCAAGTACTTAGACTCCAAAATTTTCGAGTCCAAGGAGATTTTGGACGAAATGGTCTTACAAAAAAACTATTTCGTTAAATGAGTATTTACATTGATTTTATTGTTTTTGCCTGTGTATAAACCATATTAGGTAGAAATAAAATTTTCACCCCAAAATTTTCGAGTCCAAGTAGATTTTGGACGAAATGGGCTTACAACAAAACTATTTCGTTAAATGAGTTTTTACATTGATTTTATTGCTTTTTGTTGTGTGTCAAACCACATTAGACTAAAATAAAAAAAATTAAAAATTTAGTCCCCAAGTACTTACACCCCAAAATTTTCGAGTTCAAGGAGATTTTGAACGAAATGGGCTTACAACAAAACTATTTCGTTAAATGAGCTGTTACATTGATTTTGTTGCTTTTGGTTGTGTATCAAACCATATTGGACAAAAATAAAAAAATTAAAAATTTGGACTTCAAGTATTTACACCCCAAAATTTTCGAGTCCAAGGAGATTTTGGACGAAATGGGCTTACAACAAAACTATTTCGTTAAATGAGTTTTTACATTGATTTTATTGCTATTGGTTGTGTATCAAACCATATTAGACAAAAATAAAAAAATTAAAAATTTGTACTCCAAGTATTTACAACCCAAAATTTTCGATTCCAAGGAGATTTTGGACGAAATGGGCTTACAACAAAACTATTTCGTTAAATGAGTATTTATATTGATGTTATTGCTTTTTGTTGTGTATCAAACCATATTAGACAAAAATAAAAAAATTAAAAATTTGGACCCCAAGTACTTAGACTCCAAAATTTTCGAGTCCAAGTAGATTTTGGACAAAATGGGCTTACAACAAAACTATTTCGTTAAATGAGTTTTTACATGGATTTTATTGCTTTTTGTTGTGTATCAAACCATATTAGACAAAAATAAAAAAATTAAAAATTTGGACCCCAAGTACTTACACTCCAAAAATTTCGAGTCCAAGTAGATTTTGGACAAAATGGGCTTACAACAAAACTATTTCGTTAAATGAGTTTTTACATTGATTTTATTGTTTTTGGTTGTGTATCAAACCATATTAGACAAAAATAAAAAAATTTAAAATTTGGACCCCAAGTACTTACACCCCAAAATTTTCGAGTCCAAGGAGATTTTGGACGAAATAGGCTTACAACAAAACTATTTCGTTAAATGAGTTTTTACATTGATTTTATTGCTTCTTGTTGTGTACAAACCATATAAGGTGGAAATAAAATATTAAAAGTTTGGACCCCAAGTACTTACACTCCAAAATTTCGAGTAAATTTTCGAGTCCAAGGAGATTTTGGGCGAAATGGGCTTATAACAAAACTATTTCGTTAAACGAGTTTTTACATTGATTTTATTGCTTTTGGTTGTGTATCAAACCACATAAGACTAAAATAAAAAAATTTAAAATTTGGACCCCAAGTACTTATACCCCCAAAATTTTCGAGTCCAAGGAGATTTTGGACGAAATTAGCTTACAACAAAACTATTTCGTTAATAAGTTTTTACATTGATTTTATTGTTTTTGGTTGTGTATCAAACCATATTAGACAAAAACAAAAAAAATTTAAAATTTGGACCAAAAGTACTTACACCCAAACATTTTTGAGTCCAAGGAGATTTTGGACGAAACGGGCTTACAACAAAACTATTTCGTTAAATGAGTTTTTTACATTGATTTTATTGTTTTTGTTTGTGTATCAAACCATATTAGACTAAAATAAAAAACTTAAAAATTTGGACCCCAAGTACTTACACCCCAAAATTTTCGAGTCCAAGGAGATTTTGGACGAAATGGGCTTACAACAAAACTATTTCGTTAAATTAGTTTTTACATTGATTTTGTTGCTTTTAGTTGTGTATCAAACCATATTAGACAAAAACAAAAAAATTTAATAAATTTGGACCACAAGTACTTATACCCCAAAGTTTTCGAGTCCAAGGAGATTTTGGACGAAATGGGCTTACAACAAAACTATTTCGTTAAATGAGTTTTAACATTGATTTTATTGCTTTTGGTTGTGTATCAAACCATATTAGACAAAAATAAAAAAATTAAAAATTTGGACCCCAAGTACTTACACCCCAAAAATTTCGAGTCCAAGGAGATTTTGGACGAAATGGGCTTACAACAAAACTATTTCGTTAAATTAGTTTTTACATTGATTTTGTTGCTTTTAGTTGTGTATCAAACCATATTAGACAAAAACAAAAAAAATTTAATAAATTTGGACCACAAGTACTTATACCCCAATGTTTTCGAGTCCAAGGAGATTTTGGACGAAATGGGCTTACAACAAAACTATTTCGTTAAAATGAGTTTTAACATTGATTTTATTGCTTTTGGTTGTGTATCAAACCATATTAGACTAAAATAAAAAACTTAAAAATTTGGACCCCAAGTACTTACACCCCAAAATTTTCGAGTCCAAGGAGATTTTGGACGAAATGGGCTTACAACAAAACTATTTCGTTAAATTAGTTTTTACATTGATTTTGTTGCTTTTAGTTGTGTATCAAACCATATTAGACAAAAACAAAAAAAATTTAATAAATTTGGACCACAAGTACTTATACCCCAAAGTTTTCGAGTCCAAGGAGATTTTGGACGAAATGGGCTTACAACAAAACTATTTCGTTAAATGAGTTTTTACATTGATTTTATTGCTTTTTGTTGTGTATCAACCATATTAGGCAAAAATAAAAAATTAAAAATTTGGACCCCAAGTACTTACACTCCAAAATTTCGAGTAAATTTTCGAGTCCAAGGAGATTTTGGACAAAATGGGCTTACAATAAAACTATTTCGTTAAATGAGTTTTTACATTGATTTTATTGTTTTTGGTTGTGTATCAAACCACATAAGACTAAAATAAAAAAATTAAAAATTTGAACCCCAAGTACTTACACCACAAAATTTTCGAGTCCAAGGAGATTTTGGACGAAATGGGCTTACAACAAAAACTATTTCGTTAAATGAGTTTTTACATTGATTTTATTGTTTTTGGTTGTGTATCAAACCATATTAGACAAAAATAAAAAAATTTAAAATTTGAACCCCAAGTACTTACACTCCAACATTTTTGAGTCCAAGTAGATTTTGGACAAAATGGGCTTACAACAAAACTATTTCGTTAAATGAGTTTTTACATTGATTTTATTGCTTTTTGTTGTGTATCAACCATATTAGACAAAAATAAAAAAAATTAAAAATTTGGACCCCAAGTACTTACACCCCAAAATTTTCGTGTCCAAGAAGATTTTGGACGAAATGGGCTTACAACAAAAACTGAGTTTTTACATTGATTTTATTGCTATTGGTTGTGTATCAAACCATATTAGACAAAAATAAAAAAATTAAAAATTTGTACTCCAAGTATTTACAACCCAAAATTTTCGATTCCAAGGAGATTTTGGACGAAATGGGCTTACAACAAAACTATTTCGTTAAATGAGTATTTATATTGATGTTATTGCTTTTTGTTGTGTATCAAACCATATTAAACAAAAATAAAAAAATTAAAAATTTGGACCCCAAGTACTTAGACTCCAAAATTTTCGAGTCCAAGTAGATTTTGGACAAAATGGGCTTACAACAAAACTATTTCGTTAAATGAGTTTTAACATTGATTTTATTGCTTTTGGTTGTGTATCTCAAACCATATTAGACAAAAATACAAAAATTAAAAATTTGGACCCCAAGTATTTACACTCCAAAATTTTCGAGTCCAAGGAGATTTTAAACGAAATGGGCTTATAACAAAACTATTTCGTTAAATGAGTTTTTACATTGATTTTATTGCTTTTTGTTGTGTATCAACCATATTAGACAAAAATAAAAAATTAAAAATTTGGACCCCAATTACTTACACTCCCAAAATTTCGAGTAAATTTTCGAGCCCAAGGAGATTTAGGACAAAATGGGCTTACAACAAAAACTATTTCGTTAAATGAGTTTTTTACATTGATTTTATTGTTTTTGGTTGTGTATCAAACCACATAAGACTAAAATAAAAAAATTAAAAATTTGAACCCCAAGTACTTACGCCACAAAATTTTCGAGTCCAAGGAGATTTTGGACGAAATGGCTTACAACAAAACATTTCGTTAAATGAGTTTTTACATTGATTTTATTGCTTTTTGTTGTGTATCAAACCATATTAGACAAAAATAAAAAATTAAAAATTTGGATCCCAAGTACTAACAATCCAAAATTTTCGAGTCCAAGAAGATTTTGGACAAAATGGGCTTACAACAAAACTATTTCGTTAAATGAGTATTTACATTGATTTTATTGCTTTTTGTTGTGTATCAACCATATTAGACAAAAATAAAAAAATTAAAAATTTGGACCCCAAGTACTTACACCCCAAAATTTTCGTGTCCAAGGAGATTTTGGACGAAATGGGCTTACAACAAAACTGAGTTTTTACATTGATTTTATTGCTTTTGGTTGTGTTTTAAACCATATTAGACAAAAATAAAAAAATTAAAAATTTGGGCCCCAAGTTTTTACACCACAAAATTTTCGAGTCCAAGGGAATTTTGGACGAAATGGTTTTACAACAAAACTATTTCGTTAAATGAGTATTTATATTGATTTTATTGCTTTTTGTTGTGTATCAAACCATATTAGACAAAAATTAAAAATTTGGACCCCAAGTACTTAGACTCCCAAAATTTTCGAGTCCAAGGAGATTTTGGACGAAAATGGTCTTACAAAAAAACTATTTCGTTAAATGAGTATTTACATTGATTTTATTGTTTTTGCCTGTGTATAAACCATATTAGGTAGAAATAAAAAATTTTATAATTTGGACCCCAAGTACTTACAACCCCAAAATTTTCGAGTCCAAGTAGATTTTGGACGAAATGGGCTTACAACAAAACTATTTCGTTAAATGAGTTTTTACATTGATTTTATTGCTTTTTGTTGTGTGTCAAACCACATTAGACTAAAATAAAAAAAATTAAAAATTTAGACCCCAAGTACTTACACCCCAAAATTTTCGAGTTCAAGGAGATTTTGAACGAAATGGGCTTACAACAAAACTATTTCGTTAAATGAGCTGTTACATTGATTTTGTTGCTTTTGGTTGTGTATCAAACCATATTGGACAAAAATAAAAAAATTAAAAATTTGGACTTCAAGTATTTACACCCCAAAAATTTTCGAGTCCAAGGAGATTTTGGACGAAATGGGCTTACAACAAAACTATTTCGTTAAATGAGTTTTTACATTGATTTTATTGCTATTGGTTGTGTATCAAACCATATTAGACAAAAATAAAAAAATTAAAAATTTGTACTCCAAGTATTTACAACCCCAAAATTTTCGATTCCAAGGAGATTTTGGACGAAATGGGCTTACAACAAAACTATTTCGTTAAATGAGTATTTATATTGATGTTATTGCTTTTTGTTGTGTATCAAACCATATTAGAAAAAAATAAAAAAAATTAAAAATTTGGACCCCAAGTACTTAGACTCCAAAATTTTCGAGTCCAAGTAGATTTTGGACAAAATGGGCTTACAACAAAACTATTTCGTTAAATGAGTTTTTACATGGATTTTATTGCTTTTTGTTGTGTATCAAACCATATTAGACAAAAATAAAAAAATTAAAAATTTGGACCCCAAGTACTTACACTCCAAAAATTTCGAGTCCAAGTAGATTTTGGACAAAATGGGCTTACAACAAAACTATTTCGTTAAATGAGTTTTTACATTGATTTTATTGTTTTTGGTTGTGTATCAAACCATATTAGACAAAAATAAAAAAATTTAAAATTTGGACCCCAAGTAGTTACACCCCAAAATTTTCGAGTCCAAGGAGATTTTGGACGAAATAGGCTTACAACAAAACTATTTCGTTAAATGAGTTTTTACATTGATTTTATTGCTTTTTGTTGTGTACAAACCATATAAGGTGGAAATAAAATATTAAAAGTTTGGACCCCAAGTACTTACACTCCAAAATTTCGAGTAAATTTTCGAGTCCAAGGAAATTTTGGGCGAAATGGGCTTATAACAAAACTATTTCGTTAAACGAGTTTTTACATTGATTTTATTGCTTTTGGTTGTGTATCAAACCACATAAGACTAAAATAAAAAAATTTAAAATTTGGACCCCAAGTACTTATACCCCAAAATTTTCGAGTCCAAGGAGATTTTGGACGAAATTAGCTTACAACAAAACTATTTCGTTAATAAGTTTTTACATTGATTTTATTGTTTTTGGTTGTGTATCAAACCATATTAGACAAAAACAAAAAAATTTAAAATTTGGACCAAAAGTACTTACACCCAAACATTTTTGAGTCCAAGGAGATTTTGGACGAAACGGGCTTACAACAAAACTATTTCGTTAAATGAGTTTTTACATTGATTTTATTGTTTTTGTTTGTGTATCAAACCATATTAGACTAAAATAAAAAACTTAAAAATTTGGACCCCAAGTACTTACACCCCAAAATTTTCGAGTCCAAGGAGATTTTGGACGAAATGGGCTTACAACAAAACTATTTCGTTAAATTAGTTTTTACATTGATTTTGTTGCTTTTAGTTGTGTATCAAACCATATTAGACAAAAACAAAAAAATTTAATAAATTTGGACCACAAGTACTTATACCCCAAAGTTTTCGAGTCCAAGGAGATTTTGGACGAAATGGGCTTACAACAAAACTATTTCGTTAAATGAGTTTTAACATTGATTTTATTGCTTTTGGTTGTGTATCAAACCATATTAGACAAAAATAAAAAAATTAAAAATTTGGACCCCAAGTACTTACACCCCAAAAATTTCGAGTCCAAGGAGATTTTGGACGAAATGGGCTTACAACAAAACTATTTCGTTAAATTAGTTTTTACATTGATTTTGTTGCTTTTAGTTGTGTATCAAACCATATTAGACAAAAACAAAAAAATTTAATAAATTTGGACCACAAGTACTTATACCCCAAAGTTTTCGAGTCCAAGGAGATTTTGGACGAAATGGGCTTACAACAAAACTATTTCGTTAAATGAGTTTTAACATTGATTTAATTGCTTTTGGTTGTGTATCAAACCATATTAGACTAAAATAAAAAACTTAAAAATTTGGACCCCAAGTACTTACACCCCAAAATTTTCGAGTCCAAGGAGATTTTGGACGAAATGGGCTTACAACAAAACTATTTCGTTAAATTAGTTTTTACATTGATTTTGTTGCTTTTAGTTGTGTATCAAACCATATTAGACAAAAACAAAAAAATTTAATAAATTTGGACCACAAGTACTTATACCCCAAAGTTTTCGAGTCCAAGGAGATTTTGGACGAAATGGGCTTACAACAAAACTATTTCGTTAAATGAGTTTTTACATTGATTTTATTGCTTTTTGTTGTGTATCAACCATATTAGACAAAAATAAAAAATTAAAAATTTGGACCCCAAGTACTTACACTCCAAAATTTCGAGTAAATTTTCGAGTCCAAGGAGATTTTGGACAAAATGGGCTTACAATAAAACTATTTCGTTAAATGAGTTTTTACATTGATTTTATTGTTTTTGGTTGTGTATCAAACCACATAAGACTAAAATAAAAAAATTAAAAATTTGAACCCCAAGTACTTACACCACAAAATTTTCGAGTCCAAGGAGATTTTGGACGAAATGGGCTTACAACAAAACTATTTCGTTAAATGAGTTTTTACATTGATTTTATTGTTTTTGGTTGTGTATCAAACCATATTAGACAAAAATAAAAAAATTTAAAATTTGAACCCCAAGTACTTACACTCCAACATTTTTGAGTCCAAGTAGATTTTGGACAAAATGGGCTTACAACAAAACTATTTCGTTAAATGAGTATTTACATTGATTTTATTGCTTTTTGTTGTGTATCAACCATATTAGACAAAAATAAAAAAATTAAAAATTTGGACCCCAAGTACTTACACCCCAAAATTTTCGTGTCCAAGAAGATTTTGGACGAAATGGGCTTACAACAAAACTGAGTTTTTACATTGATTTTATTGCTATTGGTTGTGTATCAAACCATATTAGACAAAAATAAAAAAATTAAAAATTTGTACTCCAAGTATTTACAACCCAAAATTTTCGATTCCAAGGAGATTTTGGACGAAATGGGCTTACAACAAAACTATTTCGTTAAATGAGTATTTATATTGATGTTATTGCTTTTTGTTGTGTATCAAACCATATTAAACAAAAATAAAAAAATTAAAAATTTGGACCCCAAGTACTTAGACTCCAAAATTTTCGAGTCCAAGTAGATTTTGGACAAAATGGGCTTACAACAAAACTATTTCGTTAAATGAGTTTTAACATTGATTTTATTGCTTTTGGTTGTGTATCAAACCATATTAGACAAAAATACAAAAATTAAAAATTTGGACCCCAAGTATTTACACTCCAAAATTTTCGAGTCCAAGGAGATTTTAAACGAAATGGGCTTATAACAAAACTATTTCGTTAAATGAGTTTTTACATTGATTTTATTGCTTTTTGTTGTGTATCAACCATATTAGACAAAAATAAAAAATTAAAAATTTGGACCCCAATTACTTACACTCCAAAATTTCGAGTAAATTTTCGAGCCCAAGGAGATTTAGGACAAAATGGGCTTACAACAAAACTATTTCGTTAAATGAGTTTTTACATTGATTTTATTGTTTTTGGTTGTGTATCAAACCACATAAGACTAAAATAAAAAAATTAAAAATTTGAACCCCAAGTACTTACGCCACAAAATTTTCGAGTCCAAGGAGATTTTGGACGAAATGGGCTTACAACAAAACTATTTCGTTAAATGAGTTTTTACATTGATTTTATTGCTTTTTGTTGTGTATCAAACCATATTAGACAAAAATAAAAAAATTAAAAATTTGGATCCCAAGTACTAACAATCCAAAATTTTCGAGTCCAAGAAGATTTTGGACAAAATGGGCTTACAACAAAACTATTTCGTTAAATGAGTATTTACATTGATTTTATTGCTTTTTGTTGTGTATCAACCATATTAGACAAAAATAAAAAAATTAAAAATTTGGACCCCAAGTACTTACACCCCAAAATTTTCGTGTCCAAGGAGATTTTGGACGAAATGGGCTTACAACAAAACTGAGTTTTTACATTGATTTTATTGCTTTTGGTTGTGTATTAAACCATATTAGACAAAAATAAAAAAATTAAAAATTTGGGCCCCAAGTTTTTACACCACAAAATTTTCGAGTCCAAGGAGATTTTGGACGAAATGGTTTTACAACAAAACTATTTCGTTAAATGAGTTTTTAAATTGATTTTATTGTTTTTGGTTGTGTATCAAACCATATTAGACAAAAATAAAAAAATTTAAAATTTGAACCACAAGTACTTACACCCCAAAATTTTCGAGTCCAAGGAGATTTTGGACGAAATTAGCTTACAACAAAACTATTTCGTTAATAAGTTTTTACATTGATTTTATTGTTTTTGGTTGTGTATCAAACCATATTAGACAAAAACAAAAAAATTTAAAATTTGGACCAAAAGTACTTACACCCAAACATTTTTGAGTCCAAGGAGATTTTGGACGAAACGGGCTTACAACAAAACTATTTCGTTAAATGAGTATTTACATTGATTTTATTGCTTTTTGTTGTGTACAAACCATATTAGGTAGAAATAAAAAAATTAATAATTTGGGCCCCAAGTACTTACACCCCAAAAATTTTCGAGTCCAAGAAGATTTTGGACAAAATGGGCTTAACACAAAACTATTTCATTAAATGAGTTTTTACATTGATTTTATTGCTTTTGGTTGTGTATCAAACCATATTAGACTAAAATAAAAAAAATTAAAAATTTGTACCCCAAGTACTTACACCCCAAAATTTTCGAGTTCAAGGAGATTTTGAACGAAATGGGCTTACAACAAAACTATTTCGTTAAATGAGCTGTTACATTGATTTTGTTGCTTTTGGTTGTGTATCAAACCATATTGGACAAAAATAAAAAAATTAAAAATTTGGACTTCAAGTATTTACACCCCAAAATTTTCGAGTCCAAGGAGATTTTGGACGAAATGGGCTTACAACAAAACTATTTCGTTAAATGAGTTTTTACATTGATTTTATTGTTTTTGGTTGTGTATCAAACCATATTAGACAAAAATAAAAAAATTAAAAATTTGTACTCCAAGTATTTACAACCCAAAATTTTCGATTCCAAGGAGATTTTGGACGAAATGGGCTTACAACAAAACTATTTCGTTAAATGAGTATTTATATTGATGTTATTGCTTTTTGTTGTGTATCAAACCATATTAGACAAAAATAAAAAAATTAAAAATTTGGACCCCAAGTACTTAGACTCCAAAATTTTCGAGTCCAAGTAGATTTTGGACAAAATGGGCTTACAACAAAACTATTTCGTTAAATGAGTTTTTACATGGATTTTATTGCTTTTTGTTGTGTATCAAACCATATTAGACAAAAATAAAAAAATTAAAAATTTGGACCCCAAGTACTTACACTCCAAAAATTTCGAGTCCAAGTAGATTTTGGACAAAATGGGCTTACAACAAAACTATTTCGTTAAATGAGTTTTTACATTGATTTTATTGTTTTTGGTTGTGTATCAAACCATATTAGACAAAAATAAAAAAATTTAAAATTTGGACCCCAAGTAGTTACACCCCAAAATTTTCGAGTCCAAGGAGATTTTGGACGAAATAGGCTTACAACAAAACTATTTCGTTAAATGAGTTTTTACATTGATTTTATTGCTTCTTGTTGTGTACAAACCATATAAGGTGGAAATAAAATATTAAAAGTTTGGACCCCAAGTACTTACACTCCAAAATTTCGAGTAAATTTTCGAGTCCAAGGAGATTTTGGACGAAATGGGCTTATAACAAAACTATTTCGTTAAACGAGTTTTTACATTGATTTTATTGCTTTTGGTTGTGTATCAAACCACATAAGACTAAAATAAAAAAATTTAAAATTTGGACCCCAAGTACTTACACCCCAAAATTTTCGAGTCCAAGGAGATTTTGGACGAAATTAGCTTACAACAAAACTATTTCGTTAATAAGTTTTTACATTGATTTTATTGTTTTTGGTTGTGTATCAAACCATATTAGACAAAAACAAAAAAATTTAAAATTTGGACCAAAAGTACTTACACCCAAACATTTTTGAGTCCAAGGAGATTTTGGACGAAACGGGCTTACAACAAAACTATTTCGTTAAATGAGTTTTTACATTGATTTTATTGTTTTTGTTTGTGTATCAAACCATATTAGACTAAAATAAAAAACTTAAAAATTTGGACCCCAAGTACTTACACCCCAAAATTTTCGAGTCCAAGGAGATTTTGGACGAAATGGGCTTACAACAAAACTATTTCGTTAAATGAGTATTTACATTGATTTTATTGTTTTTGCCTGTGTATAAACCATATTAGGTAGAAATAAAAAATTTTATAATTTGGACCCCAAGTACTTACACCCCAAAATTTTCGAGTCCAAGTAGATTTTGGACGAAATGGGCTTACAACAAAACTATTTCGTTAAATGAGTTTTTACATTGATTTTATTGCTTTTTGTTGTGTGTCAAACCACATTAGACTAAAATAAAAAAAATTAAAAATTTGTACCCCAAGTACTTACACCCCAAAATTTTCGAGTTCAAGGAGATTTTGAACGAAATGGGCTTACAACAAAACTATTTCGTTAAATGAGCTGTTACATTGATTTTGTTGCTTTTGGTTGTGTATCAAACCATATTGAACAAAAATAAAAAAATTAAAAATTTGGACTTCAAGTATTTACACCCCAAAATTTTCGAGTCCAAGGAGATTTTGGACGAAATGGGCTTACAACAAAACTATTTCGTTAAATGAGTTTTTACATTGATTTTATTGTTTTTGGTTGTGTATCAAACCATATTAGACAAAAATAAAAAAATTAAAAATTTGTACTCCAAGTATTTACAACCCAAAATTTTCGATTCCAAGGAGATTTTGGACGAAATGGGCTTACAACAAAAATATTTCGTTAAATGAGTATTTATATTGATGTTATTGCTTTTTGTTGTGTATCAACCATATTAGACAAAAATAAAAAATTAAAAATTTGGACCCCAAGTACTTACACTCCAAAATTTCGAGTAAATTTTCGAGTCCAAGGAGATTTTGGACAAAATGGGCTTACAATAAAACTATTTCGTTAAATGAGTTTTTACATTGATTTTATTGTTTTTGGTTATGTATCAAACCACATAAGACTAAAATAAAAAAATTAAAAATTTGAACCCCAAGTACTTACACCACAAAATTTTCGAGTCCAAGGAGATTTTGGACGAAATGGGCTTACAACAAAACTATTTCGTTAAATGAGTTTTTACATTGATTTTATTGTTTTTGGTTGTGTATCAAACCATATTAGACAAAAATAAAAAAATTTAAAATTTGAACCCCAAGTACTTACACTCCAACATTTTTGAGTCCAAGTAGATTTTGGACAAAATGGGCTTACAACAAAACTATTTCGTTAAATGAGTATTTACATTGATTTTATTGCTTTTTGTTGTGTATCAACCATATTAGACAAAAATAAAAAAATTAAAAATTTGGACCCCAAGTACTTACACCCCAAAATTTTCGTGTCCAAGGAGATTTTGGACGAAATGGGCTTACAACAAAACTGAGTTTTTACATTGATTTTATTGCTATTGGTTGTGTATCAAACCATATTAGACAAAAATAAAAAAATTAAAAATTTGTACTCCAAGTATTTACAACCCAAAATTTTCGATTCCAAGGAGATTTTGGACGAAATGGGCTTACAACAAAACTATTTCGTTAAATGAGTATTTATATTGATGTTATTGCTTTTTGTTGTGTATCAAACCATATTAAACAAAAATAAAAAAATTAAAAATTTGGACCCCAAGTACTTAGACTCCAAAATTTTCGAGTCCAAGTAGATTTTGGACAAAATGGGCTTACAACAAAACTATTTCGTTAAATGAGTTTTAACATTGATTTTATTGCTTTTGGTTGTGTATCAAACCATATTAGACAAAAATACAAAAATTAAAAATTTGGACCCCAAGTATTTACACTCCAAAATTTTCGAGTCCAAGGAGATTTTAAACGAAATGGGCTTATAACAAAACTATTTCGTTAAATGAGTTTTTACATTGATTTTATTGCTTTTTGTTGTGTATCAAACATATTAGACAAAAATAAAAAATTAAAAATTTGGACCCCAATTACTTACACTCCAAAATTTCGAGTAAATTTTCGAGCCCAAGGAGATTTAGGACAAAATGGGCTTACAACAAAACTATTTCGTTAAATGAGTTTTTACATTGATTTTATTGTTTTTGGTTGTGTATCAAACCACATAAGACTAAAATAAAAAAATTAAAAATTTGAACCCCAAGTACTTACACCACAAAATTTTCGAGTCCAAGGAGATTTTGGACGAAATGGGCTTACAACAAACTATTTCGTTAAATGAGTTTTTACATTGATTTTATTGCTTTTTGTTGTGTATCAAACCATATTAGACAAAAATAAAAAAATTAAAAATTTGGACCCCAAGTACTAACAATCCAAAATTTTCGAGTCCAAGAAGATTTTGGACAAAATGGGCTTACAACAAAACTATTTCGTTAAATGAGTATTTACATTGATTTTATTGCTTTTTGTTGTGTATCAACCATATTAGACAAAAATAAAAAAATTAAAAATTTGGACCCCAAGTACTTACACCCCAAAATTTTCGTGTCCAAGGAGATTTTGGACGAAATGGGCTTACAACAAAACTGAGTTTATACATAGATTTTATTGCTTTTGGTTGTGTATTAAACCATATTAGACAAAAATAAAAAAATTAAAAATTTGGGCCTCAAGTTTTTACACCACAAAATTTTCGAGTCCAAGGAGATTTTGGACGAAATGGTTTTACAACAAAACTATTTCGTTAAATGAGTTTTTACATTGATTTTATTGTTTTTGGTTGTGTATCAAACCATATTAGACAAAAATAAAAAAATTTAAAATTTGAACCACAAGTACTTACACCCCAAAATTTTCGAGTCCAAGGAGATTTTGGACGAAATTAGCTTACAACAAAACTATTTCGTTAATAAGTTTTTACATTGATTTTATTGTTTTTGGTTGTGTATCAAACCATATTAGACAAAAACAAAATAATTTAAAATTTGGACCAAAAGTACTTACACCCAAACATTTTTGAGTCCAAGGAGATTTTGGACGAAACGGGCTTACAACAAAACTATTTCGTTAAATGAGTATTTACATTGATTTTATTGCTTTTTGTTGTGTACAAATCATATTAGGTAGAAATAAAAAAATTAATAATTTGGGCCCCAAGTACTTACACCCCAAAATTTTCGAGTCCAAGAAGATTTTGGACAAAATGGGCTTAACACAAAACTATTTCATTAAATGAGTTTTTACATTGATTTTATTGCTTTTGGTTGTGTATCAAACCATATTAGACTAAAATAAAAAAAATTAAAAATTTGTACCCCAAGTACTTACACCCCAAAATTTTCGAGTTCAAGGAGATTTTGAACGAAATGGGCTTACAACAAAACTATTTCGTTAAATGAGCTGTTACATTGATTTTGTTGCTTTTGGTTGTGTATCAAACCATATTGGACAAAAATAAAAAAATTAAAAATTTGGACTTCAAGTATTTACACCCCAAAATTTTCGAGTCCAAGGAGATTTTGGACGAAATGGGCTTACAACAAAACTGTTTCGTTAAATGAGTTTTTACATTGATTTTATTGTTTTTGGTTGTGTATCAAACCATATTAGACAAAAATAAAAAAATTAAAAATTTGTACTCCAAGTATTTACAACCCAAAATTTTCGATTCCAAGGAGATTTTGGACGAAATAAGCTTACAACAAAACTATTTCGTTAAATGAGTATTTATATTGATGTTATTGCTTTTTGTTGTGTATCAAACCATATTAGACAAAAATAAAAAAATTAAAAATTTGGACCCCAAGTACTTAGACTCCAAAATTTTCGAGTCCAAGTAGATTTTGGACAAAATGGGCTTACAACAAAACTATTTCGTTAAATGAGTTTTTACATGGATTTTATTGCTTTTTGTTGTGTATCAAACCATATTAGACAAAAATAAAAAAATTAAAAATTTGGACCCCAAGTACTTACACTCCAAAAATTTCGAGTCCAAGTAGATTTTGGACAAAATGGGCTTACAACAAAACTATTTCGTTAAATGAGTTTTTACATTGATTTTATTGTTTTTGGTTGTGTATCAAACCATATTAGACAAAAATAATAAAATTAAAAATTTGGACCCCAAGTAGTTACACCCCAAAATTTTCGAGTCCAAGGAGATTTTGGACGAAATAGGCTTACAACAAAACTATTTCGTTAAATGAGTTTTTACATTGATTTTATTGCTTCTTGTTGTGTACAAACCATATAAGGTGGAAATAAAATATTAAAAGTTTGGACCCCAAGTACTTACACTCCAAAATTTCGAGTAAATTTTCGAGTCCAAGGAGATTTTGGACGAAATGGGCTTAAAACAAAACTATTTCGTTAAACGAGTTTTTACATTGATTTTATTGCTTTTGGTTGTGTATCAAACCACATAAGACTAAAATAAAAAAATTTAAAATTTGGACCCCAAGTACTTACACCCCAAAATTTTCGAGTCCAAGGAGATTTTGGACGAAATTAGCTTACAACAAAACTATTTCGTTAATAAGTTTTTACATTGATTTTATTGTTTTTGGTTGTGTATCAAACCATATTAGACAAAAACAAAAAAATTTAAAATTTGGACCAAAAGTACTTACACCCAAACATTTTTGAGTCCAAGGAGATTTTGGACGAAACGGGCTTACAACAAAACTATTTCGTTAAATGAGTTTTTACATTGATTTTATTGTTTTTGTTTGTGTATCAAACCATATTAGACTAAAATAAAAAACTTAAAAATTTGGACCCCAAGTACTTACACCCCAAAATTTTCGAGTCCAAGGAGATTTTGGACGAAATGGGCTTACAACAAAACTATTTCGTTAAATGAGTTTTTACATTGATTTTGTTGCTTTTAGTTGTGTATCAAACCATATTAGACGAAAACAAAAAAATTTAATAAATTTGGACCACAAGTACTTATACCCCAAAATTTTCGAGTCCAAGGAGATTTTGGACGAAATGGGCTTACAACAAAACTATTTCGTTAAATGAGTTTTAACATTGATTTTATTGCTTTTGGTTGTGTATCAAACCATATTAGACAAAAATAAAAAAATTAAAAATTTGGACCCCAAGTATTTACACTCCAAAATTTTCGAGTCCAAGGAGATTTTGGACGAAATGGGCTTATAACAAAACTATTTCGTTAAATGAGTTTTTACATTGATTTTATTGCTTTTTGTTGTGTATCAACCATATTAGACAAAAATAAAAAATTAAAAATTTGGACCCCAAGTACTTACACTCCAAAATTTCGAGTAAATTTTCGAGTCCAAGGAGATTTTGGACAAAATGGGCTTACAATAAAACTATTTCGTTAAATGAGTTTTTACATTGATTTTATTGTTTTTGGTTGTGTATCAAACCATATTAGACTAAAATAAAAAAATTAAAAATTTGAACCCCAAGTACTTACACCACAAAATTTTCGAGTCCAAGGAGATTTTGGACGAAATGGGCTTACAACAAAACTATTTCGTTAAATGAGTTTTTACATTGATTTTATTGTTTTTGGTTGTGTATCAAACAATATTAGACAAAAATAAAAAAATTTAAAATTTGAACCCCAAGTACTTACACTCCAACATTTTTGAGTCCAAGTAGATTTTGGACAAAATGGGCTTACAACAAAACTATTTCGTTAAATGAGTATTTACATTGATTTTATTGCTTTTTGTTGTGTATCAACCATATTAGACAAAAATAAAAAAATTAAAAATTTGGACCTCAAGTACTTACACCCCAAAATTTTCGTGTCCAAGGAGATTTTGGACGAAATGGGCTTACAACAAAACTGAGTTTTTACATTGATTTTATTGCTATTGGTTGTGTATCAAACCATATTAGACAAAAATAAAAAAATTAAAAATTTGTACTCCAAGTATTTACAACCCAAAATTTTCGATTCCAAGGAGATTTTGGACGAAATGGGCTTACAACAAAACTATTTCGTTAATGAGTATTTATATTGATGTTATTGCTTTTTGTTGTGTATCAAACCATATTAAACAAAAATAAAAAAATTAAAAATTTGGACCCCAAGTACTTAGACTCCAAAATTTTCGAGTCCAAGTAGATTTTGGACAAAATGGGCTTACAACAAAACTATTTCGTTAAATGAGTTTTAACATTGATTTTATTGTTTTGGTTGTGTATCAAACCATATTAGACAAAAATACAAAAATTAAAAATTTGGACCCCAAGTATTTACACTCCAAAATTTTCGAGTCCAAGGAGATTTTAAACGAAATGGGCTTATAACAAAACTATTTCGTTAAATGAGTTTTTACATTGATTTTATTGCTTTTTGTTGTGTATCAACCATATTAGACAAAAATAAAAAATTAAAAATTTGGACCCCAATTACTAACACTCCAAAATTTCGAGTAAATTTTCGAGCCCAAGGAGATTTTGGACAAAATGGGCTTACAACAAAACTATTTCGTTAAATGAGTTTTTACATTGATTTTATTGTTTTTGGTTGTGTATCAAACAACATAAGACTAAAATAAAAAAATTAAAAATTTGAACCCCAAGTACTTACACCCCAAAATTTTCGAGTCCAAGGAGATTTTGGACGAAATGGGCTTACAACAAAACTATTTCGTTAAATGAGTTTTTACATTGATTTTATTGCTTTTTGTTGTGTATCAAACCATATTAGACAAAAATAAAAAAATTAAAAATTTGGACCCCAAGTACTAACAATCCAAAATTTTCGAGTCCAAGAAGATTTTGGACAAAATGGGCTTACAACAAAACTATTTCGTTAAATGAGTATTTACATTGATTTTATTGCTTTTTGTTGTGTATCAACCATATTAGACAAAAATAAAAAAATTAAAAATTTGGACCCCAAGTACTTACACCCCAAAATTTTCGTGTCCAAGGAGATTTTGGACGAAATGGGCTTACAACAAAAGTGAGTTTTTACATTGATTTTATTGCTTTTGGTTGTGTATTAAACCATATTAGACAAAAATAAAAAAATTAAAAATTTGGGCCCCAAGTTTTTACACCACAAAATTTTCGAGTCCAAGGAGATTTTGGACGAACAACAAAACTATTTCGTTAAATGAGTTTTTACATTGATTTTATTGTTTTTGGTTGTGTATCAAACCATATTAGACAAAAATAAAAAAATTTAAAATTTGAACCACAAGTACTTACACTCCAACATTTTTGAGTCCAAGTAGATTTTGGACAAAATGGGCTTACAACAAAACTATTTCGTTAAATGAGTATTTACATTGATTTTATTGCTTTTTGTTGTGTACAAACAATATTAGGTAGAAATAAAAAAATTAATAATTTGGGCCCCAAGTACTTACACCCCAAAATTTTCGAGTCCAAGAAGATTTTGGACAAAATGGGCTTAACACAAAACTATTTCGTTAAATGAGTTTTTACATTGATTTTATTGCTTTTGGTTGTGTATCAAACCATATTAGACAAAAATAAAAAAATAATTTAAAATTTGAACCCCAAGTACTTACACCCCAAAATTTTCGAGTCCACTGAGATTTTGGACGAAATGGGCTTACAACAAAACTATTTCGTTAAATGAGTTTTTACATTGATTTAATTGTTTTTGGTTGCGTATTAAACCATATTAGACAAAAATAAAAAAATTAAAAATTTGGACCCCAAGTACTTACACCCCAAAATTTTCGAGTCCAAGGAGATTTTGGACGAAATGGGCTTACAACAAAACTATTTCGTTAATTGAGTATTTACATTGATTTTATTGCTTTTTGTTGTGTATCAACCATATTAGACAAAAATAAAAAAATTAAAAATTTGGACCACAAGTACTTACACCACAAAATTTTCGTGTCCAAGGAGATTTTGGACGAAATGGGCTTACAACAAAACTGAGTTTTTACATTGATTTTATTGCTTTTGGTTGTGTATTAAACCATATTAGACAAAAATAAAAAAATTAAAAATTTGGGCCCCAAGTTTTTACACCACAAAATTTTCGAGTCCAAGGAGATTTTGGACGAAATGGGCTGTAAACAAAACTATTTCGTTAAATGAGTTTTTACATTGATTTTTATGTTTTTGGTTGTGTATCAAACCATATTAGACAAAAATAAAAAAATTAAAAATTTGAACCCCAAGTACTTACACTCAACATTTTTGAGTTCAAGTAGATTTTGGACAAAATGGGCTTACAACAAAACTATTTCGTTAAATGAGCATTTACATTGATTTTATTGCTTTTTGTTGTGTATCAACCATATTAGACAAAAATAAAAAAATTAAAAATTTGGACCCCAAGTACTTACACCCCAAAATTATCGAGTCCAAGGAGATTTTGGACGAAATGGGCTTACAACAAAACTATTTCGTTAAATGAGTTTTTACATTGATTTTATTGCTTTTGGTTGTGTATCAAACCATATTAGACAGAAAAAAAAAAATTAAAAATTTGGACCCCAAGTATTTACACCCCAAAATTTTCGAGTCCAAGGAGATTTTGGACGAAATGGGCTTACAACAAAACTATTTCGTTAAATGAGTTTTTACATTGATTTTATTGTTTTTGGTTGTGTATCAAACCATATTAGACAAAAACAAAAAAATTTAAAATTTGGACTCCAAGTACTTACACCCAAAAATTTTTGAGTCCAAGGAGATTTTGAAAGAAATGGGCTTACAACAAAACTATTTCGTTAAATGAGTTTTTACACTGATTTTATTGCTTTTTTTGTGTATCAAACCATATTAAACAAAAATAAAAAAATTAAAAATTTGGACCCCAAGTATTGACACCCCAAAATTTTCGAGTCCAAGGAGATTTTAGATGAAATGGGCTTACAACAAAACTATTTCGTTAAATGAGTTTTTACATTGATTTTATTGCTTTTGGTTGTGTATCAAACCATATTAGACTAAAATAAAAAAATTAAAAATTTGGACCCCAAGTACTTACACCCCAAAATTTTCGAGTCCAAGGAGATTTTGGACGAAATGGGCTTACAACAAAACTATTTCGTTAAATTAGTTTTTACATTGATTTTATTGCTTTTGAATGTGTATAAAATCATATTAGACAAAAATAAAAAAAATTTAAAATTTGGACCCCAAGTATTTTACACCCCAAAATTTTCGAGTCCAACTCCAGTCTTATTAGACATAAATAAAAAAATTAATAATTTAGACCCCAAGTACTTACACCCTAAAGTTTTCGAGTCCAAGGAGATTTTGGACGAAAAGGGCTTACAACAAAACTATTTCGTTAAATGAGTTTTTACATTGATTTTATTGCTTTTGGTTGTGTATCAAACCATATTAGACAAACATAAAAAAATTAAAAATTTGGGCCCCAAGTATTTACACCACAAAATTTTCGAGTCCAAGGAGATTTTGGACGAAATGGGCTTACAACAAAACTATTTCGTTAAATGAGTTTTTACATTGATTTTATTGTTTTTGGTTGTGTATCAAACCATATTAGACAAAAATAAAAAAATTAAAAATTTGAACCCCAAGTACTTACACTCCAAAATTTTCGAGTCCAGGTAGATTTTGGACAAAATGGGCCTACAACAAAACTATTTCGTTAAATGAGTATTTACATTGATTTTATTGCTTTTTGTTGTATATCAACCATATTAGACAAAAAAAGAAAAATTAAAAATTTGGACCCCAAGTACTTACACCCCAAAATTTTCGAGTCCAAGGAGATTTTGGACGAAATAGGCTTACAACAAAACTATTTCGTTAAATTAGTTTTTACATTGATTTTATTGATTTTGGTTGTGTATATAACCATATTAGACAAAAATAAAAAAATTAAAAATTTGGACCCCAAGTATTTACACCCCAAAATTTTCGAGTCCAAGGAGATTTTGGACGAAATGGGCTTACAACAAAACTATTTCGTTAAATGAGTTTTTACATTGATTTTATTGTTTTTGGTTGTGTATCAAACCATATTAGACTAAAATAAAAAAATTAAAAATTTGAACCCCAAGTACTTACACCCCAAAATTTTCGAGTCCAAGGAGATTTTAGATGAAATGGGCTTACAACAAAACTATTTCGTTAATTGAGTTTTTACATTGATTTTATTGCATTTGGTTGTGTATCAAACCATATTAGAAAAAATAAAAAAATTAAAAATTTGGACCCCAAGTACTTACACCCCAAAATTTTCGAGCCCAAGGAGATTTTGGACGAAATAGGCTTACAAAAAAAACTATTTCGTTAAATTAGTTTTTTCATTGATTTTATTGATTTTGGTTGTGTATATAACCATATTAGACAAAAATAAAAAAATTAAAAATTTGGACCCCAAGTATTTACACCCCAAAATTTTCGAGTCCAAGGAGATTTTGGACGAAATGGGCTTACAACAAAACTATTTCGTTAAATGAGTTTTTACATTGATTTTATTGTTTTTGGTTGTGTATCAAACCATATTAGACAAAAACAAAAAAATTAAAAATTTGGACCCCAAGTACTTACACCCAAAAATTTTTGAGTCCAAGGAGATTTTGGACGAAATGGGCTTACAACAAAACTATTTCGTTAAATGAGTTTTTACATTGATTTTATTGCTTTTTGTTGTGTATCAAACCATATTAAACAAAAATAAAAAAATTAAAAATTTGGACCCCAAGTACTTACACCCCAAAATTTTCGAGTCCAAGGAGATTTTGGACGAAATGGGCTTACAACAAAACTATTTCGTTAAATGAGTTTTTACATTGATTTTATTGCATTTGGTTGTGTATCAAACCATATTAGACAAAATTTAAAAAATTAAAAATTTGGACCCCAAGTATTTACACCCCAAAATTTTCGAGTCCAAGGAGATTTTGGACGAAATGGGCTTACAAAAAAACAATTTCGTTAAATGAGTTTTTACATTGATTTTATTGCGATTGGTTGTGTATCAAACCATATAAGACAAAAATAAAAAAATTAATAATTTGGACCCCAAGTACTTACACCCCAAAGTTTTCGAGTCCAAGGAGATTTTGGACGAAATGGGCTTACAACAAAACTATTTCGTTAAATGAGTTTTGACACTGATTTTATTGCTTTTGGTTGTATATCAAACCATATTAGACACAAATAAAAAAATTAAAAATTTGGACCCCAAGTATTTACACCCCAAAATATTTGAGTCCAAGGAGATTTTGGACGAAATGGGCTTACAAAAAAACAATTTCGTTAAATGAGTATTTACATTGATTTTATTGCTTTTTGTTGTGTATCAAACATATTAGATAAAAATTAAAAAATTAAAAATTTGGACCCCAAGTACTTACACTCCAAAATTTCGAGTAAATTTTCGAGTCCAAGGAGATTTTTGACAAAATGGGCTTACAACAAAACTATTTCGTTAAATGAGTTTTTACATTGATTTTATTGCTTTTGGTTGTGTGTCAAACCACATTAGACTAAAATAAAAAAATTAAAAATTTGGACCCCACTTACTTACACCCCAAAATTTTCGAGTCCAAGTAGATTTTGGACGAAATGGGCTTACAACAAAACTATTTCGTTAAATGAGTTTTTACATTGATTTTATTGCTTTTGGTTGTGTATCAAACCATATTAGACAGAAATAAAAAAATTAAAAATTTGGACCCCAAGTACTTACACCCCAAAATTTTCGAGTCCAAGGAGATTTTGGACGAAATGGGCTTACAACAAAACTATTTCGATAAATGAGTTTTTACATTGATTTTATTGTTTTTGGTTGTGTATCAAACCATATTAGACAAAAACAAAAAAATTTAAAATTTGGACTCCAAGTACTTACACCCAAAAATTTTTGAGTCCAAGGAGATTTTGAAAGAAATGGGCTTACAACAAAACTATTTCGTTAAATGAGTTTTTACACTGATTTTATTGCTTTTTTTGTGTATCAAACCATATTAAACAAAAATAAAAAAATTAAAAATTTGGACCCCAAGTATTGACACCCCAAAATTTTCGAGTCCAAGGAGATTTTAGATGAAATGGGCTTACAACAAAACTATTTCGTTAAATGAGTTTTTACATTGATTTTATTGCTTTTGGTTGTGTATCAAACCATATTAGACTAAAATAAAAAAATTAAAAATTTGGACCCCAAGTACTTACACCCCAAAATTTTCGAGTCCAAGGAGATTTTGGACGAAATGGGCTTACAACAAAACTATTTCGTTAAATTAGTTTTTACATTGATTTTATTGCTTTTGAATGTGTATAAAATCATATTAGACAAAAATAAAAAAAATTTAAAATTTGGACCCCAAGTATTTTACACCCCAAAATTTTCGAGTCCAACTCCAGTCTTATTAGACATAAATAAAAAAATTAATAATTTAGACCCCAAGTACTTACACCCTAAAGTTTTCGAGTCCAAGGAGATTTTGGACGAAATGGGCTTACAACAAAACTATTTCGTTAAATGAGTTTTTACATTGATTTTATTGCTTTTGGTTGTGTATCAAACCATATTAGACAAACATAAAAAAATTAAAAATTTGGGCCCCAAGTATTTACACCACAAAATTTTCGAGTCCAAGGAGATTTTGGACGAAATGGGCTTACAACAAAACTATTTCGTTAAATGAGTTTTTACATTGATTTTATTGTTTTTGGTTGTGTATCAAACCATATTAGACAAAAATAAAAAAATTAAAAATTTGAACCCCAAGTACTTACACTCCAAAATTTTCGAGTCCAGGTAGATTTTGGACAAAATGGGCCTACAACAAAACTATTTCGTTAAATGAGTATTTACATTGATTTTATTGCTTTTTGTTGTATATCAACCATATTAGACAAAAAAAGAAAAATTAAAAATTTGGACCCCAAGTACTTACACCCCAAAATTTTCGAGTCCAAGGAGATTTTGGACGAAATAGGCTTACAACAAAACTATTTCGTTAAATTAGTTTTTACATTGATTTTATTGATTTTGGTTGTGTATATAACCATATTAGACAAAAATAAAAAAATTAAAAATTTGGACCCCAAGTATTTACACCCCAAAATTTTCGAGTCCAAGGAGATTTTGGACGAAATGGGCTTACAACAAAACTATTTCGTTAAATGAGTTTTTACATTGATTTTATTGTTTTTGGTTGTGTATCAAACCATATTAGACTAAAATAAAAAAATTAAAAATTTGAACCCCAAGTACTTACACCCCAAAATTTTCGAGTCCAAGGAGATTTTAGATGAAATGGGCTTACAACAAAACTATTTCGTTAATTGAGTTTTTACATTGATTTTATTGCATTTGGTTGTGTATCAAACCATATTAGAAAAAATAAAAAAATTAAAAATTTGGACCCCAAGTACTTACACCCCAAAATTTTTGAGCCCAAGGAGATTTTGGACGAAATAGGCTTACAAAAAAACTATTTCGTTAAATTAGTTTTTTCATTGATTTTATTGATTTTGGTTGTGTATATAACCATATTAGACAAAAATAAAAAAATTAAAAATTTGGACCCCAAGTATTTACACCCCAAAATTTTCGAGTCCAAGGAGATTTTGGACGAAATGGGCTTACAACAAAACTATTTCGTTAAATGAGTTTTTACATTGATTTTATTGTTTTTGGTTGTGTATCAAACCATATTAGACAAAAACAAAAAAATTAAAAATTTGGACCCCAAGTACTTACACCCAAAAATTTTTGAGTCCAAGGAGATTTTGGACGAAATGGGCTTACAACAAAACTATTTCGTTAAATGAGTTTTTACATTGATTTTATTGCTTTTTGTTGTGTATCAAACCATATTAAACAAAAATAAAAAAATTAAAAATTTGGACCCCAAGTACTTACACCCCAAAATTTTCGAGTCCAAGGAGATTTTGGACGAAATGGGCTTACAACAAAACTATTTCGTTAAATGAGTTTTTACATTGATTTTATTGCATTTGGTTGTGTATCAAACCATATTAGACAAAATTTAAAAAATTAAAAATTTGGACCCCAAGTATTTACACCCCAAAATTTTCGAGTCCAAGGAGATTTTGGACGAAATGGGCTTACAAAAAAACAATTTCGTTAAATGAGTTTTTACATTGATTTTATTGCGATTGGTTGTGTATCAAACCATATAAGACAAAAATAAAAAAATTAATAATTTGGACCCCAAGTACTTACACCCCAAAGTTTTCGAGTCCAAGGAGATTTTGGACGAAATGGGCTTACAACAAAACTATTTCGTTAAATGAGTTTTGACACTGATTTTATTGCTTTTGGTTGTATATCAAACCATATTAGACACAAATAAAAAAATTAAAAATTTGGACCCCAAGTATTTACACCCCAAAATATTTGAGTCCAAGGAGATTTTGGACGAAATGGGCTTACAAAAAAACAATTTTGTTAAATGAGTATTTACATTGATTTTATTGCTTTTTGTTGTGTATCAAACATATTAGATAAAAATTAAAAAATTAAAAATTTGGACCCCAAGTACTTACACTCCAAAATTTCGAGTAAATTTTCGAGTCCAAGGAGATTTTTGACAAAATGGGCTTACAACAAAACTATTTCGTTAAATGAGTTTTTACATTGATTTTATTGCTTTTGGTTGTGTGTCAAACCACATTAGACTAAAATAAAAAAATTAAAAATTTGGACCCCACTTACTTACACCCCAAAATTTTCGAGTCCAAGTAGATTTTGGACGAAATGGGCTTACAACAAAACTATTTCGTTAAATGAGTTTTTACATTTATTTTATTGTTTTTGGTTGTGGATCAAACCATATTAGACAAAAATAAAAAAATTTTAAAATTTGGACCCCAAGTAGTTACACCCCAAAATTTTCGAGTCCAAGGAGATTTTGGACGAAATAGGCTTACAACAAGTCTTTTTCGTTAAATGAGTATTTACATTGATTTTATTGCTTTTTGTTGTGTACAAACCATATTAGGTAGACATAAAAAAATTAAAAATTTGGGCCCCAAGTACTTACACAGCAAAATTTTCGAGTCCAAGAAGATATTGGACAAAATAGGCTTACAACAAAACTATTTCGTTAAATGAGTGTTTACATTGATTTTATTGCTTTTGGTTGTGTATCAAACCATATTAGACAAAAATAAAAAAAAATTAAAATTTGAACCCCAAGTACTTACACCCCAAAATTTTCGAGTCCAAGGAGATTTTGGACGAAATGGGCTTAAAACAAAACTATTTCGTTAAATGAGTTTTTACATTGATTTTATTGCTTTTTGGTTGTGTATCAAACCATATTAGACAAAAATAAAAAAAAATAAAAATTTGGACCCCAAGTACTTACACCCCAAAATTTTCGAGTCCAAGGAGATTTTGGACGAAACGGGCTTACAACAAAACTATTTCGTTAAATGAGTATTTACACTGATTTTATTGCTTTTTGTTGTGTATCAACCATATTAGACCAAAATAAAAAAATTAAAAATTTGGACCCCAAGTACTTACACCCCAAAATTTTCGAGTCCAAGTAGATTTTGGACGAAATGGGCTTACAACAAAACTATTTCGTTAAATGAGTTTTTACATTGATTTAATTGTTTTTGGTTGTGTATCAAACCATGTTAGACAAAAATAAAAAAATTAAAAATTTGGATCCCAAGTACTTACACTCCAAAATTTTCGAGTCCAAGTAGATTTTGAAGAAAATGGGCTAACAACAAAACTATTTCGTTAAATGAGTTTTTACATTGATTTGATTGTTTTTTGTTGTGTATCAACCATATTAGACAAAAATAAAAAAATTAAAAATTTGGACCCCAAGTACTTACTTTCCAAAATTTTCGAGTCCAAGGAGATTTTGGACGAAACGGGCTTACAACAAAACTGAGTTTTTACATTGATTTTATTGCTTTTGGTTGTGTATCAAACCATATTAGGCAAAAATAAAAAAACTAAAAATTTGGACCCCAAGTACTTACACCCCAAAATTTTCGAGTCCAAGGAGGTTTTGGACGAAATGGGCTTACAACAAAACTATTTCGTTAAATGAGTGTTTACATTGATTTTATTGCTTTTGGTTGTGTATCAAACCATATTAGACAGAAATAAAAAAATTAAAAATTTGGACCCCAAGTACTTACACCCCAAAATTTTCGAGTCCAAGGAGATTTTGGACGAAATGGGCTTACAACAAAACTATTTCGTTAAATGAGTTTTTACATTGATTTTATTGCTTTTGGTTGTGTATCAAACCATGTTAGACAAAATAAAAAAATTAAAAATTTGGACCCCAAGTACTTACACCCCAAAATTTTCGAGTCCAAGTAGATTTTGGACGAAATGGGCTTACAACAAAACTATTTCGTTAAATGAGTATTTACATTGATTTTATTGCTTTTTGTTGTGTATCAACCATATTAGACACAAAAAATACAAAAATTAAAAATTTGGACCCCAAGTACTTACACTCCAAAATTTCGAGTAAATTTTCGAGTCCAAGGAGATTTTGGACGAAATGGGCTTACAACAAAACAATTTCGTTAAATGAGTTTTCACATTGATTTTATTGCTTTTGGTTGTGTATCAAACCACATTAGACTAAAATAAAAAATTAAAAATTTGGACACCAAGTACTTACACCCCAAAATTTTCGAGTTCAAGGAGATTTTGGACGAAATGGGCTTACAACAAAACTATTTCGTTAAATGAGTTTTTACATTGATTTTATTGCTTTTGGTTGTGTATCAAACCATATTAGACAAAAATAAAAAAATTAAAAATTTGGACCCCAAGTACTTACCATCCAAAATTTTCGAGTCCAAGGAGATTTTGGACAAAATGGGCTTACAACAAAACTATTTCGTTAAATGAGTTTTTACATTGATTTTATTGCTTTTGGTTGTGTATCACACCATATTAGACAAAAATAAAAAAATTTAAAATTTGGACCCCAAGTAGTTACACCCCAAAATTTTCGAGTCCAAGGGGATTTTGGACGAAATAGGCTTACAACAAAACTATTTGGTTAAATGAGTTTTTACATTGATTTTATTGCTTTTTGTTGTGTACAAACCATATTAGGTAGAAATAAAAAAATTAAAAGTTTGGGCGCCAAGTACTTACCATCCAAAATTTTCGAGTCCAAGGAGATTTTGGACAAAATGGGCTTACAACAAAACTATTTCGTTAAATGAGTTTTTACATTGATTTTATTGCTTTTGGTTTTGTATCAAACCATATTAGACAAAAATAAAAAAAAATTTAAAATTTGAACCCCAAGTACTTACACCCAAAAATTTTCGAGTCCAAGTAGATTTTGGACGAAATGGGCTTACAACAAAACTATTTCGTTAAATGAGTATTTACATTGATTTTATTGCTTTTTGTTGTGTATCAACCATATTAGACACAAAAAATACAAAAATTAAAAATTTGGACCCCAAGTACTTACACTCCAAAATTTCGAGTAAATTTTCGAGTCCAAGGAGATTTTGGACGAAATGGGCTTACAACAAAACTATTTCGTTAAATGAGTTTTTACATTGATTTTATTGCTTTTGGTTGTGTATCAAACCATGTTAGACAAAATAAAAAAATTAAAAATTTGGACCCCAAGTACTTACACCCCAAAATTTTCGAGTCCAAGTAGATTTTGGACGAAATGGGCTTACAACAAAACTATTTCGTTAAATGAGTTTTTACATTGATTTTATTGCTTTTGGTTGTGTATCAAACCATGTTAGACAAAATAAAAAAATTAAAAATTTGGACCCCAAGTACTTACACTCCAAAATTTTCGAGTCCAAGTAGATTTTGGACGAAATGGGCTTACAACAAAACTATTTCGTTAAATGAGTTTTTACATTGATTTTATTGCTTTTGGTTGTGTATCAAACCATGTTAGACAAAATAAAAAAATTAAAAATTTGGACCCCAAGTACTTACACCCCAAAATTTTCGAGTCCAAGTAGATTTTGGACGAAATGGGCTTACAACAAAACTATTTCGTTAAATGAGTATTTACATTGATTTTATTGCTTTTTGTTGTGTATCAACCATATTAGACACAAAAAATACAAAAATTAAAAATTTGGACCCCAAGTACTTACACTCCAAAATTTCGAGTAAATTTTCGAGTCCAAGGAGATTTTGGACGAAATGGGCTTACAACAAAACAATTTCGTTAAATGAGTTTTCACATTGATTTTATTGCTTTTGGTTGTGTATCAAACCACATTAGACTAAAATAAATAAAATAAAAATTTGGACACCAAGTACTTACACCCCAAAATTTTTGAGTTCAAGGAGATTTTGGACGAAATGGGCTTACAACAAAACTATTTCGTTAAATGAGTTTTTACATTGATTTTATTGCTTTTGGTTGTGTATCAAACCATATAAGACAAAAATAAAAAAAAATTTAAAATTTGAACCCCAAGTACTTACACCCCAAAATTTTCGAGTCCAAGGAGATTTTGGACGAAATGGGCTTAAAACAAAACTATTTCGTTAAATGAGTTTTTACATTGATTTTATTGCTTTTTGGTTGTGTATCAAACCATATTAGACAAAAATAAAAAAAAATAAAAATTTGGACCCCAAGTACTTACACCCCAAAATTTTCGAGTCCAAGGAGATTTTGGACGAAACGGGCTTACAACAAAACTATTTCGTTAAATGAGTATTTACACTGATTTTATTGCTTTTTGTTGTGTATCAACCATATTAGACAAAAATAAAAAAATTAAAAATTTGGACCCCAAGTACTTACACCCCAAAATTTTCGAGTTCAAGGTGATTTTGAACGAAATGGGCTCCAAGCAAAACTATTTCGTTAAATGAGTTTTTACATTGATTTTATTGCTTTTAATTGTGTATCAAACCATATTAGACAAAAATAAAAAAATTAAAAATTTTGACCCCAAGTACTTACACCCCAAAATTTTCGAGTCCAAGGAGATTTTGGACGAAATGGGCTTACAACAAAACTATTTCGTTAAATTAGTTTTTACACTGATTTTATTGTTTTTGGTTGTGTATCAAACCATATTAGACAAAAATAAAAAAATTAAAAATTTGGACCCCAAGTACTTACACTCCAAAATTTTCGAGTCCAGGTAGATTTTGGACAAAATGGGCTCCAAACAAAACTATTTCGTTAAATGAGTTTTTACATTGATTTTATTGCTTTTAATTGTGTATCAAACCATATTAGACAAAAATAAAAAAATTAAAAATTTTGACCCCAAGTACTTACACCCCAAAATTTTCGAGTCCAAGTAGATTTTGGACGAAATGGGCTTACAACAAAACTATTTCGTTAAATTAGTTTTTACATTGATTTTATTGATTTTGGTTGTGTATATAACCATATTAGACAAAAATAAAAAAATTAAAAATTTGGATCCCAAGTACTTACACTCCAAAATTTTCGAGTCCAAGTAGATTTTGAAGAAAATGGGCTAACAACAAAACTATTTCGTTAAATGAGTTTTTACATTGATTTTATTGTTTTTGGTTGTGTATCAAACCATATTAGACAAAAATAAAAAAATTAAAAATTTGAACCCCAAGTACTTACACCCCAAAATTTTCGAGTCCAAGGAGATTTTAGATGAAATGGGCTTACAACAAAACTATTTCGTTAATTGAGTTTTTACATTGATTTATTGCATTTGGTTGTGTATCAAACCATATTAGAAAAAATAAAAAAATTAAAAATTTGGACCCCAAGTACTTACACCCAAAAATTTTCGAGTCCAAGGAGATTTTGGACGAAATAGGCTTACAAAAAAACTATTTCGTTAAATTAGTTTTTACATTGATTTTATTGATTTTGGTTGTGTATATAACCATATTAGACAAAAATAAAAAAATTAAAAATTTGGACCCCAAGTATTTACACCCAAAAATTTTCGAGTCAAAGGAGATTTTGGACGAAATGGGCTTACAACAAAACTATTTCGTTAAATGAGTTTTTACATTGATTTTATTGTTTTTGGTTGTGTATCAAACCATATTAGACAAAAACAAAAAAATTAAAAATTTGGACCCCAAGTACTTACACCCAAAAATTTTTGAGTCCAAGGAGATTTTGGACGAAATGGGCTTACAACAAAACTATTTCGTTAAATGAGTTTTTACATTGATTTTATTGCTTTTTGTTGTGTAGCAACCATATTAAACAAAAATAAAAAAATTAAAAATTTGGACCCCAAGTACTTACACCCCAAAATTTTCGAGTCCAAGTAGATTTTGGACGAAATGGGCTTACAACAAAACTATTTCGTTAAATGAGTTTTTACATTGATTTTATTGCTTTTGGTTGTGTATCAAACCATGTTAGACAAAATAAAAAAATTAAAAATTTGGACCCCAAGTACTTACACCCCAAAATTTTCGAGTCCAAGTAGATTTTGGACGAAATGGGCTTACAACAAAACTATTTCGTTAAATGAGTTTTTACATTGATTTTATTGCTTTTGGTTGTGTATCAAACCATGTTAGACAAAATAAAAAAATTAAAAATTTGGACCCCAAGTACTTACACCCCAAAATTTTCGAGTCCAAGTAGATTTTGGACGAAATGGGCTTACAACAAAACTATTTCGTTAAATGAGTATTTACATTGATTTTATTGCTTTTTGTTGTGTATCAACCATATTAGACACAAAAAATACAAAAATTAAAAATTTGGACCCCAAGTACTTACACTCCAAAATTTCGAGTAAATTTTCGAGTCCAAGGAGATTTTGGACGAAATGGGCTTACAACAAAACAATTTCGTTAAATGAGTTTTCACATTGATTTTATTGCTTTTGGTTGTGTATCAAACCACATTAGACTAAAATAAAAAAATTTAAAATTTGGACACCAAGTACTTACACCCCAAAATTTTTGAGTTCAAGCAGATTTTGGACGAAATGGGCTTACAACAAAACTATTTCGTTAAATGAGTTTTTACATTGATTTTATTGCTTTTGGTTGTGTATCAAACCATATTAGACAAAAATAAAAAAAAATTTAAAATTTGAACCCCAAGTACTTACACCCCAAAATTTTCGAGTCCAAGGAGATTTTGGACGAAATGGGCTTAAAACAAAACTATTTCGTTAAATGAGTTTTTACATTGATTTTATTGCTTTTTGGTTGTGTATCAAACCATATTAGACAAAAATAAAAAAAAATAAAAATTTGGACCCCAAGTACTTACACCCCAAAATTTTCGAGTCCAAGGAGATTTTGGACGAAACGGGCTTACAACAAAACTATTTCGTTAAATGAGTATTTACACTGATTTTATTGCTTTTTGTTGTGTATCAACCATATTAGACAAAAATAAAAAAATTAAAAATTTGGACCCCAAGTACTTACACCCCAAAATTTTCGAGTTCAAGGAGATTTTGAACGAAATGGGCTCCAAACAAAACTATTTCGTTAAATGAGTTTTTACATTGATTTTATTGCTTTTAATTGTGTATCAAACCATATTAGACAAAAATAAAAAAATTTAAAATTTTGACCCCAAGTACTTACACCCCAAAATTTTCGAGTCCAAGGAGATTTTGGACGAAATGGGCTTACAACAAAACTATTTCGTTAAATGAGTTTTTACATTGATTTTATTGTTTTTGGTTGTGTATCAAACCATATTAGACAAAAATAAAAAAAATAAAAATTTGAACCCCAAGTACTTACACTCCAAAATTTTCGAGTCCAGGTAGATTTTGGACAAAATGGGCTTACAACAAAACTATTTCGTTAAATGAGTATTTACATTGATTTTATTGCTTTTTGTTGTATATCAACCATATTAGACAAAAATAGAAAAATTAAAAATTTGGACCCCAAGTACTTACAACCCAAAATTTTCGAGTCCAATGAGATTTTGGACGAAATAGGCTTACAACAAAACTATTTCGTTAAATTAGTTTTTACATTGATTTTATTGATTTTGGTTGTGTATATAACCATATTAGACAAAAATAAAAAAATTAAAAATTTGGACCCCAAGTATTTACACCCCAAAATTTTCGAGTCCAAAGAGATTTTGGACGAAATGGGCTTACAACAAAACTATTTCGTTAAATGAGTTTTTACATTGATTTTATTGTTTTTGGTTGTGTATCAAACCATATTAGACAAAAATAAAAGAATTAAAAATTTGAACCCCAAATACTTACACCCCAAAATTTTCGAGTCCAAGGAGATTTTAGATGAAATGGGCTTACAACAAAACTATTTCGTTAATTGAGTTTTTACATTGATTTTATTGCATTTGGTTGTGTATCAAACCATATTAGAAAAAATAAAAAAATTAAAAATTTGGACCCCAAGTACTTACACCCAAAAATTTTCGAGTCCAAGGAGATTTTGGACGAAATAGGCTTACAAAAAAACTATTTCGTTAAATTAGTTTTTACATTGATTTTATTGATTTTGGTTGTGTATATAACCATATTAGACAAAAATAAAAAAATTAAAAATTTGGACCCCAAGTACTTACACCCCAAAATTTTCGAGTCAAAGGAGATTTTGGACGAAATGGGCTTACAACAAAACTATTTCGTTAAATGAGTTTTTACATTGATTTTATTGTTTTTGGTTGTGTATCAAACCATATTAGACAAAAACAAAAAAATTAAAAATTTGGACCCCAAGTACTTACACCCAAAAATTTTTGAGTCCAAGGAGATTTTGGACGAAATGGGCTTACAACAAAACTATTTCGTTAAATAAGTTTTTACATTGATTTTATTGCTTTTTGTTGTGTAGCAACCATATTAAACAAAAATAAAAAAATTAAAAATTTGGACCCCAAGTACTTACACCCCAAAATTTTCGAGTCCAAGGAGATTTTGGACGAAATGGGCTTACAACAAAACTATTTCGTTAAATGAGTTTTTACATTGATTTAATTGTTTTTGGTTGTGTATCAAACCATATAAGACAAAATTTAAAAAATTAAAAATTTGGACCCCAAGTATTTACACCCCAAAATTTTCGAGTCCAAGGAGATTTTGGACGAAATGGGCTTACAAAAAAACTATTTCGTTAAATGAGTTTTTACATTGATTTTATTGCGATTGGTTGTGTATCAAACCATATAAGACAAAAATAAAAAAATTAATAATTTGGACCCCAAGTACTTACACCCCAAAGTTTTCGAGTCCAAGGAGATTTTGGTCGAAATGGGCTTACAACAAAACTATTTCGTTAAATGAGTTTTTACATTGATTTTATTGCTTTTTGTTGTGTATCAAACATATTAGATAAAAATTATAAAATTAAAAATTTGGACCCCAAGTACTTACACTCCAAAATTTCGAGTAAATTTTCGAGTCCAAGGAGATTTTTGACAAAATGGGCTTACAACAAAACTATTTCGTTAAATGAGTTTTTACATTGATTTTATTGCTTTTGGTTGTGTATCAAACCACATTAGACTAAAATAAAAAAATTAAAAATTTGGACCCCACTTAGTTACACCCCAAAATTTTCGAGTCCAAGGAGATTTTGGACGAAATGGGCTTACAACAAAACTATTTCGTTAAATGAGTTTTTACATTGATTTTATTGTTTTTGGTTGTGGATCAAACCATATTAGACAAAAATAAAAAAATTTTAAAATTTGGACCCCAAGTAGTTACACCCCAAAATTTTCGAGTCCAAGGAGATTTTGGACGAAATAGGCTTACAACAAGACTTTTTCGTTAAATGAGTATTTACATTGATTTTATTGCTTTTTGTTGTGTACAAACCATATTAGGTAGACATAAAAAAATTAAAAATTTGGGCCCCAAGTACTTACACCCCAAAATTTTCGAGTCCAAGGAGATTTTGGACGAAACGGGCTTACAACAAAACTATTTCGTTAAATGAGTATTTACACTGATTTTATTGCTTTTTGTTGTGTATCAACCATATTAGACAAAAATAAAAAAATTAAAAATTTGGACCCCAAGTACTTACACCCCAAAATTTTCGAGTCCAAGGAGATTTTGGACGAAATGGGCTTACAACAAAACTATTTCGTTAAATGAGTTTTACATTGATTTAATTGTTTTTGGTTGTGTATCAAACCATATAAGACAAAATTTAAAAAATTAAAAATTTGGATCCCAAGTATTTACACCCCAAAATTTTCGAGTCCAAGGAGATTTTGGACGAAATGGGCTTACAAAAAAACTATTTCGTTAAATGAGTTTTTACATTGATTTTATTGCGATTGGTTGTGTATCAAACCATATAAGACAAAAATAAAAAAATTAATAATTTGGACCCCAAGTACTTACACCCCAAAGTTTTCGAGTCCAAGGAGATTTTGGACGAAATGGGCTTACAACAAAACTATTTCGTTAAATGAGTTTTTACATTGATTTTATTGCTTTTTGTTATGTATCAAACATATTAGATAAAAATTAAAAAATTAAAAATTTGGACCCCAAGTACTTACACTCCAAAATTTCGAGTAAATTTTCGAGTCCAAGGAGATTTTTGACAAAATGGGCTTACAACAAAACTATTTCGTTAAATGAGTTTTTACATTGATTTTATTGCTTTTGGTTGTGTATCAAACCACATTAGACTAAAATAAAAAAATTAAAAATTTGGACCCCACTTAGTTACACCCCAAAATTTTCGAGTCCAAGGAGATTTTGGACGAAATGGGCTTACAACAAAACTATTTCGTTAAATGAGTTTTTACATTGATTTTATTGTTTTTGGTTGTGGATCAAACCATATTAGACAAAAATAAAAAAATTTTAAAATTTGGACCCCAAGTAGTTACACCCCAAAATTTTCGAGTCCAAGGAGATTTTGGACGAAATAGGCCTACAACAAGACTTTTTCGTTAAATGTGTATTTACATTGATTTTATTGCTTTTTGTTGTGTACAAACCATATTAGGTAGACATAAAAAAATTAAAAATTTGGGCCCCAAGTACTTACACCCCAAAATTTTCGAGTCCAAGAAGATATTGGACAAAATGGGCTTACAACAAAACTATTTCGTTAAATGAGTTTTTACATTGATTTTATTGCTTTTGGTTGTGTATCAAACCATATTAGACAAAAATAAAAAAAAATTTAAAATTTGAACCCCAAGTACTTACACCCCAAAATTTTCGAGTCCAAGGAGATTTTGGACGAAATGGGCTTAAAACAAAACTATTTCGTTAAATGAGTTTTTACATTGATTTTATTGCTTTTTGGTTGTGTATCAAACCATATTAGACAAAAATAAAAAAAAATAAAAATTTGGACCCCAAGTACTTACACCCCAAAACTTTCGATTCCAAGGAGATTTTGGACGAAATGGGCTTACAACAAAACTATTTCGTTAAATGAGTATTTACACTGATTTTATTGCTTTTTGTTGTGTATCAACCATATTAGACAAAAATAAAAAAATTAAAAATTTGGACCCCAAGTACTTACACCCCAAAATTTTCGAGTTCAAGGAGATTTTGAACGAAATGGGCTCCAAACAAAACTATTTCGTTAAATGAGTTTTTACATTGATTTTATTGCTTTTAATTGTGTATCAAACCATATTAGACAAAAATAAAAAAATTAAAAATTTTGACCCCAAGTACTTACACCCCAAAATTTTCGAGTCCAAGGAGATTTTGGACGAAATGGGCTTACAACAAAACTATTTCGTTAAATGAGTTTTTACATTGATTTTATTGCTTTTGGTTGTGTATCAAACCATATTAGACAAAAATTAAAAAAATAAATATTTGGACCCCAAGTACTTACACCCCAAAATTTTCGAGTCCAAGGAGATTTTGGGCGAAATGGGCTTACAACAAAACTGTTGAATCAATGTCAACATGCACAATAATACAATATTCCAAGCGGTCGATGACACAGTATCGACACGGGTGGAATATTGTATATTGTAGCAAATTCAACAGGTTTAATGTTTCTTTATTTTTTATATTGTACTTTTGTTGTATATAATTATTGTGAATTTCATGCGTAAGCATTATTTTATGTATAAAACCCGATTTATTGCGGTAATAAAATTAGAATTGAATTATAAAGCATAAACAACAGTTAGTTTAATTCTCAGTGAATATTTGGAACTCACCAGTGGCCACCCAAATATTCACATAAACAAACCCAAATCTAGGCAGAGGTCAGATTTTTACATGGTCCTTCGAGCCGCCAAAACAACCGGCGGACTATAAAACTCACGTTTTAAAGGAATTTTACGTGAGATTCGAGCTACCACAACAACCGGCAGCCAACAAGTTCCACAATATAGAGCTATAGGCCAAGATACGTCAAAGCATCAAACTCACAACAACAACGATTGAAATTCAACGGCCAATCAACAACCGGCAAATAAACCAGTATACGCCACACGACAACAGTCCAACACTCCTGGCAATAAAAGCACAGACATGGAGCGGTTATTGCAGCAGCAAAGTGACAAGGCAGTAGAGTTGGAGCACATCATCTCGAACTACAAAAAAGATGGTGCAGCTCGGAAAACTAAAAGATATTTGGAGGCAAAAATAGCTACTCTCAAAAAGAAGTACAACGAATACGCCGATGTGGATAACAAAATAAGAGAGTTCCAGCCTGAAATAGAATCAACACACCAGTACAATAAAGACAGGCAAGTAGTACGGGAAAGGTTCACAAAATATGTGGAAGATATGCGTCAACGCCTAAGCGCATCATCATTACCATCAACGCCAGCTCCAGACGCATCTGCCAAGTTCGACTTTGCCGACGAGGAGTCAAGCTACAACAACCAGAAGCTGCTCAAGAAGCAAGATGTCCTGATGAGGATGATGCACAGGAAATTAGAAGCAATTGAAGAGGCATTGGACAACAACAACATTCCAATGGAATTCGTTAGGCTAAAAATGGCTCAATTATCGCTAAAAATGGGGGCAATTGACGATTTGCACATAAACCTCTTAGTAGAAAAGGAAGAGCAAGAACAAACAGCTCCCTACTTTCAAAATAACTACTATGAGGCGCTCAAGGAGAGAGTGGACTCAACAACATTGCGATGGCAGCGCAGCCGGAAAGAAGACACTTCGAACCAGGCTGGAGAAGTCAAGGTACAATTGCCCAAGATAGAACTACCAACATTTTATGGCGATTATGAGCATTGGAGCTCATTCAACGATATCTTCACCGAGCTTCACCGGCAACGAAACATCATTAGAGAATCCGAGAGAAATTAAACGAATCAATGAATTCTTCAGCTTCATAGAAAGGAGATTCCAATCGCTAGAGGCTATGGGGTTCAACAAGGTGGTAAGCGCACATCCGCAACCAATGGTACCACTGAAACGGGTACACGCTACAACCGTAGACAGCCAGTGTATAGTAAAGGGATGCCAAGGAAAGCATCTGCTGCAAGACTGCAATCAGTTCAAGCTAATGCCAACGCTAGAGAGAAGCAAGTTGGTCTATGAAACAGATACCTGCATACGTTGTTTAACGCGACATTCAATGAGTAACCCATGCAGATCCGCAATACGATGCATTGTGTGCCAAGGACATCACCACACTCTTCTGCATGGTAATAACAAGGTATCAACCAACATGGGGATCACACAAACTCTAGTAGTTAAACAACAAGGGCCTGTATTACTACCAACAGCAATGGTCAGAGTAGCCACAGACACTGGACATCTCACCACATTGAGGGCGTTAATTGATTCCGGGTCCCAAGCTACATTAATATCATCGAGAGCTGCCAATCTGCTTAACATCAAAAAGAGAAAAACAAATGTTAACATTTCAGGCATTGGCGGTAGCGAAGCAGGAATGTGCAAGCATACAATCAACATTAAGCTTGTGCCAAGATTTGATGGAGACTTTAGCTTGGACATCGAAGCTTTAATATTTAACAAGCTAACCCAACAACTACCTGAAGCTGATATTGACACTAGAGCATGGACCCATCTTAATAACATAAAGTTAGCGGACCCACACTACAATCAAGCTCAGCCGATAGATCTCATAATTGGAGCAGATTACTATCCATTGATAATAACCAATAGTATTATCAAAGGTGACCATCGAGAGCCAATGGCACAGAACACGGAGTTCGGATGGGTCGTAATTGGCAGCCTGAGTAACATAAACACCAAAACAAGAACAACCATGGTGACAACCAAGTCAATCGAGGAACAACTAAAATTATTTATAGAGGTTGATAGCATTCCTGAAGAAAGGAGCCATACAGCGGAAGAAAAGCAAGTTGAGGAGGCATTCCAATCAACATTGAGTCGAAACACAGATGGACGATTCATAGTAAAAATTCCATTTAAGGACGATCACGTCAAACTTGGCGAGTCTAGAAAAAGAGCAGTAGCCAGACTTCTCCAAATCGAAAGAAGATTCGTCAAAGATCCGGGCTACGAACAATTATATAACAACCAGCACACCAAGCGGTCATTCCTATCTGACTCTTCAAAGCTCTTTGACCCCATAGGATGGCTGTCGTCGACAACAATCATGGCCAAGATCATGATGCAGGATGTTTGGAAAATGGGAATAAGCTGGGATGAACAACTACCAGAAAGAATAAATGCCAAATGGCAGAACTACAAAGATGACCTGAATGAGATATCAAGATTAAAAATTCCAAGATGGCTCAGTACAACGTCTAGATGCAAAACAGAGCTACACGGTTTTGCTGATGCGTCAGAGCACGCCTATGCGGCAGTGGTTTATTGTAGGACAGTAGATGACAACGGTAAACCAGCAGCTCAACTATTAATGTCCAAAACACGGGTTGCACCAAGCAAAACGAAGCTATCAATTCCTCGCCTCGAGTTAAATGCGGCCTTATTATTGGCAAAATTACTGAAACACGTTCAAGACACCATGAAAATTGAGAACGTTAATACATACGCTTGGTCAGATTCAACAATAACACTGTGTTGGATTAGAGACCCAAGCCGCTTCAAAACGTTTGTGGCAAACAGAATCTCGACGATTAAGAAGACACTACCAACAACAACTTGGCATCACGTGAAGTTTCACGAAAATTCCGCGGACGCCGCCTCACGTAGCATAACACCCAAGCAGCTCATTGACAACAACTTATGGTGGCATGGACCAAGCTTCCTAACAACTATGCCACCGCAGTGGAATACTGAAGAACTCGTTCCGGACCCACCATCAGATTTACAAGCAGAGCTGGAAGAAAAGAGAGTGCTGGCGACGGTAATAAAAGGGTCACACATACTTGCAGACTTATTTAACAGGCTGTCCACATTCAGTAAAATCAAGCGCACGGTCGCATACTGTCTACGATTCATAAATAATTGCCAACAAGAAAGTCGTAACAAGGGTTGACTAACCGGTAATGAACTTAAGGCAGCAGAAACAGCAATTATCAAAATAACCGAAGACCAAGATTTCGGGCCAGAAATCGCCTGCATGAACAAGGACAGAAGGCTAGAAAAGGACAGTAAGCTAGGTTCATTAAACCCCTTCTTAGACGGCAAAGGCTTACTCCGTGTGATGGGACGTCTCCAAAACTCCAATCTGACAACCTCCAGCAAACAGCCTGCAATTCTAAGCAAAAACAACATAATTACTCAACGGATAATTGAGGAAGCCCACCAAAACACATTACATGGTGGCGCACAGCTTACCCTTGCAATGCTGAGGCAGAAATATTGGATCATCGATGGGAGACGAGCTGTAAAACAAGTGATACAAAAATGCATAACCTGCTTTCGCTACAAACAAAAACACATGGAGCAACTAATGGGTAGTCTACCATCAGCAAGAGTGAGCCCGGGAAGACCGTTTTCTAAAACGGGAATCGACTACGCAAGACCCATCCAGCTAAGAACCACCAAGGGTCGGGGTAACAAATCCTATAAAGGATACATTGCCCTATTCGTATGCATGACAACCAAGGCCATACACATTGAGATAGTGAGCAGCCTAACAACAGAGGCATTCATAGCGGCCTACAAAAGATTCGTTTCTAGACGAGGGCTTTGTACGGATATATTCTCTGACAACGGAACCTATTTTGTGGGTGCAAATTCCGTAATGAAGAAGACGTACAGTTCAGCGATGACCACATTACCTGACGACGTAGCAGCCAGTGATGAAACGACATGGCATTTCATACCACCTCATACCCCACATTTTGGCGGAATCTGGGAAGCAGGAATAAAATCCGTGAAATTTCATCTTAAGAGAGTAATAGGAGATTCAACTCTAACATTCGAAGAATTAACCACTCTCACCACTCAAATCGAAGCGGTTCTCAACTCTCGGCCGCTGATCGCATTAACCAACGACACGACAGATACAACAGCGCTAACAACAGGACACTTTCTCATTGGAGATGCTCTTAAGGCGATGCCGGAAGCGACTACCAGCAGCATAGGATTAAGAACGAGATGGCACATGGTCGAAAAAATGGCGCAAGACTTTTGTAAGCGATGGTCTTCTGAATACATTCACCAGCTTCAACAACGGAGCAAGTGGAAAACCTCCCAGCCAAATTTGGCAATAAATGATCTAGTATTGGTAAAGGATGATCAACTACCCCCAACTCGCTGGAAATTGGGACGGATCACAGACACTCACGCCGGAAAAGATGACCTGGTACGAATCGTAACAGTAAAGTGTAAAGACGCGACCTACAAACGACCAATAACAAAGCTGTGCAAACTTCCTATCAACGACGATTCAAGTGTGATGTTACCTATGAAGGCAACACTCAAGGAAACAACCACCGAGAAGGCCAGTGCAATTACAACTCAAAACAACAAACTAGTATCCAGGCAACAACCTCACCGTCGAACCAAGGCGACAGGAAAAATGAACCACATGGCACTAGCCATCCTTTCAGTGTGCTGCCTATTCGGTCTCGTGAGCAGCAATATCGAAATAAGTCCGTTCAATCATTCTATTGGGATACATTTCGAGGAATTGGGCAAGTTGGAGATTGTGGCGACAAAATGGACATTAGTTGTTCAATACAATTTATCTTCCTACTGGGAGGAAATTGAAAACTTTAAAAGAGCCCACACAGAGTTACAATCAGTTTGTAGGGAGCTGTCCGGTTTAAAATGCGACATCATACTTCAGCAACTCTTATTTCAATATAATTATGTGATAGCAGACAACGAGCTGTTATTTGAAAGTAATAAGGATCGTAAACGGATGAAGCGACGGCTCGGTGACTCAGTGGGCCTTGTACTAGGAGACCTATTTGGAGTGCTCACCCAGCGAGAAGCTGACAAGTATGAATCTTATTTTGAACAAATTAACAGTGACGAAAATTATCTCTTGACTCTCATCAAAAATCAAACAACTATTGTGGATAACACCATCAATTTGGTAAAACATAACACAAACCTCACCACGGCATCTATAAACAACTTAATTAAGGATCAACATCGTTTGCGGCAGGAAATGTTGCAGTTAAACGAATATAGAACGTATGAAGACAGAGTGCGATCAACGCTAATGGCCATTTTTGAAATGATGCTAGTTCTAAAGAGCATCCAGGACACGCAACAAGGATTGCTCAACGTGATTTATCATGCTCATCAAGACGTCCTGCATCCTTCCATACTCACCCCAAGTCATTTGGAAGAAGAGTTGCAATTCATTCGACAACACGTGCCGGTAACTATTACTCTACCAGGACACGACATTCACGACCTCCATCATGTGTATGAAAGCATGCAAATCCGCACCCGAGTAACTCAAAAAAATGTAATAATTGAGATCACTTTACCACTGTCATTCGTGTGGGACTATACACTAATAGCTGTAGTCCCAATTCCCAACATCATCCATGGAAGCACTCAGTCACAAATCATTAGCTCCACTGACTATATAGCAATGGACAATCGGCGTGAACACTTCGCATTATTAACCAGAGAAGACATACATAAATGTCAAGTATTTAACCCTGTACATTTCTTATGCGAAGTATCACAAATTATCAACACTCCTTCAAATCAAACGTCATGTGAGGTAGCAATATTACAACGAAAGAACGAGCTGGACACCGTATGCGGCACTAGGTCAACCAAAGCTAGCAATCATTGGATCAAACTTCACGCTGCCAATCAGTCGATATATGTGATACCCAACGAAATCACAATCGATGTCATATGTGGGTCTAGAATCCAATCTTACACTATCGTAGGTTCCGGTATAGTGGAAATCGAATCCGGCTGCGTGCTCAGAGACTCTGACGTTCAATTAATTGCTGTAGGAACCGCTAGACACAATATCAATAAATTTGCTCAGCAGGCGACGCATTTAATGCATAGGGCCAACAACCTACGGGAATTCAGTGCTGTGGTCAAAAATAAGGCAAACGAGGTGGATCAATTGAATTTACTAACCACACCAGAAACAACCGGATTGGATGATCAGCTAGAATCATTGAAAAATGATGAACAGATTACCTTTCATCGTCAGAGTGCTCAACATATCCACTATTACGCAATGATTCACCTTCTATTTGGGCGTGCAGTAGTAATAGGAGTCATCTAGGTAGCAAACAAATTAAGAGGAAGATGCATTGTAAACCACCGGCCGCCATCTCCTCTAGTGATAGCCAACGACAGCATGGTTTAACAGATGGGTGGCATCAGTAAGGCCCGGGAATATGTTGAATCAATGTCAACATGCACAATAATACAATATTCCAAGCGGTCGATGACACAGTATCGACACGGGTGGAATATTGTATATTGTAGCAAATTCAACAGGTTTAATGTTTCTTTATTTTTTATATTGTACTTTTGTTGTATATAATTATTGTGAATTTCATGCGTAAGCATTATTTTATGTATAAAACCCGATTTATTGCGGTAATACAATTAGAATTGAATTATAACGCATAAACAACAGTTACTTTAATTCTCAGTGAATATTTGGAACTCACCAGTGGCCACCCAAATATTCACATAAACAAACCAAAATCTAGGCAGAGGTCAGATTTTTACAAAAACTATTTCGTAAAATGAGTTTTTACATTGATTTAATTGTTTTTGGTTGTGTATCAAACCATGTTAGACAAAAATAAAAAAATTAAAAATTTGGATCCCAAGTACTTACACTCCAAAATTTTCGAGTCCAAGTAGATTTTGAAGAAAATGGGCTAACAACAAAACTATTTCGTTAAATGAGTTTTTACATTGATTTTATTGTTTTTTGTTGTGTATCAACCATATTAGACAAAAATAAAAAAATTAAAAATTTGGACCCCAAGTACTTACTTTCCAAAATTTTCGAGTCCAAGGAGATTTTGGACGAAACGGGCTTACAACAAAACTGAGTTTTTACATTGATTTTATTGCTTTTGGTTGTGTATCAAACCATATTAGACAAAAATAAAAAAAATAAAAATTTGGACCCCAAGTACTTACACCCCAAAATTTTCGAGTCCAAGGAGGTTTTGGACGAAATGGGCTTACAACAAAACTATTTCGTTAAATGAGTGTTTACATTGATTTTATTGCTTTTGGTTGTGTATCAAACCATATTTGACAGAAATAAAAAAATTAAAAATTTGGACCCCAAGTACTTACACCCCAAAATTTTCGAGTCCAAGGAGATTTTGGACGAAATGGGCTTACAACAAAACTATTTCGTTAAATGAGTTTTTACATTGATTTTATTGCTTTTGGTTGTGTATCAAACCATGTTAGACAAAATAAAAAAATTAAAAATTTGGACCCCAAGTACTTATACCCCAAAATTTTCGAGTCCAAGTAGATTTTGGACGAAATGGGCTTACAACAAAACTATTTCGTTAAATGAGTATTTACATTGATTTTATTGCTTTTTGTTGTGTATCAACCATATTAGACACAAAAAATACAAAAATTAAAAATTTGGACCCCAAGTACTTACACTCCAAAATTTCGAGTAAATTTTCGAGTCCAAGGAGATTTTGGACGAAATGGGCTTACAACAAAACAATTTCGTTAAATGAGTTTTCACATTGATTTTATTGCTTTTGGTTGTGTATCAAACCACATTAGACTAAAATAAAAAAAATAAAAATTTGGACACCAAGTACTTACACCCCAAAATTTTCGAGTCCAAGGAGATTTTGGACGAAATGGGCTTACAACAAAACTATTTCGTTAAATGAGTTTTTACATTGATTGTATTGTTTTTGGTTGTGTATCAAACCATATTAGACAAAAACAAAAAAATTAAAAATTTCTACCCCAAGTACTTACACCCAAAAAATTTTGAGTCCAAGGAGATTTTGGACGAAATGGGCTTACAACAAAACTATTTCGTTAAATGAGTTTTTACATTGATTTTATTGCTTTTTGTTGTGTATCAAACCATATTAAACAAAAATAAAAAAATTAAATATTTGGACCCCAAGTACTTACACCCCAAAATTTTCGAGTCCAAGGAGATTTTGGACGAAATGGGCTTACAACAAAACTATTTCGTTAAATGAGTTTTTACATTGATTTAATTGTTTTTGGTTGTGTATCAAACCATGTTAGACAAAAATAAAAAAATTAAAAATTTGGATCCCAAGTACTTACACTCCAAAATTTTCGAGTCCAAGTAGATTTTGAAGAAAATGGGCTAACAACAAAACTATTTCGTTAAATGAGTTTTTACATTGATTTTATTGTTTTTTGTTGTGTATCAACCATATTAGACAAAAATAAAAAAATTAAAAATTTTGACTCCAAGTACTTACTTTCCAAAATTTTCGAGTCCAAGGAGATTTTGGACGAAACGGGCTTACAACAAAACTGAGTTTTTACATTGATTTTATTGCTTATGGTTGTGTATCAAACCATATTAGACAAAAATAAAAAAACTAAAAATTTGGACCCCAAGTACTTACACCCCAAAATTTTCGAGTCCAAGGAGGTTTTGGACGAAATGGGCTTACAACAAAACTATTTCGTTAAATGAGTGTTTACATTGATTTTATTGCTTTTGGTTGTGTATCAAACCATATTAGACAGAAATAAAAAAATTAAAAATTTGGACCCCAAGTACTTACACCCCAAAATTTTCGAGTCCAAGGAGATGTTGGACGAAATGGGCTTACAACAAAACTATTTCGTTAAATGAGTTTTTACATTGATTTTATTGCTTTTGGTTGTGTATCAAACCATGTTAGACAAAATAAAAAAATTAAAAATTTGGACCCCAAGTACTTACACCCCAAAATTTTCGAGTCCAAGTAGATTTTGGACGAAATGGGCTTACAACAAAACTATTTCGTTAAATGAGTATTTACATTGATTTTATTGCTTTTTGTTGTGTATCAACCATATTAGACACAAAAAATACAAAAATTAAAAAAATTTGGACCCCAAGTACTTACACTCCAAAATTTCGAGTAAATTTTCGAGTCCAAGGAGATTTTGGACGAAATGGGCTTACAACAAAACAATTTCGTTAAATGAGTTTTCACATTGATTTTATTGCTTTTGGTTGTGTATCAAACCACATTAGACTAAAATAAAAAAAATAAAAATTTGGACACCAAGTACTTACACCCCAACATTTTCGAGTCCAAGGAGATTTTGGACGAAATGGGCTTACAACAAAACTATTTCGTTAAATGAGTATTTACATTGATTTTATTGTTTTTGGTTGTGTATCAAACCATATTAGACAAAAACAAAAAAATTAAAAATTTGAACCCCAAGTACTTACACCCCAAAATTTTTGAGTCCAAGGAGATTTTGGACGAAATGGGCTTACAACAAAACTATTTCGTTAAATGAGTTTTTACATTGATTTTATTGCTTTTTGTTGTGTATCAAACCATATTAAACAAGAATAAAAAAATTAAAAATTTGGACCCCAAGTACTTACACCCCAAAATTTTCGAGTCCAAGGAGATTTTGGACGAAATGGGCTTACAACAAAACTATTTCGTTAAATGAGTTTTTACAATGATTTTATTGCATTTGGTTGTGTATCAAACCATATTAGACAAAATTTAAAATATTAAAAATTTGGACCCCAAGTATTTACACCCCAAAATTTTCGAGTCCAAGGAGATTTTGGACGAAATGGGCTTACAAAAAAACAATTTCGTTAAATGAGTTTTTACATTGATTTTATTGCGATTGGTTGTGTATCAAACCATATAAGGCAAAAATAAAAAAATTAATAATTTGGACCCCAAGTACTTACACCCCAAAGTTTTCGAGTCCAAGGAGATTTTGGACGAAATGGGCTTACAGCAAAACTATTTCGTTAAATGAGTTTTTACATTGATTTTATTGCTTTTTGCTGTGTATCAAACATATTAGATAAAAATTAAAAAATTAAAAATTTGGACCCCAAGTACTTACACTCCAAAATTTCGAGTAAATTTTCGAGTCCAAGAAGATTTTAGACAAAATGGGCTTAACACAAAACTATTTCGTTAAATGAGTTTTTACATTGATTTTATTGCTTTTGGTTGTGTATCAAACCATATTAGACAAAAATAAAAAAAAATTTAAAATTTGAACCCCAAGTACTTACACCCCAAAATTTTCGAGTCCACTGAGATTTTGGACGAAATGGGCTTACAACAAAACTATTTCGTTAAATGAGTTTTTACATTGATTTAATTGTTTTTGGTTGCGTATCAAACCATATTAGACAAAAATAAAAAAATTAAAAATTTGGACCCCAAGTACTTACACCCCAAAATTTTCGAGTCCAAGGAGATTTTGGACGAAATGGGCTTACAACAAAACTATTTCGTTAAATGAGTTTTTACATTGATTTTTATGTTTTTGTTGTGTATCAAACCATATTAGACAAAAATAAAAAAATTAAAAATTTGAACCCCAAGTACTTACACTCCAACATTTTTGAGTCCAAGTAGATTTTGGACAAAATGGGCTTACAACAAAACTATTTCGTTAAATGAGTATTTACATTGATTTTATTGCTTTTTGTTTTGTATCAACCATATTAGACAAAAATAAAAAAATTAAAAATTTGGACTTCAAGTACTTACACCCCAAAATTATCGAGTCCAAGGAGATTTTGGACGAAATGGGCTTAACACAAAACTATTTCGTTAAATGAGTTTTTACATTGATTTTATTGCTTTTGGTTGTGTATCAAACCATATTAGACAAAAATAAAAAAAAATTTTAAATTTGAACCCCAAGTACTTACACCCCAAAATTTTCGAGTCCACTGAGATTTTGGACGAAATGGGCTTACAACAAAACTATTTCGTTAAATGAGTTTTTACATTGATTTTAATGTTTTTGGTTTCGTATCAAACCATATTAGACAAAAATAAAAAAATTAAAAATTTGGACCCCAAGTACTTACACCCCAAAATTTTCGAGTCCTAGGAGATTTTGGACGAAATGGGCTTACAACAAAACTATTTCGTTAAATGAGTTTTTACATTGATTTTATTGCTTTTGGTTGTGTATTAAACCATATTAGACAAAAAAAAAATTAAAAATTTGGGCCCCAAGTTTTTACACCACAAAATTTTCGAGTCCAAAGAGATTTTGGACGAAATGGGCTTACAACAAAACTATTTCGTTAAATGAGTTTTTACATTGATTTTATTGCTTTTGGTTGTGTATCAAACCATATTAGACAGAAAAAAAAAAATTAAAAATTTGGACCCCAAGTATTTACACCCCAAAATTTTCGAGTCCAAGGAGATTTTGGACGAAATGGGCTTACAACAAAACTATTTCGTTAAATGAGTTTTTACATTGATTTTATTGTTTTTGGTTGTGTATCAAACCATATTAGACAAAAACAAAAAAATTTAAAATTTGGACTCCAAGTACTTACACCCAAAAATTTTTGAGTCCAAGGAGATTTTGAAAGAAATGGGCTTACAACAAAACTATTTCGTTAAATGAGTTTTTACACTGATTTTATTGCTTTTTTTGTGTATCAAACCATATTAAACAAAAATAAAAAAATTAAAAATTTGGACCCCAAGTATTAACACCCCAAAATTTTCGAGTCCAAGGAGATTTTAGATGAAATGGGCTTACAACAAAATTATTTCGTTAAATGAGTTTTTACATTGATTTTATTGCTTTTTGTTGTGTATCAAACCATATTAGACTAAAACAAAAAAATTAAAAATTTGGACCCCAAGTACTTACACCCCAAAATTTTCGAGTCCAAGGAGATTTTGGACGAAATGGGCTTACAACAAAACTATTTCGTTAAATTAGTTTTTACATTGATTTTATTGCTTTTGAATGTGTATAAAATCATATTAGACAAAAATAAAAAAAATTTAAAATTTGGACCCCAAGTATTTTACACCCCAAAATTTTCGAGTCCAAGGAGATTTTGGACGAAATGGGCTTACAACAAAACTATTTCGTTAAATGAGTTTTTACATTGATTTTATTGTTTTTGGTTGTGTATCAAACCATATTAGACAAAAATAAAAAAATTAAAAATTTGAACCCCAAGTACTTACACTCCAAAATTTTCGAGTCCAGGTAGATTTTGGACAAAATGGGCTTACAACAAAACTATTTCGTTAAATGAGTATTTACATTGATTTTATTGCTTTTTGTTGTATATCAACCATATTAGACAAAAATAGAAAAATTAAAAATTTGGACCCCAAGTACTTACACCCCAAAATTTTCGAGTCCAAGGAGATTTTGGACGAAATAGGCTTACAACAAAACTATTTCGTTAAATTAGTTTTTACATTGATTTTATTGATTTTGGTTGTGTATATAACCATATTAGACAAAAATAAAAAAATTAAAAATTTGGACCCCAAGTATTTACACCCCAAAATTTTCGAGTCCAAGGAGATTTTGGACGAAATGGGCTTACAACAAAACTATTTCGTTAAATGAGTTTTTACATTGATTTTATTGTTTTTGGTTGTGTATCAAACCATATAAGACAAAAATAAAAAAATTAAAAATTTGAACCCCAAGTACTTACACCCCAAAATTTTCGAGTCCAAGGAGAATTAAGATGAAATGGGCTTACAACAAAACTATTTCGTTAATTGAGTTTTTACATTGATTTTATTGCATTTGGTTGTGTATCAAACCATATTAGAAAAAATAAAAAAATTAAAAATTTGGACCCCAAGTACTTACACCCCAAAATTTTCGAGTCCAAGGAGATTTTGGACGAAATAGGCTTACAAAAAAACTATTTCGTTAAATTAGTTTTTACATTGATTTTATTGATTTTGGTTGTGTATATAACCATATTAGACAAAAATAAAAAAATTAAAAATTTGGACCCCAAGTATTTACACCCCAAAATTTTCGAGTCCAATAAGATTTTGGACGAAATGGGCTTACAACAAAACTATTTCGTTAAATGAGTTTTTACATTGATTTTATTGTTTTTGGTTGTGTATCAAACCATATTAGACAAAAACAAAAAAATTAAAAATTTGGACCCCAAGTACTTACACCCCAAAATTTTTGAGTCCAAGGAGATTTTGGACGAAATGGGCTTACAACAAAACTATTTCGTTAAATGAGTTTTTACATTGATTTTATTGCTTTTTGTTGTGTATCAAACCATATTAAACAAAAATAAAAAAATTAAAAATTTGGACCCCAAGTACTTACACCCCAAAATTTTCGAGTCCAAGGAGATTTTGGACGAAATGGGCTTACAACAAAACTATTTCGTTAAATGAGTTTTTACATTGATTTTATTGCATTTGGTTGTGTATCAAACCATATTAGACAAAATTTAAAAAATTAAAAATTTGGACCCCAAGTATTTACACCCCAAAATTTTCGAGTCCAAGGAGATTTTGGACGAAATGGGCTTACAAAAAAACAATTTCGTTAAATGAGTTTTTACATTGATTTTATTGCGATTGGTTGTGTATCAAACCATATAAGACAATAATAAAAAAATTAATAATTTGGACCCCAAGTACTTACACCCCAAAGTTTTTGAGTCCAAGGAGATTTTGGACGAAATGGGCTTACAACAAAACTATTTCGTTAAATGAGTTTTTACATTGATTTTATTGCTTTTTGTTGTGTATCAAACATATTAGATAAAAATTAAAAAATTAAAAATTTGGACCCCAAGTACTTACACTCCAAAATTTCGAGTAAATTTTCGAGTCCAAGGAGATTTTTGACAAAATGGGCTTACAACAAAACTATTTCGTTAAATGAGTTTTTACATTGATTTTATAGCTTTTGGTTGTGTATCAAACCACATTAGACTAAAATAAAAAAATTAAAAATTTGGACCCCACTTACTTACACCCCAAAATTTTCGAGTCCAAGGAGATTTTGGACGAAATGGGCTTACAACAAAACTATTTCGTTAAATGAGTTTTTACATTGATTTTATTGTTTTTGGTTGTGGATCAAACCATATTAGACAAAAATAAAAAAATTTTAAAATTTGAACCCCAAGTAGTTACACCCCAAAATATTCGAGTCCAAGGAGATTTTGGACGAAATAGGCTTACAACAAGACTTTTTCGTTAAATAAGTATTTACAATGATTTTATTGCTTTTTGTTGTGTACAAACCATATAAGGTAGACATAAAAAAATTAAAAATTTGCGCCCCAAGTACTTACACCCCAAAATTTTCGAGTCCAAGAAGATATTGGACAAAATGGGCTTACAACAAAACTATTTCGTTAAATGAGTTTTTACATTGATTTTATTGCTTTTGGTTGTGTATCAAACCATATTAGACAAAAATAAAAAAAAATTTAAAATTTGAACCCAAAGTACTTACACCCCAAAATTTTCGAGTCCACTGAGATTTTGGACGAAACGGGCTTACAACAAAACTATTTCGTTAAATGAGTATTTACACTGATTTTATTGCTTTTTGTTGTGTATCAAACATATTAGACAAAAATAAAAAAATTAAAAATTTGGACCCCAAGTACTTACACCCCAAAATTTTCGAGTTCAAGGAGCTTTTGAACGAAATGGGCTCCAAACAAAACTATTTCGTTAAATGAGTTTTTACATTGATTTTATTGCTTTTAATTGTGTATCAAACCATATTAGACAAAAATAAAAAAATTAAAAATTTTGACCCCAAGTACTTACACCCCAAAATTTTCGAGTCCAAGGAGATTTTGGACGAAATGGGCTTACAACAAAACTATTTCGTTAAATGAGTTTTTACATTGATTTTATTGCTTTTGGTTGTGTATCAAACCATATTAGGCAAAAATTAAAAAAATTAATATTTGGACCCCAAGTACTTACACCCCAAAATTTTCGAGTCCAAGGAGATTTTGGACGAAATGGGCTTACAACAAAACTATTTCGTTAAATGAGTTTTTACATTGATTTAATTGTTTTTGGTTGTGTATCAAACCATGTTAGACAAAAATAAAAAAATTAAAAATTTGGATCCCAAGTACTTACACTCCAAAATTTTCGAGTCCAAGTAGATTTTGAAGAAAATGGGCTAACAACAAAACTATTTCGTTAAATGAGTTTTTACATTGATTTTATTGTTTTTTGTTGTGTATCAACCATATTAGACAAAAATAAAAAAATTAAAAATTTGGACCCCAAGTACTTACTTTCCAAAATTTTCGAGTCCAAGGAGATTTTGGACGAAACGGGCTTATAACAAAACTGAGTTTTTACATTGATTTTATTGCTTTTGGTTGTGTATCAAACCATATTAGACAAAAATAAAAAAAATAAAAATTTGGACCCCAAGTACTTACACCCCAAAATTTTCGAGTCCAAGGAGGTTTTGGACGAAATGGGCTTACAACAAAACTATTTCGTTAAATGAGTGTTTACATTGATTTTATTGCTTTTGGTTGTGTATCAAACCATATTAGACAGAAATAAAAAAATTAAAAATTTTGACCCCAAGTACTTACACCCCAAAATTTTCGAGTCCAAGGAGATTTTGGACGAAATGGGCTTACAACAAAACTATTTCGTTAAATGAGTTTTTACATTGATTTTATTGCTTTTGCTTGTGTATCAAACCATGTTAGACAAAATAAAAAAATTAAAAATTTGGACCCCAAGTACTTACACCCCAAAATTTTCGAGTCCAAGTAGATTTTGGACGAAATGGGCTTACAACAAAACTATTTCGTTAAATGAGTATTTACATTGATTTTATTGCTTTTTGTTGTGTATCAACCATATTAGACAAAAAAAATACAAAAATTAAAAATTTGGACCCCAAGTACTTACACTCCAAAATTTCGAGTAAATTTTCGAGTCCAAGGAGATTTTGGACGAAATGGGCTTACAACAAAACAATTTCGTTAAATGAGTTTTCACATTGATTTTATTGCTTTTGGTTGTGTATCAAACCACATTAGACTAAAATAAAAAAAATAAAAATTTGGACACCAAGTATTTACACCCCAAAATTTTCGAGTCCAAGGAGATTTTGGACGAAATGGGCTTACAAAAAAACAATTTCGTTAAATGAGTTTTTACATTGATTTTATTGCGATTGGTTGTGTATCAAACCATATAAGACAATAATAAAAAAATTAATAATTTGGACCCCAAGTACTTACACCCCAAAGTTTTTGAGTCCAAGGAGATTTTGGACGAAATGGGCTTACAACAAAACTATTTCGTTAAATGAGTTTTTACATTGATTTTATTGCTTTTTGTTGTGTATCAAACATATTAGATAAAAATTAAAAAATTAAAAATTTTGACCCCAAGTACTTACACTCCAAAATTTCGAGTAAATTTTCGAGTCCAAGGAGATTTTTGACAAAATGGGCTTACAACAAAACTATTTCGTTAAATGAGTTTTTACATTGATTTTATTGCTTTTGGTTGTGTATCAAACCACATTAGACTAAAATAAAAAAATTAAAAATTTGGACCCCACTTACTTACACCCCAAAATTTTCGAGTCCAAGGAGATTTTGGACGAAATGGGCTTACAACAAAACTATTTCGTTAAATGAGTTTTTACATTGATTTTATTGTTTTTGGTTGTGGATCAAACCATATTAGACAAAAATAAAAAAATTTTAAAATTTGGACCCCAAGTAGTTACACCCCAAAATATTCGAGTCCAAGGAGATTTTGGACGAAATAGGCTTACAACAAGACTTTTTCGTTAAATAAGTATTTACAATGATTTTATTGCTTTTTGTTGTGTACAAACCATATAAGGTAGACATAAAAAAATTAAAAATTTGCGCCCCAAGTACTTACACCCCAAAATTTTCGAGTCCAAGAAGATATTGGACAAAATGGGCTTACAACAAAACTATTTCGTTAAATGAGTTTTTACATTGATTTTATTGCTTTTGGTTGTGTATCAAACCATATTAGACAAAAATAAAAAAAAATTTAAAATTTGAACCCAAAGTACTTACACCCCAAAATTTTCGAGTCCACTGAGATTTTGGACGAAACGGGCTTACAACAAAACTATTTCGTTAAATGAGTATTTACACTGATTTTATTGCTTTTTGTTGTGTATCAAACATATTAGACAAAAATAAAAAAATTAAAAATTTGGACCCCAAGTACTTACACCCCAAAATTTTCGAGTTCAAGGAGCTTTTGAACGAAATGGGCTCCAAACAAAACTATTTCGTTAAATGAGTTTTTACATTGATTTTATTGCTTTTAATTGTGTATCAAACCATATTAGACAAAAATAAAAAAATTAAAAATTTTGACCCCAAGTACTTACACCCCAAAATTTTCGAGTCCAAGGAGATTTTGGACGAAATTGGCTTACAACAAAACTATTTCGTTAAATGAGTTTTTACATTGATTTTATTGCTTTTGGTTGTGTATCAAACCATATTAGGCAAAAATTAAAAAAATTAATATTTGGACCCCAAGTACTTACACCCCAAAATTTTCGAGTGCAAGGAGATTTTGGACGAAATGGGCTTACAACAAAACTATTTCGTTAAATGAGTTTTTACATTGATTTAATTGTTTTTGGTTGTGTATCAAACCATGTTAGACAAAAATAAAAAAATTAAAAATTTGGATCCCAAGTACTTACACTCCAAAATTTTCGAGTCCAAGTAGATTTTGAAGAAAATGGGCTAACAACAAAACTATTTCGTTAAATGAGTTTTTACATTGATTTTATTGTTTTTTGTTGTGTATCAACCATATTAGACAAAAATAAAAAAATTAAAAATTTGGACCCCAAGTACTTACTTTCCAAAATTTTCGAGTCCAAGGAGATTTTGGACGAAACGGGCTTATAACAAAACTGAGTTTTTACATTGATTTTATTGCTTTTGGTTGTGTATCAAACCATATTAGACAAAAATAAAAAAAATAAAAATTTGGACCCCAAGTACTTACACCCCAAAATTTTCGAGTCCAAGGAGGTTTTGGACGAAATGGGCTTACAACAAAACTATTTCGTTAAATGAGTGTTTACATTGATTTTATTGCTTTTGGTTGTGTATCAAACCATATTAGACAGAAATAAAAAAATTAAAAATTTGGACCCCAAGTACTTACACCCCAAAATTTTCGAGTCCAAGGAGATTTTGGACGAAATGGGCTTACAACAAAACTATTTCGTTAAATGAGATTTTACATTGATTTTATTGCTTTTGCTTGTGTATCAAACCATGTTAGACAAAATAAAAAAATTAAAAATTTGGACCCCAAGTACTTACACCCCAAAATTTTCGAGTCCAAGTAGATTTTGGACGAAATGGGCTTACAACAAAACTATTTCGTTAAATGAGTATTTACATTGATTTTATTGCTTTTTGTTGTGTATCAACCATATTAGACAAAAAAGATACAAAAATTAAAAATTTGGACCCCAAGTACTTACACTCCAAAATTTCGAGTAAATTTTCGAGTCCAAGGAGATTTTGGACGAAATGGGCTTACAACAAAACAATTTCGTTAAATGAGTTTTCACATTGATTTTATTGCTTTTGGTTGTGTATCAAACCACATTAAACTAAAATAAAAAAAATAAAAATTTGGACACCAAGTACTTACACCCCAAAATTTTCGAGTTCAAGGAGATTTTGGACGAAATGGGCTTACAACAAAACTATTTCGTTAAATGAGTTTTTACATTGATTTTATTGCTTTTGGTTGTGTATCAAACCATATTAGACAAAAATAAAAAAATTAAAAATTTGGATCCCAAGTACTTACCATCCTAAATTTTCGAGTCCAAGGAGATTTTGGACAAAATGGGCTTACAAATAAACTATTTCGTTAAATGAGTTTTTACATTGATTTTATTGCTTTTGGTTGTGTATCACACCATATTAGACAAAAATAAAAAAATTTAAAATTTGGACCCCAAGTAGTTACACCCCAAAATTTTCGAGTCCAAGGGGATTTTGGACGAAATAGGCTTACAACAAAACTATTTGGTTAAATGAGTTTTTACGTTGATTTTATTGCTTTTTGTTGTGTACAAACCATATTAGGTAGAAATAAAAAAAACTAAAAGTTTGGGCCCCAAGTACTTACCATCCAAAATTTTCGAGTCCAAGGAGATTTTGGACAAAATGGGCTTACAACAAAACTATTTTATTAAATGAGTATTTACATTGATTTTATTGCTTTTTGTTGTGTATCAACCATATTAGACAAAAATAAAAAAATTTAATATTTGGACCCCAAGTACTTACACCCCAAAATTTTTGATTCCAAGGAGATTTTGTACGAAATAGGCTTACAACAAAACTGAGTTTTTACATTGATTTTATTGCTTTTGGTTGTGTATCAAACCATATTAGACAAAAATAAAAAAATTAAAAATTTGGGCCCTAAGAATTTACACCACAAAATTTTCGAGTCCAAGAGGATTTTGGACGAAATGGGCTTACAACAAAACTATTTCGTTAAATGAATTTTTACATTGATTTTATTGTTTTTGGTTGTGTATCAAACCATATTAGACAAAAATAAAAAAATTAAAAATTAGAACCCCAAGTACTTATACTCCAAAATTTTCGAGTCCAAGTAGATTTTGGACAAAATGGGCTTACAACAAAACTATTTCGTTAAATGAGTATTTACATTGATTTTATTGCATTTGTTGTGTATCAACCTTATAAGACAAAAATAAAAAAATTAAAAATTTGGACCCCAAGTACTTACACCCAAAATTTTTCGAGTCCAAGGAGATTTTGGACGAAATGGGCTTACAACAAAACTATTTCGTTAAATGAGTTTTTACATTGATTTTATTGTTTTTGGTTGTGTATCAAACCATATTAGACCGAAATAAAAAAATTAAAAATTTGGACCCCAAGTATTTACACCCCAAAATTTTTGAGTCCAAGGAGATTTTGGACGAAATGGGCTTACAACAAAACTATTTCGTTAAATGAGTTTTTACATTGATTTTATTGTTTTTTGTTGTGTATCAAACCATATTAGACAAAAATAAAAAAATTAAAAATTTGGACCCCAAGTACTTACACCCCAAAATTTTCGAGTCCAAGTAGATTTTGGACAAAATGGGCTTACAACAAAACTATTTCGTTAAATGAGTATTTACATTGATTTTATCGCTTTTTGTTGTGTATCAACCATATTAGACAAAAATAAAAAAAATAAAAATTTGGACCCCAAGTACCTACACCCCAAAATTTTCGAGTCGAAGGGGATTTTAAACGAAATGGGCTTACAACAAAACTATTTCGTTAAATGAGTTTTTACATTGATTTTATTGTTTTTTGTTGTGTATCAAACCATATTAGACAAAAATAAAAAAATTAAAAATTTGGACCCCAAGTACTTACACTCCAAAATTTTCGAGTCCAAGTAGATTTTGGACGAAATGGGCTTACAACAAAACTATTTCGTTTAATGAGATTTTACATTGATTTTATTGCTTTTGGTTGTGTATCAAACCACATTAGACTAAAATAAAAAAATTAAAAATTTGGACCCCAAGTACTTACACCCCAAAATTTTCGAGTCCAAGTAGATTTTGGACGAAATGGGCTTACAACAAAACTATTTCGTTAAATGAGTATTTACATTGATTTTATAGCTTTTTGTTGTGTATCAAACCATATTAGACAAAAATAAAAAAATTAAAAATTTGGACCCCAAGTACTTAGACTCCAAAATTTTCGAGTCCAAGTAGATTTTGGACAAAATGGGCTTACAACAAAACTATTTCGTTAAATGAGTTTTTACATTGATTTAATTGTTTTTGGTTGTGTATCAAACCTTATTAGACAAAAATAAAAAAATTAAAAATTTGGACCTCAAGTAGTTACACCCCAAAATTTTCGAGTTCAAGGGGATTTTGGACGAAATAGGCTTACAACAAAACTATTTGGTTAAATGAGTTTTTACATTGATTTTATTACTATTTGGTTGTGTATCAAACCATATTAGACAAAAATAAAAAAATTTAAAATTTGGACCCCAAGTACTTACACCCCAAAATTTTCGAGTTCAAGGAGATTTTGGACGAAATGGGCTTACAACATAACTGTTTCGTTAAATGAGTATTTACATTGATTTTATTGCTTTTTGATGTGTATCAACCATATTAGACAAAAATAAAATTATTAAAAATTTGGACCCCAAGTACTTACACCCCAAAATTTTCGAGTCCAAGGAGATTTTGGACGAAATGGGCTTACAACAAAACTATTTCGTTAAATGAGTTTTTACATTGATTTTATTGCTTTTTGTTGTGTATCAAACCATATTAGACAAAAATAAAAAAATTAAAAATTTTGACCCCAAGTACTTACACCCCAAAATTTTCGAGTCCAAGGAGATTTTGGACAAAATTGGCTTACAACAAAACTGTTTCGTTAAATGAGTTTTTACATTGATTTTATTGCTTTTGGTTGTGTATCAAACCATATTAGACAAAAATAAAAATATTAAATATTTGGACCCCAAGTATTTACACCCCAAAATTTTCGAGTCCAAGGAGATTTTGGCCGAAATGGGCTTACAACAAAACTATTTCGTTAAATGAGTTTTTACATTGATTTTATTGTTTTTGGTTGTGCATCAAACCATCTTAGACAAAAATAAAAAAATTAAAAATTTGGACCCCAAGTACTTACACTCCAAAATTTTCGAGTCCAAGTAGATTTTGGACAAAATGGGCTTACAACAAAACTATTTCGTTAAATGAGTATTTACATTGATTTTATTGCTTTTTGTTGTGTATCAACCATATAAGACAAAAATAAAAAAATTAAAAATTTGGACCCCAAGTACTTACACCCCAAAATTTTCGAGTCCAAGGAGATTTTGGACGAAATGGGCTTACAACAAAACTGAGTTTTTACATTGATTTTATTGCTTATTGTTGTGTATCAAACCATATTAGACAAAAATAAAAAAATTAAAAATTTGAGCCCTAAGAATTAACACCACAAAATTTTCGAGTCCAAGGGGATTTTGGACGAAATGGGCTTACAACAAAACTATTTCGTTAAATAAGTTTTTACATTGATTTTATTGTTTTTGGTTGTGTATCAAACCATATTAGACAAAAATAAAAAAAATTAAAATTAGAACCCCAAGTACTTATACTCCAAAATTTTCGAGTCCAAGTAGATTTTGGGCAAAATGGGCTTACAACAAAACTATTTCGTTAAATGAGCATTTACATTGATTTTATTGCTTTTTGTTGTGTACAAACCATATAAGACAAAAATAAAAAAATTAAAAATTTGGACCCCAAGTACTTACACCCCAAAATTTTCGAGCCCAAGGAGATTTTGGACGAAATGGGCTTACAACAAAACTATTTCGTTAAATGAGTTTTTACATTGACTTTATTGTTTTTGGTTGTGTATCAAACCATATTAGACAGAAATAAAAAATTAAAAATTTGGACCCCAAGTATTTACACCCCAAAATTTTCGAGTCAAAGGAGATTTTGGACAAAATGGGCTTACAACAAAACTATTTCGTTAAATGAGTTTTTTAATTGATTTTATTGTTTTTTGTTGTGTATCAAACCATATTAGACAAAAATAAAAAAATTAAAAATTTGGACCCCAAGTACTTACACGCCAAAATTTTCGAGTCCATGTAGATTTTGGACAAAATGGGCTTACAAAATGCTTTTTGTTGTGTATCAACCATATTAGACAAAAATAAAAAAATTAAAAATTTGGACCCCAAGTACTTACACCCCAAAATTTTCGAGTCCAAGGGGATTTTGGACGAAATGGGCTTACAACAAAACTATTTCGTTAAATGAGTTTTTATATTGATTTTGTTGTTTTTTGTTGTGTATCAAACCATATTAGACAAAAATAAAAAAATTAAAAATTTGGACCCCAAGTACTTACACTCCAAAATTTTCGAGTCCAAGTAGATTTTGGACGAAATGGGCTTACAACAAAACTATTTCGTTTAATGAGATTTTACATTGATTTTATTGCTTTTGGATGTGTATCAAACCACATTAGATTAAAATAAAAAAATTAAAAATTTGGACCCCAAGTACTTACACCCCAAAATTTTCGAGTCCAAGGAGATTTTGGACGAAATGGGCTTACAACAAAACTATTTCGTTAAATGAGTTTTTAAATTGATTTTATTGCTTTTGGTTGTAAATCAAACCACATTAGACAAAATAAAAAAATTAAAAATTTGGATCCCAAGTACTTACACCCCAAAATGTTCGAGTCCAAGGAGATTTTAGACAAAATCCGCTTACAACAAAACTATTTCGTTAAATGAGTTTTTACATTGATTATATTGTTTTTTGTTGTGTATCAAACCATATTAGACAAAAATAAAAAAATTAAAAATTTGGACCCCAAGTACTTACACTCCAAAATTTCCGAGTCCAAGTAGATTTTGGACGAAATGGGCTTACAACAAAACTATTTCGTTAAATGAGTATTTACATTGATTTTATTGCTTTTTGTTGTGTATCAAACCATATAAGACAAAAATAAAAAAATTAAAAATTTGGACCCCAAGTACTTACACTCCAAAATTTTCGAGTCCAAGTAGATTTTGGACAAAATGGGCTTACAACAAAACTATTTCGTTAAATGAGTTTTTACATTGATTTTATCGCTTTTTGTTGTGTATCAACCATATTAGACAAAAATAAAAAAATTAAAAATTTGGACCCCAAGTACTTACACCCCAAAATTTTCAAATCCAAGGAGATTTTGGACGAAATGGGCTAACAAATAAACTATTTCGTTAAATGAGTTTTTACATTGATTTTATTGTTTTTGGTTGTGTATAAAATCATATTAGACAAAAATAAAATTTAAAAATTTGGACCCCAAGTACTTACACCCCAAAATTTTCGAGACCAAGGAGATTTTGGACAAAATGGGCATACAACAAAACTATTTCGTTAAATGAGTATTTACATTGATTTTATCGCTTTTTGTTGTGTATCAACCCATATTACACAAAAATAAGAAAATTAAAAATTTGGACCCCGGGTACTTACACCCCAAAATTTTCGAGTCCAAGTAGATTTTGGACGAAATGGGCTTACAACAAAACTATTTCGTTAAATGAGTTTTTACATTGATTTTATTGCTTTTGGTTGTGTATCAAACCATATCACACGCAAATAAAAAAATTAAAAATTTGGACCCTAAGTATTTACACCCCAAAATTTTCGAGTCCAAGGAGATTTTGGACGAAATGGGCTTACAACAAAACTATTTCGTTAAATGAGAATTTACATTGATTTTATTGCTTTTTGTTGTGTATAAACCATATTAGACAAAATATACAAAAATTAAAAATTTGGACCCCAAGTACTTACACTCCAAAATTTCGAGTAAATTTTTGAGTCCAAGGAGATTTTGGACGAAATGGGCTTACAACAAAACAATTTCGTTAAATGAGTTTTTACATTGATTTTATTGCTTTTGGTTGTGTATCAAACCACATTAGACTAAAATAAAAAAAATAAAAATTTTGACCCCAAGTACTTACACTCCAAAATTTTCGAGTTCAAGGAGATTTTGGACGAAATATGCTTACAACAAAACTATTTCGTTAAATGAGTTTTTACATTGATTTTATTGCTTTTGGTTGTGTATCAAACCACATTAGACTAAAATAAAAAAAATAAAAATTGGGACCCCAAGTACTTACACTCCAAAATTTTCGAGTTCAAGGAGATTTTGGACGAAATATGCTTACAACAAAACTATTTCGTTAAATGAGTTTTTACATTGATTTTATTGCTTTTGGTTGTGTATCAAACCATATTAGACTAAAATAAAAAAATTTAAAATTTGGACCCCAAGTACTTACACTCCAAAATTTTCGAGTCCAAGTAGATTTTGGACAAAATGAGCTTACAACAAAAGTATTTCGTTAAATGAGTTTTAACATTGATTTTATTGTTTTTGGTTGTGTATCAAACCATATTAGACAAAAATAAAAAAAATTAAAATTTGGACCCCAAGTAGTTACACCCCAAAATTTTCGAGTCCAAGAGGATTTTGGACGAAATAGGCTTACAACAAAACTATTTGGTTAAATAAGTTTTTACATTGATTTTATTGCTTTTTGTTGTGTACAAACTTAATTATTTTTTTATTCTTTTATTACTTTATTACTTTATTTTGTTGTGTACAAAAATTTTCGAGTCCAAGGAGATTTTGGATAAAATGGGCTTACAACAAAACTATTTGGTAAAATGAGTTTTTACATTGATTTTATTGCTTTTGGTTGTGTATCAAACCATATTAGACAAAAATAAAAAAAAATTTAAAATTTGAACCCCAAGTACTTACACCCCAAAATTTTCGAGTCCAAGGAGATTTTGGACGAAATGGGCTTACAACAAAACTATTTCGTTAAATGAGTTTTTACATTGATTTTATTGCTATTTGGTTGTGTATCAAACCATATTAGACAAAAATAAAAAAATTAAAAATTTGGACCCCAAGTACTTACACCCCAAAATTTTCGAGTCCAAGGAGATTTTGGACGAAATGGGCTTACAACAAAACTATTTCGTTAAATGAGTTTTTACATTGATTTTATTGCTTTTTGTTGTGTATCAACCATATTAGACAAAAATAAAAAAATTAAAAATTTGGGCCCCAAGTACTTACACTCCAAAATTTTCGAGTCCAAGGAGATTTTGGACGAAATGGGCTTACAACAAAACTATTTCGTTAAATGAGTTTTTACATTGATTTTATTGCTTTTGGTTGTGTATCAAACCATATCACACGCAAATAAAAAAAATTAAAAATGTTGACCCCAAGTACTTACACCCCAAAATTTTCGAGTCCAAGGAGATTTTGGACGAAATGGGCTTACAACAAAACTATTTCGTTAAATGAGTTTTTACATTGATTTTATTGCTTTTGGTTGTGTATCAAACCATATTAGACAAAAATAAAAATATTAAATATTTGGACCCCAAGTATTTACACCCCAAAATTTTCGAGTCCAAGGAGATTTTGGCCGAAATGGGCTTACAACAAAACTATTTCGTTAAAAGAGTTTTTACATTGATTTTATTGTTTTTGGTTGTGTATCAAACTATCTTAGACAAAAATAAAAAAATTTAAAATTTGGACCCCAAGTTCTTACACTCCAAAATTTTCGAGTCCAAGGAGATTTTGGACAAAATGGGCTTACAACAAAACTATTTCGTTAAATGAGTATTTACATTGATTTTATTGCTTTTTCTTGTGTATCAACCATATTAGACAAAAATAAAAAAATTAAAAATTTGGACCCCAAGTACTTACACCCCAAAATTTTCGAGTCCAAGGAGATTTTGGACGAAATGGGCTTACAACAAAACTGAGTTTTTACATTGATTTTATTGCTTTTCGTTGTTTATCAAACCATATTAGACAAAAATAAAAAAATTAAAAATTTGGGCCCTTAGAATTTACACCACAAAATTTTCGAGTCCAAGGGGATTTTGGACGAAATGGGCTTACAAAGAAACTATTTCCTTAAATGAGTTTTTACATTGATTTTATTGTTTTTGGTTGGGTATCAAACCATATTAGACAAAAATAAAAAAATTAAAAATTAGAACCCCAAGTACTTATACTCCAAAATTTTCGAGTCCAAGTAGATTTTGGACAAAATGGGCTTACAACAAAACTATTTCGTTAAATGAGTATTTACATTGATTTTATTGCTTTTTGTTGTGTATCAACCATATAAGACAAAAATAAAAAAATTAAAAATTTGGACCCCAAGTACTTACACCCCAAAATTTTCGAGTCCAAGGAGATTTTGGACGAAATGGGCTTACAACAAAACTATTTCGTTAAATGAGTTTTTACATTGACTTTATTGTTTTTGGTTGTGTATCAAACCATATTAGACAGAAATAAAAAAATTAAAAATTTGAACCCCAAGTATTTACACCCCAAAATTTTCGAGTCCAAGGAGATTTTGGACGAAATGGGCTTACAACAAAACTATTTCGTTAAATGAGTTTTTACATTGATTTTATTGTTTTTTGTTGTGTATCAACCATATTAGACAAAAACAAAAAAATTAAAAATTTTGACCCCAAGTACTTACACCCCAAAATTTTCGAGTCCAAGGAGATTTTAGACGAAATGGGCTTACAACAAAACAATTTCGTTAAATGAGTTTTTACATTGATTTTATTGCTTTTGGTTGTGTATCAAACCACATTAGACTAAAATAAAAAAAATAAAAATTTGGACACCAAGTACTTACACCCCAAAATTTTCGAGTTCAAGGAGATTTTGGACGAAATGGGCTTACAACAAAACTATTTCGTTAAATGAGTTTTTACATTGATTTTATTGTTTTTGGTTGTGTATCACACCATATTAGACAAAAATAAAAAAATTTAAAATTTGGACCCCAAGTAGTTACACCCCAAAATTTTCGAGTCCAAGGAGATTTTGGACGAAATAGGCTTACAACAAAACTGAGTTTTTACATTGATTTTATTGCTTTTCGTTGTGTATCAAACCATATTAGACAAAAATAAAAAAATTAAAAATTTGGGCCCTAAGAATTTACACCACAAAATTTTCGAGTCCAAGAGGATTTTGGACGAAATGGGCTTACAAAAAAACTATTTCCTTAAATGAGTTTTTACATTGATTTTATTGTTTTTGGTTGTGTATCAAACCATATTAGACAAAAATAAAAAAATTAAAAATTAGAACCCCAAGTACTTATACTCCAAAAATTTCGAGTCCAAGTAGATTTTGGACAAAATGGGCTTACAACAAAACTATTTCGTTAAATGAGTATTTACATTGATTTTATTGCTTTTTGTTGTGTATCAACCATATAAGACAAAAATAAAAAAATTAAAAATTTGGACCCCAAGTACTTACACCCCAAATTTTTCGAGTCCAAGGAGATTTTGGACGAAATGGGCTAACAACAAAACTATTTCGTTAAATGAGTTTTTACATTGATTTTATTGTTTTAGGTTGTGTATCAAACCATATTAGACAGAAATAAAAAAATTAAAAAATTGGACCCCAAGTATTTACACCCCAAAATTTTCGAGTCCAAGGAGATTTTGGACGAAATGGGCTTACAACAAAACTATTTCGTTAAATGAGTTTTTACATTGATTTTATTGCTTTTTCTTGTGTATCAAACCATATTAGACAAAAATAAAAAAATTAAAAATTTGGACCCCAAGTACTTACACCCCAAAATTTTCGAGTCCAAGTAGATTTTGGAAAAAATGGGCTTACAACAAAACTATTTCGTTAAATGAGTATTTACATTGATTTTATCGCTTTTTGTTGTGTATTAACCATATTAGACAAAAATAAAAAAATTAAAAATTTGGACCCCAAGTACTTACACCCCAAAATTTTCGAATCCAAGGGGATTTTAAACGAAATGGGCTTACAACAAAACTATTTCGTTAAATGAGTTTTTACATTGATTTTATTGTTTTTGGTTGTGTATCAAACCATATTAGACAAAAATAAAAGAATTAAAAATTTGGACCCCAAGTACTTACACTCCAAAATTTTCGAGTCCAAGTAGATTTTGGACAAAATGGGCTTACAACAAAACTATTTCGTTTAATGAGATTTTACATTGATTTTATTGCTTTTGGTTGTGTATCAAACCACATTAGACTACCCAAGTATTTTTACTTTCAATTTTCCTGGCGATATTCGTACTTAAGTACTAAACTTAGTCTAGTATTTTTCTAAGTTTGAGTTGCAATTTATTAAAATAAAACGTATGAAACGTGTCGCGATTATTCGAAACTGAACGAAACTCAATAGAGGAGAATTGTATACATGTATGTGTGAACAGAAAAGACAAAAAACAAAATGGCGGGAGCGAGGTTGTGCATGAATGTAAAATGCTATATTTGAAAATGTTAGAAGAAAAAGATGGCGGCATCCAAATGTGAGAGCAAAATAAAAATTTAGGTTTAAAATGAATATTTTTATTTTATTAAATTTGCGGTATAAAAATATACATACATACATATATACATATTATATACGAATCTAAATTATATTTTAGTTAATTTTTTAATTATTTTTTATAATTACACAATTTGAAATTATTCTTTGATTGTAATATTAAAAGTTTAAACAATTTTCCAAATAGGTACTATGATTATTGCACATCAAGTTTATTATTTTCGCATTTGTTTTCTACCTAAAAACTTAAAACTGAACTAGAAATTAATTAATTTATGAAAACAATATTTGAATAGATATAAAATATATTTTGATGTAATTTTATTTAAACTAACGCACATCTTTAAATTTTTTTAACAAAATTTTATAAAATTACCAAACTCATGTCGTGAACATGAAAAATAAAAACAAACCATGTACATTACACGCTATACACATTCCTACGAAAGAAAAATTGCGGCAACACAGTATACAGTAGTAACAGCACAGTATACATATACGCTACAAACACTATCATTATAATGTGAAGTTTAACTTTCGTTAATTTTGGATGAAAACGAAGGAAAATACTATGCTCAATTTTTACTTTCGTTTTGTTATACTTGGGTAAAATAAAAAAATTAAAAATTTGGACCCCAAGTACTTACACCCCAAAATTTTCGAGTTTAAGGAGATTTTGGACGAAATGGGCTTACAACAAAACTATTTCGTTAAATGAGTTTTTACATTGATTTTATTGTTTTTGGTTGTGTATCAAACCACATTAGACAAAAATAAAAAAATTAAAAATTTGGATCCCAAGTACTTACACCCTAAAATGTTCGAGTCCAAGGAGATTTTAGACGAAATGGGCTTACAACAAAACTATTTCGTTAAATGAGTATATACATTGATTATATTGATTTTTGTTGTGTATCAAACCATATTAGACAAAAATAAAAAAATTAAAAATTTGGACCCCAAGTACTTACACTCCAAAATTTTCGAGTCTAAGTAGATTTTGGACGAAATGGGCTTACAACAAAACTATTTCGATAAATGAGTATTTACATTGATTTTATAGCTTTTTGTTGTGTATCAAACCATATTAGACAAAAATAAAAAAATTAAAAATTTGGACCCCAAGTACTTAGACTCCTAAATTTTCGAGTCCAAGTAGATTTTGGACAAAATGGGCTTACAACAAAACTATTTCGTTTAATGAGTTTTTACATTGATTTAATTGTTTTTGGTTGTGTATCAAACCTTATTAGACAAAAATAAAAAAATTAAAAATTTGGACCCCAAGTAGTTACACCCCAAAATTTTCGAGTCCAAGGGGATTTTGGACGAAATAGGCTTACAACAAAACAATTTGGTTAAATGAGTTTTTACATTGATTTTATTGCTTTTTGTTGTGTACAAACCATATTAGGTAGAAATAAAAAAATTAAAAGTTTGGGCCCCAAGTACTTACCATCCAAAATTTTCGAGTCCAAGGAGATTTTGAACAAAATGGGCTTACAACAAAACTATTTCGTTAAATGAGTTTTTACATTGATTTTATTGCTTTTGGTTGTGTATCAAACCATATTAGACAAAAAGAAAAAAAAATTTAAAATTTGAACCCCAAGTACTTACACCCCAAAATTTTCGAGTCCAAGGAGATTTTGGACGAAATGGGCTAACAACAAAACTATTTCGTTAAATGGGTTTTTACATTGATTTTATTGCTATTTGGTTGTGTATCAAACCATATTAGACAAAAATAAAAAAATTTAAAATTTGGACCCCAAGTACTTACACCCCAAAATTTTCGAGTCCAAGGAGATTTTGGACGAAATGGGCTTACAACATAACTATTTCGTCAAATGAGTATTTACATTGATTTTATTGGTTTTTGTTGTGTATCAACCATATTAGACAAAAATAAAAATATTAAAAATTTTGACCCCAAGTACTTACACCCCAAAATTTTCGAGTCCAAGGAGATTTTGGACGAAATGGGCTTACAACAAAACTATTTCGTTAAATGAGTTTTAACATTGATTTTATTGCTTTTGGTTGTGTATCAAACCATATCACACGAAAATAAAAAAAATTAAAAATTTTGACCCCAAGTACTGACACCCCAAAATTTTCGAGTCCAAGGAGATTTTGGACGAAATGGGCTTACAGCAAAACTATTTCGTTAAATGAGTTTTTACATTGATTTTATTGCTTTTGGTTGTGTATCAAACCATATTAGACAAAAATAAAAATATTAAATATTTGGACCCCAAGTATTTACACCCCAAAATTTTCGAGTCCAAGGAGATTTTGGCCGAAATGGGCTTACAACAAAACTATTTCGTTAAATGAGTTTTTACATTGATTTTATTGTTTTTGGTTGTGTATCAAACCATCTTAGACAAAAAAAAAAAATTTAAAATTTGGACCCCAAGTACTTACACTCCAAAATTTTCGAGTCCAAGTAGATTTTGGACAAAATGGGCTTACAACAAAACTATTTCGTTAAATGAGTATTTACATTGATTTTATTGCTTTTTGATGTGTATCAACCATATAAGACAAAAATAAAAAAATTAAAAATTTGGACCCCAAGTACTTACACCCCAAAATTTTCGAGTCCAAGGAGATTTTGGACGAAATGGGCTTACAACAAAACTGAGTTTTTACATTGATTTTATTGCTTATTGTTGTGTATCAAACCATATTAGACAAAAATAAAAAAATTAAAAATTTGGGCCCTAATAATTTACACCACAAAATTTTCGAGTCCAAGGGGATTTTGGACGAAATGGGCTTACAACAAAACTATTCCGTTAAAAGAGTTTTTACATTGATTTTATTGTTTTTGGTTGTATATCAAACCATATTAGACAAAAATAAAAAAATTTAAAATTAGAACCCCAAGTACTTATACTCCAAAATTTTCGAGTCCAAAGGAGATTTTGGGCAAAATGGGCTTACAACAAAACTATTTCGTTAAATGAGCATTTACATTGATTTTATTGCTTTTTGTTGTGTATCAACCATATAAGACAAAAATAAAAAAATTAAAAATTTGGACCCCAAGTACTTACACCCCAAAATTTTCGAGCCCAAGGAGATTTTGGACGAAATGGGCTTACAACAAAACTATTTCGTTAAATGAGTTTTTACATTGACTTTATTGTTTTTGGTTGTGTATCAAACCATATTAGACAAAAATAAAAAAATTAAAAATTTGGACCCCAAGTACTTACACCCCAAAATTTTCGAGTCCAAGTAGATTTTGGACAAAATGGGCTTAAAAATGCTTTTTGTTGTGTATCAACCATATTACACAAAAATAAAAAAATTAAAAATTTGGACCCCAAGTACTTACAGCCCAAAATTTTCGAGTCCAAGGGGATTTTGGACGAAATGGGCTTACAACAAAACTATTTTGTTAAATGAGTTTTTACATTGATTTTATTGTTTTTTGTTGTGTATCAAACCATATTAGACAAAAATAAAAAAATTAAAAATTTGGACCCCAAGTACTTACACTCCAAAATTTTCGAGTCCAAGTAGATTTTGGACGAAATGGGCTTACAACAAAACATTTCGTTTAATGAGATTTTACATTGATTTTATTGCTTTTGGTTGTGTATCAAACCACATTAGATTAAAATAAAAAAATTAAAAATTTGGACCCCAAGTACTTACACCCCAAAATTTTCGAGTCCAAGCAGATTTTGGACGAAATGGGCTTACAACAAAACTATTTCGTTAAATGAGTTTTTAAATTGATTTTATTGCTTTTGGTTGTGTATCAAACCACATTAGACAAAATAAAAAAATTAAAAATTTGGATCCCAAGTACTTACACCCCAAAATGTTCGAGTCCAAGGAGATTATAGACGAAATCCGCTTACAACAAAACTATTTCGTTAAATGAGTATTTACATTGATTTAATTGCTTTTTGTTGTGTATCAAACCATATAAGACAAAAATAAAAAAATTAAAAATTTGAACCCCAAGTAATTACACTCCAAAATTTTCGAGTCCAAGTAGATTTTGGACAAAATGGGCTTACAACAAAACTATTTCGTTAAATGAGTATTTACATTGATTTTATCGCTTTTTGATGTGTATCAACCATATTAGACAAAAATAAAAAAATTTAAAATTTGGACCCCAAGTACTTACACCCCAAAATTTTCGAGTCCAAGGAGATTTTGGACGAAATGGGCTTACAAATAAACTATTTCGTTAAATGAGTTTTTACATTGATTTTATTGTTTTTGGTTGTGTATCAAACCATATTAGACAAAAATAAAATTTAAAAATTTGGACCCCAAGTACTTACACCCCAAGATTTTCGAGTCCAAGGAGATTTTGGACGAAATGGGCTTACAACAAAACAATTTCGTTAAATGAGTATTTACATTGGTTTTATCGCTTTTTGTTGTGTATCAACCCATATTACACAAAAATAAGAAAATTAAAAATTTGGACCCCAGGTATTTACACCCCAAAATTTTCGAGTCCAAGGAGATTTTGGACGAAATGGGCTTACAACAAAACTATTTCGTTAAATGAGTTTTTACATTGATTTTATTGCTTTTGGTTGTGTATCAAACCATATTAGACAAAATAAAAAAATTAAAAATTTGGACCCTAAGTATTTACACCCCAAAATTTTCGAGTCAAAGGAGATTTTGGACGAAATGGGCTTACAACAAAACTATTTCGTTAAATGAGTTTTTACATTGATTTTATTGCTTTTTGTTGTGTATCAACCATATTAGAAAAAAAATACAAAAATTAAAAATTTGGACCCCAAGTACTTACACTCCAAAATTTCGAGTAAATTTTTGAGTCCAAGGAGATTTTGGACGAAATGGGCTTACAACAAAACAATTTCGTTAAATGAGTTTTTACATTGATTTTATTGCTTTTGGTTGTGTAACAAACCACATTAGACTAAAATAAAAAAATAAAAATTTGGACACCAAGTACTTACACTCCAAAATTTTCGAGTTAAAGGAGATTTTGGACGAAATGGGCTTACAACAAAACTATTTCGTTAAATGAGTTTTTACATTGATTTTATTGCTTTTGGTTGTGTATCAAACCATATTAGAGAAAAATAAAAAAATTAAAAATTTGGACCCCAAGTACTTACACTCCAAAATTTTCGAGTCCAAGTAGATTTTGGACAAAATGAGCTTACAACAAAAGTATTTCGTTAAATGAGTTTTTACATTGATTTTATTGTTTTTGGTTGTGTATCAAACCATATTAGACAAAAATAAAAAAAAATTAAATTTGGACCCCAAGTAGTTACACCCCAAAACTTTCGAGTCCAAGGGGATTTTGGACGAAATAGGCTTACAACAAAATTATTTGGTTAAATGAGTTTTTACATTGATTTTATTGCTTTTTGTTGTGTACAAACCATATTAAGTAGAAATAAAAAAATTAAAAGTTTGGGCCCCAAGTACTTACCATCCAAAATTTTCGAGTCCAAGGAGATTTTTGACAAAATGGGCTTACAACAAAACTATTTGGTAAAATGAGTTTTTACATTGATTTTATTGCTTTTGGTTGTGTATCAAACCATATTAGACAAAAATAAAAAAAAATTTAAAATTTGAACCCCAAGTACTTACACCCCAAAATTTTCGAGTCCAAGGAGATTTTGGACGAAATGGGCTTACAACAAAACTATTTCGTTAAATGAGTTTTTACATTGATTTTATTGCTATTTGGTTGTGTATCAAACCATATTAGACAAAAATAAAAAAATTTAAAATTTGGACCCCAAGTACTTACACCCCAAAATTTTCGAGTCCAAGGAGATTTTGGACGAAATGGGCTTACAACAAAACTTTTTCGTTAAATGAGTTTTTACATTGATTTTATTGCTTTTTGTTGTGTATCAACCATATTAGACAAAAATAGAAAAATTAAAAATTTGGACCCCAAGTACTTACACCCCAAAATTTTCGAGTCCAAGGAGATTTTGGACGAAATGGGCTTACAACAAAACTATTTCGTTAAATGAGTTTTTACATTGATTTTATTGCTTTTGGTTGTGTATCAAACCATATCACACGCAAATAAAAAAAATTAAAAATTTTGACCCCAAGTACTTACACCCCAAAATTTTCGAGTCCAAGGAGATTTTGGACGAAATGGGCTTACAACAAAACTATTTCGTTAAATGAGTTTTTACATTGATTTTATTGCTTTTGGTTGTGTATCAAACCATATTAGACAAAAATAAAAATATTAAATATTTGGACCCCAAGTATTTACACCCCAAAATTTTCGAGTCCAAGGAGATTTTGGACGAAATGGGCTTACAACAAAACTATTTCGTTAAATGAGTTTTTACATTGATTTTATTGTTTTTGGTTGTGGAAAACCATCTTAGACAAAAATAAAAAAATTTAAAATTTGGACCCCAAGTTCTTACACTCCAAAATTTTCGAGTCCAAGGAGATTTTGGACAAAATGGGCTTACAACAAAACTATTTCGTTAAATGAGTATTTACATTGATTTTATTGCTTTTTGTTGTGTATCAACCATATTAGACAAAAATAAAAAAATTAAAAATTTGGACCCCAAGTACTTACACCCCAAAATTTTCGAGTCCAAGGAGATTTTGGACGAAATGGGCTTAGAACAAAACTGAGTTTTTACATTGATTTTATTACTTTTCGTTGTGTATCAAACCATATTAGACAAAAATAAAAAAATTAAAAATTTGGGCCCTAAGAATTTACACCACAAAATTTTCGAGTCCAAGGGGATTTTGGACGAAATGGGCTTACAAAGAAACTATTTCCTAAAATGAGTTTTTACATTGATTTTATTGTTTTTGGTTGTGTATCAAACCATATTAGACAAAAATAAAAAAATTAAAAATTAGAACCCCAAGTACTTATACTCCAAAATTTTCGAGTCCAAGTAGATTTTGGACAAAATGGGCTTACAACAAAACTATTTCGTTAAATGAGTATTTACATTGATTTTATTGCTTTTTGTTGTGTATCAACCATATAAGACAAAAATAAAAAAATTAAAAATTTGGACCCCAAGTACTTACACCCCAAAATTTTCGAGTCCAAGAAGATTTTGGACGAAATGGGCTTACAACAAAACTATTTCGTTAAAGGAGTTTTTACATTGACTTTATTGTTTTTGGTTGTGTATCAAACCATATTAGACAGAAATAAAAAAATTAAAAATTTGAACTCCAAGTATTTACACCCCAAAATTTTCGAGTCCAAGGAGATTTTGGACGAAATGGGCTTACAACAAAACTATTTCGTTAAATGAGTTTTTACATTGATTTTATTGTTTTTTGTTGTGTATCAAACCATATTAGACAAAAAAAAAAAAATTAAAAATTTGAACCCCAAGTACTTACACCCCAAAATTTTCGAGTCCAAGTAGATTTTGGACAAAATGGGCTAACAACAAAACTATTTCGTTAAATGAGTTTTTACATTGATTTTATTGCGATTGGTTGTGTATCAAACCATATTAGACAAAAATAAAAATATTAAATATTTGGACCCCAAGTATTTATACCCCAAAATTTTCGAGTCCAAGGAGATTTTGGCCGAAATAGGCTTACAACAAAACTATTTCGTTAAATGAGTTTTCACATTGATTTTATTGCTTTTGGTTGTGTATCAAACCATCTTAGACAAAAATAAAAAAAATTAAAAATTTGGACCCCAAGTACTTACACTCCAAAATTTTCGAGTCCAAGGAGATTTTGGACAAAATGGGCTTACAACAAAACTATTTCGTTAAACGAGTATTTACATTGATTTTATTGCTTTTTGTTGTGTATCAACCATATTAGACAAAAATAAAAGAAATAAAAATTTGGACCCCAAGTACTTACACCCCAAAATTTTCGAGTCCAAGGAGATTTTGGACGAAATGGGCTTACAACAAAACTGAGTTTTTACATTGATTTTATTGCTTTTCGTTTTGTATCAAACCATATTAGACAAAAATAAAAAAATTAAAAATTTGGGCCCTAAGAATTTACACCACAAAATTTTCGAGTCCAAGGGGATTTTGGACGAAATGGGCTGACAAAAAAACTATTTCCTTTAATGAGTTTTACATTGATTTTATTGTTTTTTGTTGTGTATCAAACCATATTAGACAAAAATAAAAAAATTAAAAATTAGAACCCCAAGTACTTATACTCCAAAATTTTCGAGTCCAAGTAGATTTTGGACGAAATGGGCTTACAACAAAACTATTTCGTTAAATGAGTATTTACATTGATTTTATTGCTTTTTGTTGTGTATCAACCATATAAGACAAAAATAAAAAAATTAAAAATTTGGACCCCAAGTACTTACACCCCAAAATTTTCGAGTCCAAGGTGATTTTGGACGAAATGGGCTTACAACAAAACTATTTCGTTAAATGAGTTTTAACATTGACTTTACTGTTTTTGGTTGTGTATCAAACCATATTAGACAGAAATAAAAAAATTAAAAATTTGGACCCCAAGTATTTACACCCCAAAATTTTCGAGTCCAAGGAGATTTTGGACGAAATGGGCTTATAACAAAACTATTTCGTTAAATGAGTTTTTACATTGATTTTATTGTTTTTTGTTGTGTATCAAACCATATTAGACAAAAATAAAAAAATTAAAAATTTGGACCCCAAGTACTTACACCCCAAAATTTTTGAGTCCAAGTAGATTTTGGACAAAATGGGCTAACAACAAAACTATTTCGTTAAAAGAGTTTTTACATTGATTTTATCGTTTTTGTTGTGTATCAACCATATTAGACAAAAATAAAAAAATTAAAAATTTGGACCCCAAGTACTTACACCCCAAAATTTTCGAGTCCAAGGAGATTTTGGACGAAATGGGCTTACAACAAAACTATTTCGTTAAATGAGTTTTTACATTGACTTTATTGTTTTTGGTTGTGTATCAAACCATATTAGACAGAAATAAAAAAATTAAAAATTTGGACCCCAAGTACTTACACCCCAAAATTTTCGAGTCCAAGTAGATTTTGGACAAAATGGGCTTACAAAATGCTTTTTGTTGTGTATCAACCATATTACACAAAAATAAAAAAATTAAAAATTTGGACCCCAAGTACTTACAGCCCAAAATTTTCGAGTCCAAGGGGATTTTGGACGAAATGGGCTTAAAACAAAACTATTTCGTTAAATGAGTTTTTACATTGATTTTGTTGTTTTTTGTTGTGTATCAAACCATATTAGACAAAAATAAAAAAATTAAAAATTTGGACCCCAAGTACTTACACTCCAAAATTTTCGAGTCCAAGTAGATTTTGGACGAAATGGGCTTACAACAAAACTATTTCGTTTAATGAGATTTTACATTGATTTTATTGCTTTTGGTTGTGTATCAAACCACATTAGATTAAAATAAAAAAATTAAAAATTTGGACCCCAAGTACTTACACCCCAAAATTTTCGAGTCCAAGGAGATTTTGGACGAAATGGGCTTACAACAAAACTATTTCGTTAAATGAGTTTTTAAATTGATTTTATTGCTTTTGGTTGTGTATCAAACCACATTAGACAAAATAAAAAAATTAAAAATTTGGATCCCAGGTACTTACACCCCAAAATGTTCGAGTCCAAGGAGATTTTAGACGAAATCCGCTTACAACAAAACTATTTCGTTAAATGAGTATATACATTGATTATATTGTTTTTTGTTGTGTATCAAACCATATTAGACAAAAATAAAAAAATTAAAAATTTGGACCCCAAGTACTTACACTCCAAAATTTTCGAGTCCAAGTAGATTTTGGACGAAATGGGCTTACAACAAAACTATTTCGTTAAATGAGTATTTACATTGATTTAATTGCTTTTTGTTGTGTATCAAACCATATAAGACAAAAATAAAAAAATTAAAAATTTGGACCCCAAGTAATTACACTCCAAAATTTTCGAGTCCAAGTAGATTTTGGACAAAATGGGCTTACAACAAAACTATTTCGTTAAATGAGTATTTACATTGATTTTATCGCTTTTTGATGTGTATCAACCATATTAGACAAAAATAAAAAAATTAAAAATTTGGACCCCAAGTACTTACACCCCAAAATTTTCGAGTCCAAGGAGATTTTGGACGAAATGGGCTTACAAATAAACTATTTCGTTAAATGAGTTTTTACATTGATTTTATTGTTTTTGGTTGTGTATCAAACCATATTAGACAAAAATAAAATTTAAAAATTTGGACCCCAAGTACTTACACCCCAAAATTTTCGAGTCCAAGGAGATTTTGGACGAAATGGGCTTACAACAAAACTATTTCGTTAAATGAGTATTTACATTGGTTTTATCGCTTTTGGTTGTGTATCAAACCATATTAGATAAAATAAAAAAATTAAAAATTTGGACCCTAAGTATTTACACCCCAAAATTTTCGAGTCCAAGGAGATTTGGGACGAAATGGGCTTACAACAAAACTATTTCGTTAAATGAGTTTTTACATTGATTTTATTGCTTTTTGTTGTGTATCAACCATATTAGAAAAAAAATACAAAAATTAAAAATTTGGACCCCAAGTACTTACACTCCAAAATTTCGAGTAAATTTTTGAGTCCAAGGAGATTTTGGACGAAATGGGCTTACAACAAAACAATTTCGTTAAATGAGTTTTTACATTGATTTTATTGCTTTTGGTTGTGTAACAAACCACATTAGACTAAAATAAAAAAAATAAAAATTTGGACACCAAGTACTTACACTCCAAAATTTTCGAGTTAAAGGAGATTTTGGACGAAATGGGCTTACAACAAAACTATTTCGTTAAATGAGTTTTTACATTGATTTTATTGCTTTTGGTTGTGTATCAAACCATATTAGAGAAAAATAAAAAAATTAAAAATTTGGACCCCAAGTACTTACACTCCAAAATTTTCGAGTCCAAGGGGATTTTGGACGAAATAGGCTTACAACAAAACTATTTGGTTAAATGAGTTTTTACATTGATTTTATTGCTTTTTGTTGTGTACAAACCATATTAGGTAGAAATAAAAAAATTAAAAGTTTGGGCCCCAAGTACTTACCATCCAAAATTTTCGAGTCCAAGGAGATTTTGGACAAAATGGGCTTACAACAAAACTATTTGGTAAAATGAGTTTTTACATTGATTTTATTGCTTTTGGTTGTGTATCAAACCATATTAGACAAAAATAAAAAAAAATTTAAAATTTGAACCCCAAGTACTTACACCCCAAAATTTTCGAGTCCAAGGAGATTTTGGACGAAATGGGCTTACAACAAAACTATTTCGTTAAATGAGTTTTTACATTGATTTTATTGCTATTTGGTTGTGTATCAAACCATATTAGACAAAAATAAAAAAATTTAAAATTTGGACCCCAAGTACTTACACCCCAAAATTTTCGAGTCCAAGGAGATTTTGGACGAAATGGGCTTACAACAAAACTTTTTCGTTAAATGAGTTTTTACATTGATTTTATTGCTTTTTGTTGTGTATCAACCATATTAGACAAAAATAAAAAAATTAAAAATTTGGACCCCAAGTACTTACACCCCAAAATTTTCGAGTCCAAGGAGATTTTGGACGAAATGGGCTTACAACAAAACTATTTCGTTAAATGAGTTTTTACATTGATTTTATTGCTTTTGGTTGTGTATCAAACCATATCACATGCAAATAAAAAAAAATTAAAAATTTTGACCCCAAGTACTTACACCCCAAAATTTTCGAGTCCAAGGAGATTTTGGACGAAATGGGCTTACAACAAAACTATTTCGTTAAATGAGTTTTTTACATTGATTTTATTGCTTTTGGTTGTGTATCAAACCATATTAGACAAAAATAAAAAAATTAAAAATTAGAACCCCAAGTATTTACACCCCAAAATTTTCGAGTCCAAGGAGATTTTGGAACAAAATGGGCTTACAACAAAACTATTTCGTTAAATGAGTTTTTACATTGATTTTATTGTTTTTTGGTTGTGTATAAACCATCTTAGACAAAAATAAAAAAATTTAAAATTTGGACCCCAAGTTCTTACACTCCAAAATTTTCGAGTCCAAGGAGATTTTGGACAAAATGGGCTTACAACAAAACTATTTCGTTAAATGAGTATTTACATTGATTTTATTGGCTTTTTGTTGTGTATCAACCATATTAGACAAAAATAAAAAAATTAAAAATTTGGACCCCAAGTACTTACACCCCAAAATTTTCGAGTCCAAGGAGATTTTGGACGAAATGGGCTTACAACAAAAACTGAGTTTTTACATTGATTTTATTACTTTTTCGTTGTGTATCAAACCATATTAGACAAAAATAAAAAAATTAAAAATTTGGGCCCTAAGAATTTACACCACAAAATTTTCGAGTCCAAGGGGATTTTGGACGAAATGGGCTTACAAAGAAACTATTTCCTTAAATGAGTTTTTTACATTGATTTTATTGTTTTTGGTTGTGTATCAAACCATATTAGACAAAAATTAAAAAATTAAAAATTAGAACCCCAAGTACTTATACTCCAAAATTTTCGAGTCCAAGTAGATTTTGGACAAAATGGGCTTACAACAAAACTATTTCGTTAAATGAGTATTTACATTGATTTTATTGCTTTTTGTTGTGTATCAACCATATAAGACAAAAATAAAAAATTAAAAATTTGGACCCCAAGTACTTACACCCCAAAATTTTCGAGTCCAAGAAGATTTTGGACGAAATGGGCTTACAACAAAACTATTTCGTTAAAGGAGTTTTTACATTGACTTTATTGTTTTTGGTTGTGTATCAAACCATATTAGACAGAAATAAAAAAATTAAAAATTTGAACTCCAAGTATTTACACCCCAAAATTTTCGAGTCCAAGGAGATTTTGGACGAAATGGGCTTACAACAAAACTATTTCGTTAAATGAGTTTTTACATTGATTTTATTGTTTTTTGTTGTGTATCAAACCATATTAGACAAAAAAAAAAAATTAAAAATTTGGACCCCAAGTACTTACACCCCAAAATTTTCGAGTCCAAATAGATTTTGGACAAAATGGGCTAACAACAAAACTATTTCGTTAAATGAGTTTTTACATTGATTTTATTGCTTTTGGTTGTGTATCAAACCATATTAGACAAAAATAAAAATATTAAATATTTGGACCCCAAGTATTTATACCCCAAAATTTTCGAGTCCAAGGAGATTTTGGCCGAAATAGGCTTACAACAAAACTATTTCGTTAAATGAGTTTTTACATTGATTTTATTGTTTTTGGTTGTGTATCAAACCATCTTAGACAAAAATAAAAAAAATTAAAAATTTGGACCCCAAGTACTTACACTCCAAAATTTTCGAGTCCAAGGAGATTTTGGACAAAATGGGCTTACAACAAAACTATTTCGTTAAATGAGTATTTACATTGATTTTATTGCTTTTTGTTGTGTATCAACCATATTAGACAAAAATAAAAAAAATAAAAATTTGGACCCCAAGTACTTACACCCCAAAATTTTCGAGTCCAAGGAGATTTTGGACGAAATGGGCTTACAACAAAACTGAGTTTTTACATTGATTTTATTGCTTTTCGTTGTGTATCAAACCATATTAGACAAAAATAAAAAAAATTAAAAATTTGGGCCCTAAGAATTTACACCACAAAATTTTCGAGTCCAAGGGGATTTTGGACGAAATGGGCTGACAAAAAAACTATTTCCTTTAATGAGTTTTACATTGATTTTATTGTTTTTTGTTGTGTATCAAACCATATTAGACAAAAATAAAAAAATTAAAAATTAGAACCCCAAGTACTTATACTCCAAAATTTTCGAGTCCAAGTAGATTTTGGACGAAATGGGCTTACAACAAAACTATTTCGTTAAATGAGTATTTACATTGATTTTATTGCTTTTTGTTGTGTATTAACCATATAAGACAAAAATAAAAAAATTAAAAATTTGGACCCCAAGTACTTACACCCCAAAACTTTCGAGTCCAAGGAGATTTTGGACGAAATGGGCTTACAACAAAACTATTTCGTTAAATGAGTTTTAACATTGACTTTACTGTTTTTGGTTGTGTATCAAACCATATTAGATAAAAATAAAAAATTAAAAATTTGGACCCCAAGTATTTACAGCCCAAAATTTTCGAGTCCAAGGAGATTTTGGACGAAATGGGCTAACAACAAAACTATTTCGTTAAATGAGTTTTTACATTGATTTTATTGTTTTTTGTTGTGTATCAAACCATATTAGATAAAAATAAAAAAATTAAAAATTTGGACCCCAAGTACTTACACCCCAAAATTTTTGAGTCCAAGTAGATTTTGGACAAAATGGGCTAACAACAAAACTATTTCGTTAAAAGAGTATTTACATTGATTTTATAGTTTTTGTTGTGTATCAACCATATTAGACAAAAATAAAAAAATTAAAAATTTGGACCCCAAGTACTTACACCCCAAAATTTTCGAGTCCAAGGAGAATTTGGACGAAATGGGCTTACAACAAAACTGAGTTTTTACATTGATTTTACTACTTTTCGTTGTGTATCAAACCATATTAGACAAAAATAAAAAAATTAAAAATTTGGGCCCTAAGAATTTACACCACAAAATTTTCGAGTCCAAGGGGGTTTTGGACGAAATGGGCTTACAAAGAAACTATTTCCTTAAATGAGTTTTTACATTGATTTTATTGTTTTTGGTTGTGTATCAAACCATATTAGACAAAAATAAAAAAATTAAAAATTAGAACCCCAAGTACTTATACTCCAAAATTTTCGAGTCCAAGTAGATTTTGGACAAAATGGGCTTACAACAAAACTATTTCGTTAAATGAGTATTTACATTGATTTTATTGCTTTTTGTTGTGTATCAACCATATAAGACAAAAATAAAAAAATTAAAAATTTGGACCCCAAGTACTTACACCCCAAAATTTTCGAGTCCAAGGAGATTTTGGACGAAATGGGCTTACAACAAAACTATTTCGTTAAATGAGTTTTTACATTGACTTTATTGTTTTTGGTTGTGTATCAAACCATATTAGACAAAAATAAAAAAATTAAAAATTTGAACTCCAAGTATTTACACCCCAAAATTTTCGAGTCCAAGGAGATTTTGGACGAAATGGGCTTACAACAAAACTATTTCGTTAAATGAGTATTTACATTGATTTTATTGTTTTTTGTTGTGTATCAAACCATATTAGACAAAAAAAAAAATTAAAAATTTGGACCCCAAGTACTTACACCCCAAAATTTTAGAGTCCAAGTAGATTTTGGACAAAATGGGCTTACAACAAAACTATTTCGTTAAACGAGTTTTTACATTGATTTAATTGCTTTTGGTTGTGTATCAAACCATATTAGACAAAAATAAAAATATTAAATATTTGGACCCCAAGTATTTATACCCCAAAATTTTCGAGTCCAAGGAGATTTTGGCCGAAATGGGCTTACAACAAAACTATTTCGTTAAATGAGTTTTTACATTGATTTTATTGTTTTTGGTTGTGTATCAAACCATCTTAGACAAAAATAAAAAAAATTAAAAATTTGGACCCCAAGTACTTACACTCCAAAATTTTCGAGTCCAAGGAGATTTTGGACAAAATGGGCTTACAACAAAACTATTTCGTTAAATGAGTATTTACATTGATTTTATTGCTTTTTGTTGTGTATCAACCATATTAAACAAAAATAAAAAAAATAAAAATTTGGACCCCAAGTACTTACACCCCAAAATTTTCGAGTCCAAGGAGATTTTGGACGAAATGGGCTTACAACAAAACTGAGTTTTTACATTGATTTTATTGCTTTTGGTTGTGTATCAACCATATTAGACAAAAATAAAAAAATTAAAAATTTGGGCCCTAAGAATTTACACCACAAAATTTTCGAGTCCAAGGGGATTTTGGACGAAATGGGCTTACAAAAAAACTATTTCCTTAAATGAGTTTTACATTGATTTTATTGTTTTTTGTTGTGTATCAAACCATATTAGACAAAAATAAAAAAATTAAAAATTAGAACCCCAAGTATTTATACTCCAAAATTTTCGAGTCCAAGGAGATTTTGGACGAAATGGGCTTACAACAAAACTATTTCGTTAAATGAGTATTTACATTGATTTTATTGCTTTTTGTTGTGTATCAACCATATAAGACAAAAATAAAAAAATTAAAAATTTGGACCCCAAGTACTTACACCCCAAAATTTTCGAGTCCAAGGAGATTTTGGACGAAAAGGGCTTACAACAAAACTATTTCGTTAAATGAGTATTTACATTGATTTTATTGCTTTTTGTTGTGTATCAACCATATTAGACAAAAATAAAAAAATTAAAAATTTGGACCCCAAGTACTTACACCCCAAAATTTTCGAGTCCAAGGAGATTTTGGACGAAATGGGCTTACAACAAAACTGAGTTTTTACATTGATTTTATTGCTTTTCGTTGTGTATCAAACCATATTAGACAAAAATAAAAAATTAAAATTTTGGACCCCAAGTATTTACACCCCAAAATTTTCGAGTCCAAGAAGATTTTGGACGAAATGGGCTTACAACAAAACTGTTTCGTTAAATGAGTTTTTACATTGATTTTATTGTTTTTGGTTGTGTATCAAACCATATTAGACAAAAATAAAAAAATTAAAAATTAGAACCCCAAGTACTTATACTCCAAAATTTTCGAGTCCAAGTAGATTTTGGACAAAATGGGCTTACAACAAAACTATTTCGTTAAATGAGTATTTACATTGATTTTATTGCTTTTTGTTGTGTATCAAACCATATAAGACAAAACTAAAATAATTAAAAATTTGGACCCCAAGTACTTACACCCCAAAATTTTCGAGTCCAAGGAGATTTTGGACGAAATGGGCTTACAACAAAACTATTTCGTTAAATGAGGTTTTACATTGACTTTATTGTTTTTGGTTGTGTATCAAACCATATTAGACAGAAATAAAAAATTAAAAATTTGGACCCCAAGTATTTACACCCCAAAATTTTTGAGTCCAAGAAGATTTTGGACGAAATGGGCTTACAACAAAACTGTTTCGTTAAATGAGTTTTTACATTGATTTTATTGTTTTTTGTTGTGTATCAAACCATATTAGACCAAAATAAAAAAATTAAAAATTTGGACCCCAAGTACTTACACCCCAAAATTTTCGAGTCCAAGTAAATTTTGGACAAAATGGGCTTACAACAAAACTATTTCGTTAAATGAGTATTTACATTGATTTTATCGCTTTTTGTTGTGTATCAACCATATTAGACAAAAATAAAAAAATTAAAAATTTGGACTCCAAGTACTTACACCCCAAAATTTTCGAGTCCAAGGGGATTTTGGACGAAATGGGCTTACAACAAAACTATTTCGTTAAATGAGTTTTTACATTGATTTTATTGTTTTTTGTTGTGTATCGAACCATATTAGACAAAAATAAAAAATTTAAAAATTTGGACCCCAAGTACTTACACTCCAAAATTTTCGAGTCCAAGTAGATTTTGGACGAAATGGGCTTACAACAAAACTATTTCGTTTAATGAGATTTTACATTGATTTTATTGCTTTTTGTTGTGTATCAAACCACATTAGACTAAAATAAAAAAATTAAAAATTTGGACCCCAAGTACTTACACCCCAAAATTTTCGAGTTTAAGGAGATTTTGGACGAAATGGGCTTACAACAAAACTATTTCGTTAAATGAGTTTTAAAATTGATTTTATTGCTTTTGGTTGTGTATCAAACCACATTAGACAAAAATAAAAAAATTAAAAATTTGGATCCCAAGTACTTACACCCCAAAATGTTCGAGTCCAAGGAGATTTTAGACGAAATGGGCTTACAACAAAACTATTTCGTTAAATGAGTATAAACATTGATTATATTGTTTTTTGTTGTGTATCAAACCATATTAGACAAAAATAAAAAAATTAAAAATTTGGACCCCAAGTACTTACAGTTTACTTACACTCCAAAATTTTCGAGTCCAAGTAGATTTTGGACGAAATGGGCTTACAACAAAACTATTTCGTTAAATGAGTATTTACATTGATTTTATTGCTTTTTGTTGTGTATCAAACCATATTAGACAAAAATAAAAAAATTAAAAATTTGGACCCCAAGTACTTACACCCCAAAATTTTTGAGTTTAAGGAGATTTTGGACGAAATGGGCTTACAAATAAACTATTTCGTTAAATGAGTTTTTACATTGATTTTATTGTTTTTGGTTGTGTATCAAACCATATTAGACAAAAATAAAATTTAAAAATTTGGACCCCAAGTACTTACACCCCAAAATTTTCGAGTCCAAGGAGATTTTGGACGAAATGGGCTTACAACAAAACTATTTCGTTAAATGAGTATTTACATTGATTTTATCGCTTTTTGTTGTGTATCAACCATATTGGACAAAAATAAGAAATTTAAAAATTTGGACCCCAAGTACTTACACCCCAAAATTTTCGAGTCCAAGGAGATTTTGGACGAAATGGGCTTACAACAAAACTATTTCGTTAAATGAGTTTTTACATTAAATTTATTGCTTTTGATTGTGTATCAAACCACATTAGACTAAAATAAAAAAATAAAAAATATGGACCCCAAGTACTTACACCCCAAAATTTTCGAGTCCAAGTAGATTTTGGACAAAATGGGCTTACAACAAAACTATTTCGTTAAATGAGTTTTTACATTGAATTTATTGCTTTTGGTTGTGTATCAAACCACATTAGACTAAAATAAAAAAATTAAAAATTTCGACCCCAAGTACTTACACTCCAAAATTTTCGAGTCCAAGGAGATTTTAGAAGAAATGGGCTTACAACAAAATTACTTCGTTAAATGAGTATTTACATTGATTTTATTGCTTTTTGTTGTGTATCAAACCATATTAGACAAAAATAAAAAAATTAAAAATTTGGACTCCAAGTACTTACACTCCGAAATTTTCGAGTCCACTGAGATTTTGGACGAAATGGGCTTACACCAAAACTATTTCGTTAAATGAGTTTTTACATTGATTTTATTGTTTTTGGTTGTGTATCAAACCATATTAGGTAGAAATAAAAAAGTTTTAAATTTGGAACCCAAGTACTTACACCCCAAAATTTTCGAATCCAAGGAGATTTTGAACGAAATGGGCTTACAACAAAACTATTTCGTTAAATGAGTATTAACATTGATTTTATCGCTTTTTGTTGTGTATCAACCCTATTAGACAAAAATAAAAAAATTAAAAATTTGGACCCCAAGTACTTACATCCCAAAATTTTCGAGTCCAAGGAGATTTTGGACGAAATGGGCTTACAACAAAACTATTTCGTTAAATGAGTTTTAACATTGATTTTATTGTTTTTGGTTGTCTATCAAACCATATTAGACAAGAATAAAATTTAAAAATTTGGACCCCAAGTACTTACACCCCAAAATTTTCGAGTCCAAGGAGATTTTGGACGAAATGGGCTTACAACAAAACTATTTCGTTAAATGAGTATTTACATTGATTTTATTGCTTTTTGTTGTGTATCAACCATATTGGACAAAAATAAAAAAATTAAAAATTTGGACCCCAAGTACTTACACCCCAAAATTTTCGAGTCCAAGGAGATTTTGGACGAAATGGGCTTACAACAAAACTATTTAGTTAAATGAGTTTTTACATTGATTTTATTGTTTTTGGTTGTGTATCAAACCATATTAGACAAAATTAAAATTTATAAAGTTGGACCCCAAGTAGTTACACCCCAAAATTTTCGAGTCCAAGGAGATTTTGGACGAAATGGGCTTACAACAAAACTATTTCGTTAAATGAGTTTTTACATTGATTTTATTGCTTTTGGTTGTGTACAAACCATATTAGACAGAAATAAAACAATTAAAAATTTGGACCCCATGTATTTACACCCCAAAATTTTCAAATCCAAGGAGATTTTGGACGAAATGGGCTTACAACAAAACTACTTAGTTAAATGAGTTTTTACATTGATTTTATTGTTTTTGTTGTGTATCAAACCATATTAGACAAAAATAAAAAAATTAAAAATTTGGACCGCAAGCACTTACACTCCAAAATTTTCGAGTCCAAGTAAATTTTGGACGAAATGGGCTTACAACAAAACTATTTCGTTAAATTAGTTTTTACATTGATTTTATTGCTTTTGGTTGTGTATTAAACCACATTTGACTAAAATAAAAAAATTAAAAATTTGGACTCCAAGTACTTACACCCCAATATTTTCGATTTCAAGGAGATTTTGGACGAAATGGGCTTACAACAAAACTATTTCGTTAAATGAGTTTATACATTGATTTTATTGTTTTTTGTTGTGTATCAAACCATATTAGACAAAAATAAAAAAATTAAAAATTTGGACCCCAAGTACTTACACTCCAAAATTTTCGAGTCCAAGTAGATTTTGGACAAAATGGGCTTACAACAAAACTGTTTCGTTAAATGAGTTTTTACATTGATTTTATTGCTTTTTAATGTGTATCAAACCATATTAGACATAAATAGAAAAAATAAAAATTTGGACCACAAGTACTTACACTCCAAAATTTTCGAGTCCAAGTAGATTTTGGACAAAATGGGCTTACAACAAAACTATTTCGTTAAATGAGTTTTTACATTGATTTTATTGCTTTTTATTGTGTATCAAACCATATTAGGCAAAAATAAAAAATAAAAATTTTGACTCCAAGTACTAACACTCCGAAATTTTCGAGTCCAAGGAGATTTTGGACGAAATAGGCTTACACCAAAACTATTTCGTTAAATGAGTTTTTACATTGATTTTATTGCTTTTGGTTGTGTATCAAACCACATTAGACTAAAATAAAAAAATTATAAAATTTGGACCCCAAGTACTTACACTCCAAAATTTTCGAGTCCAAGGAGATTTTGGAAGAAATGGGCTTACAACAAAACTACTTCGTTAAATGAGTTTTTACATTGATTTTATTGTTTTTGGTTGTGTATCAAACAATTTTAGGTAGAAATAAAAAAGTTTTTAATTTGGACCACAAGTACTTACACCCCAAAATTTTCGAGTCCAAGGAGATTTTGGACGAAATGGGCTTACAACAGAACTATTTCATTAAATGAGTTTTTACATTGATTTTATTGTTTTTGGTTGTGTATCAAACCATATTAGACAAAAATAAAAGAATTAAAAATTTGGACCCCATGTACTTACACCCCAAAATTTTCGAGTCCAAGGAGATTTTGGACGAAATGGGCTTACAACAAAACTATTTCGTTAAATAAGTTTTTACATTGATTTTATTGCTTTTTGTTGTGTATCAAACCATATTACACAAAAATAAAATTTTAAAATTTGGACCCCACGTAGTTACACCCCAAAATTTTTGAGTCCAAGGAGATTTTGGACGAAATGGGCTTACAACAAAACTATTTCGTTAAATGAGTTTTTACATTGATTTTATTGCTTTTTGTTGTGTATCAAACCATATTAGACAAAAATAAAAAAATAAAAAATTTGAACCCCAAGTACTTACACCCCAAAATTTACGATTCCAAGGAGATTTTGGACGAAATGGGCTTATAACAAAACTATTTCGTTAAATGAGTTTTTACATTGATTTTATTGTTTTTGGTTGTGTATCAAACCGTATTAGGTAGAAATAAAAAAATTTAAAATTTGGACCCCAAGTACTTACACCCCAAAATTTTCGAGTCCAAGGAGATTTTGGACGAAATGGGCTTACAACAAAACTATTTCGTTAAATGAGTTTTTACATTGAATTTATTGCTTTTGGTTGTATATCAAACCACATTAGACTAAAATAAAAAAATAAAAAATTTGGACTCCAAGTACTTACACTCCAAAATTTTCGAGTCCAAGGAGATTTTGGAAGAAATGGGGCTACAACAAAACTACTTAGTTAAATGAGTTTTTACATTGATTTTATTGCTTTTTGTTGTGTATTAAACCATATTAGACAAAAATAAAAAAATTAAAAATTTGGACTCCAAGTACTTACACTCCGAAATTTTCGAGTCCAAGGAGATTTTGGACGAAATGGGCTTACACCAAAACTATTTCGTTAAATGAGTTTTTACATTGATTTTATTGTTTTTTGTTGTGTATCAAACCATTTAAGACAAAAATAAAAAAGTTTAAAATTTGGACCCCAAGTACTTACACCCCAAAAATTTCGAATCCTTGGAGATTTTGGACGAAATGGGCTTACAACAAAACTATTTCGTTAAATGAGTTTTTACATTGATTTTATTGTTTTTTGTTGTGTATCAAACCATATTAGACAAAAAAATTAAAAATTTGGACCCCAAGTACTTACACTCCAAAATTTTCGAGTCCAAGTAAAATTTTGACGAAATGGGCTTACAACAAAACTATTTCGTTAAATGAGTTTTTACATTGATTTTATTGCTTTTGGTTGTGTATCAAACCACATTTGACTAAATAAAAAAAATTAAAAATTTGGACCCCAAGTACTTACACTCCAATATTTTCGAGTTCAAGGAGATTTTGGACGAAATGGGCTTACAACAAAACTATTTCGTTAAATGAGTTTATACATTGATTTTATTGTTTTTTGTTGTGTATCAAACCATATTAGACAAAAGGGTTGGTATCGAAAGGCCAAAAATTTTATTAGCGAAAAAAATATCCCAAAATGCAATCCCGAAAATAATAATCCAAACAATAAAAATCTCAAAATTCATAATACTAAAAATATATTTACCAAGAAAAAATTTGCTCGAAAACAAAATCTCAAAAAAATAAAAATATCGAATTAAAAATCCCAAAATTTGCCGAAAATAAAACCAAATGAGTCGAAATCTGCGCGCGCAGATTCCGACTCATTTGGTTCTATTTTCGAAAGATTCGAAAAAATTAAATCATTAGATAAATTTTCGTAAGATATATTTTTAAAATATGAAATATATATTACTATTATGTAAACTTATATTTCATTTTCTTATTTTTATTTAACAGTCTTAAATAAATATAAAATTAAATGCAAAATTTGGGGGTTTTTTTTTTGAGATTAATTTTTTCGCCCGTAAAATCTAAAATTTACAAAACGTGATTTGGGATATTTTTCGGGCTATTTATTTTGGGCAATTTGAAATTTGAGAAACTGTCTACTAGTAAGTTTTTGATCTAGTCAAAAACATCATTTTGGTAATAAAATTTTCGGGAATACGATGGAATCCCTAGACACAAATAAAAAAATTAAAAATTTGGACCCCAAGTACTAACACCCCAAAATTTTCGAGTCCGAGGAGATTTTGGACGAAATGGGCTTACAACAAAACTATTTCGTTAAATGAGTTTTTACATTGATTTTATTGCTTTTTGTTGTGTATCAAACCATATTAGACAAAAATAAAAAAATTAAAAATTTGGACCCCAAGTACTTACACCCCACAATTTTCGAGTCCAAGGAGATTTTGGACGAAATGGGCTTACAACAAAACTATTTCGTTAAATAAGTTTTTACATTGATTTTATTGCTTTTTGTTGTGTATCAAACCATATTACACAAAAATAAAAAAATTTAAAATTTGGACCCCACGTAGTTACACCCCAAAATTTTCGAGTCCAAGGAGATTTTGGACGAAATGGGCTTATAACAAAACTATTTCGTTAAATGAGTTTTTACATTGATTTTATTGTTTTTGGTTGTGTATCAAACCATATTAGGTAGAAATAAAAAAATTTAAAATTTGGACCCCAAGTACTTACACCCCAAAATTTTCGAGTCCAAGGAGATTTTGGACGAAATGGGCTTACAACAAAACTATTTCGTTAAATAAGTTTTTACATTGATTTTATTGCTTTTTGTTGTGTATCAAACCATATTACACAAAAATAAAAAAAATTAAAATTTGGACCCCACGTAGTTACACCCCAAAATTTTCGAGTCCAAGAAGATCTCGGACGAAATGGGCTTACAACAAAACTATTTCGTTAAATGAGTTTTTACATTGATTTTATTGTTTTTGGTTGTGTATCAAACAATTTTAGGTAGAAATAAAAATGTTTAAAATTTGGACCCCAAGTACTTACACCCCAAAATTTTCGAATCCAAGGAGATTTTGGACGAAATGGGCTTACAACAAAACTATTTCGTTAAATGAGTTTTTACATTGATTTTATTGCTTTTTGTTGTGTATCAAACCATATTAGACAAAAATAAAAAAATTAAAAATTTGGACCCCAAGTACTTACACCCCACAATTTTCGAGTCCAAGGAGATTTTGGACGAAATGGGCTTACAACAAAACTATTTCGTTAAATAAGTTTTTACATTGATTTTATTGCTTTTTGTTGTGTATCAAACCATATTACACAAAAATAAAAAAATTTAAAATTTGGACCCCACGTAGTTACACCCCAAAATTTTCGAGTCCAAGGAGATTTTGGACGAAATGGGCTTATAACAAAACTATTTCGTTAAATGAGTTTTTACATTGATTTTATTGTTTTTGGTTGTGTATCAAACCATATTAGGTAGAAATAAAAAAATTTAAAATTTGGACCCCAAGTACTTACACCCCAAAATTTTCGAGTCCAAGGAGATTTTGGACGAAATGGGCTTACAACAAAACTATTTCGTTAAATGAGTTTTTACATTGAATTTATTGCTTTTTGTTGTATATCAAACCACATTAGACTAAAATAAAAAAATTAAAAATTTGGACCCCAAGTACTTACACTCCAAAATTTTCGAGTCCAAGGAGATTTTGGAAGAAATGGGCCTACAACAAAACTACTTAGTTAAATGAGTTTTTACATTGATTTTATTGCTTTTTGTTGTGTATCAAACCATATTAGACAAAAATAAAAAAATTAAAAATTTGGACTCCAAGTACTTACACTCCGAAATTTTCGAGTCCATGGAGATTTTGGACGAAATGGGCTTACACCAAAACTATTTCGTTAAATGAGTTTTTACATTGATTTTATTGCTTTTTGTTGTGTGTCGAACCATATTAGACAAAAATAAAATAATTTAAAATATGGACCCCAAGTACTTACACTCCACAAATTTCGAGTCCAAGTAGATTTTGGACAAAATGGGCTTACAACAAAACTATTTCGTTTAATGAGTTTTTACATTGATTTTATTGCTTTTTGTTGTGTATCAAACCATATTAGACAAAAATACAAAAATTACAAATTTGGACCTCAAGTACTTACACTCCAAAAATTTCGAGTCCAAGTATATTTTGGACAAAATGGGCTTACAACAAAACTATTTCTTTAAATGAGTTTTTAAATTGATTTTATTGCTTGTTGTTGTGTATCAAACCATATTAGACAAAAATAAAAAAAATTAAAATTTGGACCCCAAGTATTTACACTCCAAAATTTTCGAGTCCAAGTAGATTTTGGACAAAATGGGCTTACAACAAAACTATTTCGTTAAATGAGTTTTTACATTGATTTTATTGCTTTTTGTTGTGTATCAAACCATATAAGACAAAAATAAAAAAATTAAAAGTTTGGACCCAAGTGCTTACATCCCAAAATTTTCGAGTTCAAGTAGATTTTGGACAAAATGGGCTTACAACAAAACTATTTCGTTAAATGAGTTTTTACATTGATTTTATTGCTTTTTGTTGTGTATCAAACCATATTAGACAAAAATAAAAAAAATTAAAAGTTTGGACCCCAAGTAATTACATTCCAAAATTTTCGAGTCCAAGTAGATTTTGGACAAAATGAGCTTACAACAAAACTATTTCGTTAAATGAGTTTTTACATTGATTTTATTGCTTTTTGTTGTGTATCAAACCATATTAGACAAAAATAAAAAAAATTAAAAGTTTGGACCCCAAGTGCTTACACACCAAAATTTTCGAGTCCAAGTAGATTTTGGACGAAATGGGCTTACAACAAAACTATTTCGTTAAATGAGTTTTGACATTGATTTTATTGTTTTTGGTTGTGTATCAAACCATATTAGACAAAAATAAAAAAATAAAAAATTTGGACTCCAAGTACTTACACCCCAAAATTTTCGAGACCAAGGAGATTTTGGACGAAATGGGCTTACAACAAAACTATTTCGTTAAATGAGTTTTAACATTGATTTTATTGATTTTTAATGTGTATCAAACCATATTAGACAAAAATAAAAAAAATAAAAATTTGGACCCCAAGTACTTACACTCCAAAATTTTCGAGACCAAGTAGATTTTGGACAAAATGGGCTTACAACAAAACTATTTCGTTAAATGAGTTTTTACATTGATTTTATTGGTTTTTGTTGTAAATCAAACCATATTAGGCAAAAATAAAAAAATTAAAAATTTTGACTCCAAGTACTTACACTCCGAAATTTTCGAGTCCAAGGAGATTTTGGACGAAATGGGCTTACACCAAAACTATTTCGTTAAATGAGTTTTTACATTGAATTTATTGCTTTTGGTTGTGTATCAAACCACATTAGACTAAAATAAAAAAATTAAAAATTTGGACCCCAAGTACTTACACTCCAAAATTTTCGAGTCCAAGGAGATTTTGGAAGAAATGGGCTTACAACAAAATTACTTCGTTAAAAGAGTTTTTACATTGATTTTATTGCTTTTTGTTGTGTATCAAACCATATTAGACAAAAATAAAAAAATTAAAAATTTGGACTCCAAGTACTAACACTCCGAAATTTTCGAGTCCAAGAAGATTTTGGACGAAATGGGCTTACACCAAAACTATTTCGTTAAATGAGTTTTTACATTGATTTTATTGTTTTGGTTGTGAATCAAACAATTTTTGGTTAGAAATAAAAATGTTTAAAACTTGGACCACAAGTACTTACACCCCAAAATTTTCGAATCCAAGGAGATTTTGGACGAAATGGGCTTACAACAAAACTATTTCGTTAAATGAGTTTTTACATTGATTTTATTGCTTTTTGTTGTGTATCAAACCATATTAGACAAAAATAAAACAATTAAAAATTTGGACCCCAAGTACTTACACCCCAAAATTTTCGAGTCCAAGGAGATTTTGGACGAAATGGGCTTACAACAAAACTATTTCGTTAAATAAGTTTTTACATTGATTTTATTGCTTTTTGTTGTGTATTAAACCATATTACAAAAAAATAAAAAAATTTAAAATTTGGACCCCACGTAGTTACACCCCAAAATTTTCGAGTCCAAGGAGATTTTGGACGAAATGGGCTTACAACAAAACTATTTCGTTAAATGAGTTTTTACATTGATTTTATTGCTTTTGTTGTGTATCAAACCATATTAGACAAAAATAAAAAAATTAAAAATTTGAACCCCAAGTACTTACACCCCAAAATTTTCGAGTCCAAGGAGATTTTGGACGAAATGGGCTTATAACAAAACTATTTCGTTAAATGAGTTTTTACATTGATTTTATTGTTTTTGGTTGTGTATCAAACCATATTAGGTAGAAATAAAAAAATTTAAAATTTGGACCCCAAGTACTTACACCCCAAAATTTTCGAGTCCAAGGAGATTTTGGACGAAATGGGCTTACAACAAAACTATTTCTTTAAATGAGTTTCTACATTGAATTTATTGCTTTTGGTTGTATATCAAACCACATTAGACTAAAATAAAAAAATTAAAAATTTGGACTCCAAGTACTTACACTCCAAAATTTTCGAGTCCAAGGAGATTTTGGAAGAAATGGGCCTACAACAAAACTACTTAGTTAAATGAGTTTTTACATTGATTTTATTGCTTTTTGTTGTGTATCAAACCATATTAGACAAAAATAAAAAAATTAAAAATTTGGACTCCAAGTGCTTACACTCCGAAATTTTCGAGTCCAAGGAGATTTTGGACGAAATGGGCTTACACCAAAACTATTTCGTTAAATGAGTTTTTACATTGATTTTATTGTTTTTGGTTGTGTATCAAACCATATTAGACAAAAATAAAAAAGTTTAAAATTTGGACCCCAAGTACTTACACCCCAAAATTTTCGAATTTTTGGAGATTTTGGACGAAATGGGGTTACAACAAAACTATTTCGTTAAATGAGTTTTTACATTGATTTTATTGTTTTTTGTTGTGTATCAAACCATATTAGACAAAAATAAAAAAATTAAAAATCTGGACCCCAATACTTACACTCCAAAATTTTCGAGTCCAAGTAAAATTTGGACGAAATGGGCTTACAATAAAACTATTTCGTTAAATGAGTTTTTACATTGATTTTATTGCTTTTGGTTGTGTATCAAACCACATTTGACTAAAATAAAAAAATTAAAAATTTGGACCCCACGTAGTTACACCCCAAAATTTTCGAGTCCAAGGAGATTTTGGACGAAATGGGCTTACAACAAAACTATTTCGTTAAATGAGTTTTTACATTGATTTTATTGCTTTTTGTTGTGTATCAAACCATATTAGACAAAAATAAAAAAATTAAAAATTTGGGCCTCAAGTACTTACACTCCGAAATTTTCGAGTCCATGGAGATTTTGGACGAAATGGGCTTACACCAAAACTATTTCGTTAAATGAGTTTTTACATTGATTTTATTGCTTTTTGTTGTGTATCGAACCATATTAGACAAAAATAAAAAAATTTAAAATTTGGACCCCAAGTACTTACACTCCAAAAATTTCGAGTCCAAGTAGATTTTGGACAAAATGGGCTTACAACAAAACTATTTCGTTTAATGAGTTTTTACATTGATTTTATTGCTTTTTGTTGTGTATCAAACCATATTAGACAAAAATAAAAAAATTACAAATTTGGACCTCAAGTACTTACACTCCAAAAATTTCGAGTCCAAGTAGATTTTGGACAAAATGGGCTTACAACAAAACTATTTCTTTAAATCAGTTTTTAAATTGATTTTATTGCTTGTTGTTGTGTATCAAACCATATTAGACAAAAATAAAAAAAATTAAAATTTGGACCCCAAGTATTTACACTCCAAAATTTTCGAGTCCAAGTAGATTTTGGACAAAATGGGCTTACAACAAAACTATTTCGTTAAATGAGTTTTTACATTGATTTTATTGCTTTTTGTTGTGTATCAAACCATATTAGACAAAAATAAAAAAATTAAAAGTTTGGACCCAAGTGCTTACATCCCAAAATTTTCGAGTTCAAGTAGATTTTGGACGAAATGGGCTTACAACAAAACTATTTCGTTAAATGAGTTTTTACATTGATTTTATTGCTTTTGGTTGTGTATCAAACCACATAAGACTAAAATAAAAAAATTAAAAATTTGGACCCCAAGTACTTACACTCCAAAATTTTCGAGTCCAAGTAGATTTTGGACAAAATGGGCTTACAACAAAACTATTTCGTTAAATGAGTTTTTACATTGATTTTATTGCTTTTTGGTTGTGTATCGAACCATATTAGACAAAAATAAAAAAATTTAAAATTTGGACCCCAAGTACTTACACTCCAAAGTTTTCGAGTCGAAGTAGATTTTGGACAAAATGGGCTTACAACAAAACTATTTCGTTTAATGAGTTTTTACATTGATTTTATTGCTTTTTGTTGTGTATCAAACCATATTAGACAAAAATAAAAAAATTAAAAATTTGGACCTCAAGTACTTACACTCCAAAAATTTCGAGTCCAAGTAGATTTTGGACAAAATAGGCTTACAACAAAACTATTTCGTTAAATGAATTTTTACATTGATTTTATTGCTTTTTGTTGTGTATCAAACCATATTAGACAAAAATAAAAAAAATTAAAAGTTTGGACCCCAAGTAATTACATTCCAAAATTTTCGAGTCCAAGTAGATTTTGGACAAAATGAGCTTACAACAAAACTATTTCGTTAAATGAGTTTTTACATTGATTTTATTGCTTTTTGTTGTGTATCAAACCATATTAGACAAAAATAAAAAAAATTAAAAGTTTGGACCCCAAGTGCTTACACACCAAAATTTTCGAGTCCAAGTAGATTTTGGACGAAATGGGCTTACAACAAAACTATTTCGTTAAATGAGTTTTGACATTGATTTTATTGTTTTTGGTTGTGTATCAAACCATATTAGACAAAAATTAAAAAATAAAAAATTTGGACTCCAAGTACTTACACCCCAAAATTTTCGAGACCAAGGATATTTTGGACGAAATGGGCTTACAACAAAACTATTTCGTTAAATGAGTTTTAACATTGATTTTATTGATTTTTAATGTGTATCAAACCATATTAGACAAAAATAAAAAAAATAAAAATTTGGACCCCAAGTACTTACACTCCAAAATTTTCGAGACCAAGTAGATTTTGGACAAAATGGGCTTACAACAAAACTATTTCGTTAAATGAGTTTTTACATTGATTTTATTGCTTTTTGTTGTAAATCAAACCATATTAGGCAAAAATAAAAAAATTAAAAATTTTGACTCCAAGTACTTACACTCCGAAATTTTCGAGTCCAAGGAGATTTTGGACGAAATGGGCTTACACCAAAACTATTTCGTTAAATGAGTTTTTACATTGAATTTATTGCTTTTGGTTGTGTATCAAACCACATTAGACTAAAATAAAAAAATTAAAAATTTGGACCCCAAGTACTTACACTCCAAAATTTTCGAGTCCAAGGAGATTTTGGAAGAAATGGGCTTACAACAAAATTACTTCGTTAAATGAGTTTTTACATTGATTTTATTGCTTTTTGTTGTGTATCAAACCATATTAGACAAAAATAAAAAAATTACAAATTTGGACTCCAAGTACTAACACTCCGAAATTTTCGAGTCCAAGAAGATTTTGGACGAAATGGGCTTACACCAAAACTATTTCGTTAAATGAGTTTTTACATTGATTTTATTGTTTTGGTTGTGAATCAAACAATTTTTGGGTAGAAATAAAAATGTTTAAAACTTGGACCACAAGTACTTACACCCCAAAATTTTCGAATCCAAGGAGATTTTGGACGAAATGGGCTTACAACAAAACTATTTCGTTAAATGAGTTTTTACATTGATTTTATTGCTTTTTGTTGTGTATCAAACCATATTAGACAAAAATAAAACAATTAAAAATTTGGACCCCAAGTACTTACACCCCAAAATTTTCGAGTCCAAGGAGATTTTGGACGAAATGGGCTTACAACAAAACTATTTCGTTAAATAAGTTTTTACATTGATTTTATTGCTTTTTGTTGTGTATTAAACCATATTACAAAAAAATAAAAAAATTTAAAATTTGGACCCCACGTAGTTACACCCCAAAATTTTTGAGTCCAAGGAGATTTTGGACGAAATGGGCTTACAACAAAACTATTTCGTTAAATGAGTTTTTACATTGATTTTATTGCTTTTTGTTGTGTATCAAACCATATTAGACAAAAATAAAAAAATTAAAAATTTGAACCCCAAGTACTTACACCCCAAAATTTTCGAGTCCAAGGAGATTTTGGACGAAATGGGCTTATAACAAAACTATTTCGTTAAATGAGTTTTTACATTGATTTTATTGTTTTTGGTTGTGTATCAAACCATATAAGTAGAAATACAAAATTTAAAATTTGGACCCCAAGTACTTACACCCCAAAATTTTCGAGTCCAAGGAGATTTTGGACGAAATGGGCTTACAACAAAACTATTTCTTTAAATGAGTTTTTACATTGAATTTATTGCTTTTGGTTGTATATCAAACCACATTAGACTAAAATAAAAAAATTAAAAATTTGGACACCAAGTACTTAAACTCCAAAATTTTCGAGTCCAAGGAGATTTTGGAAGAAATGGGCCTACAACAAAACTACTTAGTTAAATGAGTTTTTACATTGATTTTATTGCTTTTTGTTGTGTATCAAACCATATTAGACAAAAATAAAAAAATTAAAAATTTGGACTCCAAGTGCTTACACTCCAAAATTTTCGAGTCCAAGGAGATTTTGGACGAAATGGGCTTACACCAAAACTATTTCGTTAAATGAGTTTTTACATTGATTTTATTGTTTTTGGTTGTGTATCAAACCATATTAGACAAAAATAAAAAAGTTTAAAATTTGGACCCCAAGTACTTACACCCCAAAATTTTCGAATCCTTGGAGATTTTGGACGAAATGGGGTTACAACAAAACTATTTCGTTAAATGAGTTTTTACATTGATTTTATTGTTTTTTGTTGTGTATCAAACCATATTAGACAAAAATAAAAAAATTAAAAATCTGGACCCCAATACTTACACTCCAAAATTTTCGAGTCCAAGTAAAATTTGGACGAAATGGGCTTACAACAAAACTATTTCGTTAAATGAGTTTTTACATTGATTTTATTGCTTTTGGTTGTGTATCAAACCACATTTGACTAAAATAAAAAAATTAAAATTTTGGACTCCAAGTGCTTACACTCCGAAATTTTCGAGTCCAAGGAGATTTTGGACGAAATGGGCTTACACCAAAACTATTTCGTTAAATGAGTTTTTACATTGATCTTATTGTTTTTTGTTGTGTATCAAACCATATTAGACAAAAATAAAAAAATTAAAAATTTGGACCCCAAGTACTTACACTCCAAAATTTTCGAGTCCAAGTAGATTTTGGACAAAATGGGCTTACAACAAAACTATTTCGTTAAATGAGTTTTTACATTGATTTTATTGATTTTTGATGTGTATCAAACCATATTAGACAAAAATAAAAAAAATAAAAATTTGGACCACAAGTACTTACACTCCAAAATTTTCGAGTCCAATTAGATTTTGGACAAAATGGGCTTACAACAAAACTATTTCGTTAAATGAGTTTTTACATTGATTTAATTGCTTTTTGTTGTGTATCAAACCATATTAGGCAAAAATAAAAAAATTAAAAATTTTGGCTCCAAGTACTTACACTCCGAAATTTTCGAGTCCAAGGAGATTTTGGACGAAATGGGCTTACACCAAAACTATTTCGTTAAATGAGTTTTTACATTGAATTTATTGCTTTTGGTTGTGTATCAAACCATATTAGACAAAAATAAAAAAATTAAAAGTTTGGACCCCAAGTGCTTACACACCAAAATTTTCGAGTCCAAGTAGATTTTGGACGAAATGGGCTTACAACAAAACTATTTCGTTAAATGAGTTTTTACATTGATTTTATTGCTTTTGGTTGTGTATCAAACCACATAAGACTAAAATAAAAAAATTAAAAATTTGGACCCCAAGTACTTACACTCCAAAATTTTCGAGTCCAAGTAGATTTTGGACAAAATGGGCTTACAACAAAACTATTTCGTTAAATGAGTTTTAACATTGATTTTATTGCTTTTTGGTTGTGTATCGAACCATATTAGACAAAAATAAAAAAATTTAAAATTTGGACCCCAAGTACTTACACTCCAAAGTTTTCGAGTCGAAGTAGATTTTGGACAAAATGGGCTTACAACAAAACTATTTCGTTTAATGAGTTTTTACATTGATTTTATTGCTTTTTGTTGTGTATCAAACCATATTAGACAAAAATAAAAAAATTAAAAATTTGGACCTCAAGTACTTACACTCCAAAAATTTCGAGTCCAAGTAGATTTTGGACAAAATAGGCTTACAACAAAACTATTTCGTTAAATGAGTTTTTACATTGATTTTATTGCTTTTTGTTGTGTATCAAACCATATTAGACAAAAATAAAAAAAATTAAAAGTTTGGACCCCAAGTAATTACATTCCAAAATTTTCGAGTCCAAGTAGATTTTGGACAAAATGAGCTTACAACAAAACTATTTCGTTAAATGAGTTTTTACATTGATTTTACTGCTTTTTGTTGTGTATCAAACCATATTACACAAAAATAAAAAAAATTAAAAGTTTGGACCCCAAGTGCTTACACACCAAAATTTTCGAGTCCAAGTAGATTTTGGACGAAATGGGCTTACAACAAAACTATTTCGTTAAATGAGTTTTGACATTGATTTTATTGTTTTTGGTTGTGTATCAAACCATATTAGACAAAAATTAAAAAATAAAAAATTTGGACTCCAAGTACTTACACCCCAAAATTTTCGAGACCAAGGAGATTTTGGACGAAATGGGCTTACAACAAAACTATTTCGTTAAATGAGTTTTAACATTGATTTTATTGATTTTTAATGTGTATCAAACCATATTAGACAAAAATAAAAAAAATAAAAATTTGGACCCCAAGTACTTACACTCCAAAATTTTCGAGACCAAGTAGATTTTGGACAAAATGGGCTTACAACAAAACTATTTCGTTAAATGAGTTTTTACATTGATTTTATTGCTTTTTGTTGTAAATCAAACCATATTAGGCAAAAATAAAAAAAATAAAAATTTTGACTCCAAGTACTTACACTCCGAAATTTTCGAGTCCAAGGAGATTTTGGACGAAATGGGCTTACACCAAAACTATTTCGTTAAATGAGTTTTTACATTGAATTTATTGCTTTTGGTTGTGTATCAAACCACATTAGACTAAAATAAAAAAATTAAAAATTTGGACCCCAAGTACTTACACTCCAAAATTTTCGAGTCCAAGGAGATTTTGGAAGAAATGGGCTTACAACAAAATTACTTCGTTAAATGAGTTTTTACATTGATTTTATTGCTTTTTGTTGTGTATCAAACCATATTAGACAAAAATAAAAAAATTACAAATTTGGACTCCAAGTACTAACACTCCGAAATTTTCGAGTCCAAGAAGATTTTGGACGAAATGGGCTTACACCAAAACTATTTCGTTAAATGAGTTTTTACATTGATTTTATTGTTTTGGTTGTGAATCAAACAATTTTCGGGTAGAAATAAAAATGTTTAAAACTTGGACCACAAGTACTTACACCCCAAAATTTTCGAATCCAAGGAGATTTTGGACGAAATGGGCTTACAACAAAACTATTTCGTTAAATGAGTTTTTACATTGATTTTATTGCTTTTTGTTGTGTATCAAACCATATTAGACAAAAATAAAAAAGTTTAAAATTTGGACCCCAAGTACTTACACCCCAAAATTTTCGAATCCTTGGAGATTTTGGACGAAATGGGGTTACAACAAAACTATTTCGTTAAATGAGTTTTTACATTGATTTTATTGTTTTTTGTTGTGTATCAAACCATATTAGACAAAAATAAAAAAATTAAAAATCTGGACCCCAATACTTACACTCCAAAATTTTCGAGTCCAAGTAAAATTTGGACGAAATGGGCTTACAACAAAACTATTTCGTTAAATGAGTTTTTACATTGATTTTATTGCTTTTGGTTGTGTATCAAACCACATTTGACTAAAATAAAAAAATTAAAATTTTGGACTCCAAGTGCTTACACTCCGAAATTTTCGAGTCCAAGGAGATTTTGGACGAAATGGGCTTACACCAAAACTATTTCGTTAAATGAGTTTTTACATTGATCTTATTGTTTTTTGTTGTGTATCAAACCATATTAGACAAAAATAAAAAAATTAAAAATTTGGACCCCAAGTACTTACACTCCAAAATTTTCGAGTCCAAGTAGATTTTGGACAAAATGGGCTTACAACAAAACTATTTCGTTAAATGAGTTTTTACATTGATTTTATTGATTTTTGATGTGTATCAAACCATATTAGACAAAAATAAAAAAAATAAAAATTTGGACCACAAGTACTTACACTCCAAAATTTTCGAGTCCAATTAGATTTTGGACAAAATGGGCTTACAACAAAACTATTTCGTTAAATGAGTTTTTACATTGATTTAATTGCTTTTTGTTGTGTATCAAACCATATTAGGCAAAAATAAAAAAAAATTAAAATTTTGGCTCCAAGTACTTACACTCCGAAATTTTCGAGTCCAAGGAGATTTTGGACGAAATGGGCTTACACCAAAACTATTTCGTTAAATGAGTTTTTACATTGAATTTATTGCTTTTGGTTGTGTATCAAACCATATTAGACAAAAATAAAAAAATTAAAAGTTTGGACCCCAAGTGCTTACACACCAAAATTTTCGAGTCCAAGTAGATTTTGGACGAAATGGGCTTACAACAAAACTATTTCGTTAAATGAGTTTTTACATTGATTTTATTGCTTTTGGTTGTGTATCAAACCACATAAGACTAAAATAAAAAAATTAAAAATTTGGACCCCAAGTACTTACACTCCAAAATTTTCGAGTCCAAGTAGATTTTGGACAAAATGGGCTTACAACAAAACTATTTCGTTAAATGAGTTTTTACATTGATTTTATTGCTTTTTGGTTGTGTATCGAACCATATTAGACAAAAATAAAAAAATTTAAAATTTGGACCCCAAGTACTTACACTCCAAAGTTTTCGAGTCGAAGTAGATTTTGGACAAAATGGGCTTACAACAAAACTATTTCGTTTAATGAGTTTTTACATTGATTTTATTGCTTTTTGTTGTGTATCAAACCATATTAGACAAAAATAAAAAAATTAAAAATTTGGACCTCAAGTACTTACACTCCAAAAATTTCGAGTCCAAGTAGATTTTGGACAAAATAGGCTTACAACAAAACTATTTCGTTAAATGAGTTTTTACATTGATTTTATTGCTTTTTGTTGTGTATCAAACCATATTAGACAAAAATAAAATAAATTAAAAGTTTGGACCCCAAGTAATTACATTCCAAAATTTTCGAGTCCAAGTAGATTTTGGACAAAATGAGCTTACAACAAAACTATTTCGTTAAATGAGTTTTTACATTGATTTTACTGCTTTTTGTTGTGTATCAAACCATATTAGACAAAAATAAAAAAAATTAAAAGTTTGGACCCCAAGTGCTTACACACCAAAATTTTCGAGTCCAAGTAGATTTTGGACGAAATGGGCTTACAACAAAACTATTTCGTTAAATGAGTTTTGACATTGATTTTATTGTTTTTGGTTGTGTATCAAACCATATTAGACAAAAATTAAAAAATAAAAAATTTGGACTCCAAGTACTTACACCCCAAAATTTTCGAGACCAAGGAGATTTTGGACGAAATGGGCTTAAAACAAAACTATTTCGTTAAATGAGTTTTAACATTGATTTTATTGATTTTTAATGTGTATCAAACCATATTAGACAAAAATAAATAAAATAAAAATTTGGACCCCAAGTACTTACACTCCAAAATTTTCGAGACCAAGTAGATTTTGGACAAAATGGGCTTACAACAAAACTATTTCGTTAAATGAGTTTTTACATTGATTTTATTGCTTTTTGTTGTAAATCAAACCATATTAGGCAAAAATAATAAAATTAAAAATTTTGACTCCAAGTACTTACACTCCGAAATTTTCGAGTCCAAGGAGATTTTGGACGAAATGGGCTTACACCAAAACTATTTCGTTAAATGAGTTTTTACATTGAATTTATTGCTTTTGGTTGTGTATCAAACCACATTAGACTAAAATAAAAAAATTAAAAATTTGGACCCCAAGTACTTACACTCCAAAATTTTCGAGTCCAAGGAGATTTTGGAAGAAATGGGCTTACAACAAAATTACTTCGTTAAATGAGTTTTTACATTGATTTTATTGCTTTTTGTTGTGTATCAAACCATATTAGACAAAAATAAAAAAATTACAAATTTGGACTCCAAGTACTAACACTCCGAAATTTTCGAGTCCAAGAAGATTTTGGACGAAATGGGCTTACACCAAAACTATTTCGTTAAATGAGTTTTTACATTGATTTTATTGTTTTGGTTGTGAATCAAACAATTTTTGGGTAGAAATAAAAATGTTTAAAACATGGACCACAAGTACTTACACCCCAAAATTTTCGAATCCAAGGAGATTTTGGACGAAATGGGCTTACAACAAAACTATTTCGTTAAATGAGTTTTTACATTGATTTTATTGCTTTTTGTTGTGTATCAAACCATATTAGACAAAAATAAAACAATTAAAAATTTGGACCCCAAGTACTTACACCCCAAAATTTTCGAGTCCAAGGAGATTTTGGACGAAATGGGCTTACAACAAAACTATTTCGTTAAATAAGTTTTTACATTGATTTTATTGCTTTTTGTTGTGTATTAAACCATATTACAAAAAAATAAAAAAATTTAAAATTTGGACCCCACGTAGTTACACCCCAAAATTTTCGAGTCCAAGGAGATTTTGGACGAAATGGGCTTACAACAAAACTATTTCGTTAAATGAGTTTTTACATTGATTTTATTGCTTTTTGTTGTGTATCAAACCATATTAGACAAAAATAAAAAAATTAAAAATTTGAACCCCAAGTACTTACACCCCAAAATTTTCGAGTCCAAGGAGATTTTGGACGAAATGGGCTTATAACAAAACTATTTCGTTAAATGAGTTTTTACATTGATTTTATTGTTTTTGGTTGTGTATCAAACCATATAAGTAGAAATACAAAATTTAAAATTTGGACCCCAAGTACTTACACCCCAAAATTTTCGAGTCCAAGGAGATTTTGGACGAAATGGGCTTACAACAAAACTATTTCTTTAAATGAGTTTTTACATTGAATTTATTGCTTTTGGTTGTATATCAAACCACATTAGACTAAAATAAAAAAATTAAAAATTTGGACTCCAAGTACTTACACTCCAAAATTTTCGAGTCCAAGGAGATTTTGGAAGAAATGGGCCTACAACAAAACTACTTAGTTAAATGAGTTTTTACATTGATTTTATTGCTTTTTGTTGTGTATCAAACCATATTAGACAAAAATAAAAAAATTAAAAATTTGGACTCCAAGTGCTTACACTCCGAAATTTTCGAGTCCAAGGAGATTTTGGACGAAATGGGCTTACACCAAAACTATTTCGTTAAATGAGTTTTTACATTGATTTTATTGTTTTTGGTTGTGTATCAAACCATATTAGACAAAAATAAAAAAGTTTAAAATTTGGACCCCAAGTACTTACACCCCAAAATTTTCGAATCCTTGGAGATTTTGGACGAAATGGGGTTACAACAAAACTATTTCGTTAAATGAGTTTTTACATTGATTTTATTGTTTTTTGTTGTGTATCAAACCATATTAGACAAAAATAAAAAAATTAAAAATCTGGACCCCAATACTTACACTCCAAAATTTTCGAGTCCAAGTAAAATTTGGACGAAATGGGCTTACAACAAAACTATTTCGTTAAATGAGTTTTTACATTGATTTTATTGCTTTTGGTTGTGTATCAAACCACATTTGACTAAAATAAAAAAATTAAAAATTTGGACTCCAAGTGCTTACACTCCAAAATTTTCGAGTCCAAGGAGATTTTGGACGAAATGGGCTTACACCAAAACTATTTCGTTAAATGAGTTTTTACATTGATCTTATTGTTTTTTGTTGTGTATCAAACCATATTAGACAAAAATAAAAAAATTAAAAATTTGGACCCCAAGTACTTACACTCCAAAATTTTCGAGTCCAAGTAGATTTTGGACAAAATGGGCTTACAACAAAACTATTTCGTTAAATGAGTTTTTACATTGATTTTATTGATTTTTGATGTGTATCAAACCATATTAGACAAAAATAAAAAAAATAAAAATTTGGACCACAAGTACTTACACTCCAAAATTTTCGAGTCCAATTAGATTTTGGACAAAATGGGCTTACAACAAAACTATTTCGTTAAATGAGTTTTTACATTGATTTAATTGCTTTTTGTTGTGTATCAAACCATATTAGGCAAAAATAAAAAAATTAAAAATTTTGGCTCCAAGTACTTACACTCCGAAATTTTCGAGTCCAAGGAGATTTTGGACGAAATGGGCTTACACCAAAACTATTTCGTTAAATGAGTTTTTACATTGAATTTATTGCTTTTGGTTGTGTATCAAACCATATTAGACAAAAATAAAAAAATTAAAAGTTTGGACCCCAAGTGCTTACACACCAAAATTTTCGAGTCCAAGTAGATTTTGGACGAAATGGGCTTACAACAAAACTATTTCGTTAAATGAGTTTTTACATTGATTTTATTGTTTTTGGTTGTGTATCAAACCATATTAGACAAAAATTAAAAAATGAAAAATAAAAAATTTGGACTCCAAGTACTTACACCCTCAAATTTTCGAGACCAAAGAGATTTTGGACGAAATGGGCTTGCAACAAAACTATTTCGTTAAATGAGTTTTAACATTGATTTTATTGATTTTTAGTGTGTATCAATCCATATTAGACAAAAATAAAAAAAATAAAAATTTGGACCACAAGTACTTACACTCCAAAATTTTCGAGACCAAGTAGATTTTGGACAAAATGGGCTTACAACAAAACTATTTCGTTAAATGAGTTTTTACATTGATTTTATTGTTTTTTGTTGTGTATCAAACCATATTAGGCAAAAATAAAAAAATTAAAAATTTTGACTCCAAGTACTTACACTCCGAAATTTTCGAGTCCAAGGAGATTTTGGACGAAATGGGCTTACACCAAAACTATTTCGTTAAATGAGTTTTTACATTGAATTTATTGCTTTTGGTTGTGTATCAAACCACATTAGACTAAAATAAAAAAATTAAAAATTTTGACCCCAAGTACTTACACTCCAAAATTTTTGAGTCCAAGGAGATTTTGGACGAAATGGGCTTACAACAAAATTACTTCGTTAAATGAGTTTTTACATTGATTTTATTGCTTTTTTTGTGTATGAAACCATATTAGACAAAAATAAAAAAATTAAAAATTTGGACTCCAAGAAGATTTTGGACGAAATGGGCTTACACCAAAACTATTTCGTTAAATGAGTTTTTACATTGATTTTATTGTTTTTGGTTGTGTATCAAACAATTTTTGGGTAGAAATAAAAATGTTTAAAACTAGGACCCCAAGTACTTACACCCCAAAATTTTCGAATCCAAGGAGATTTTGGACGAAATGGGCTTACAACAAAACTATTTCGTTAAATGATTTTTTACATTGATTTTATTGCTTTTTGTTGTGTATCAAACCATATTAGACAAAAATAAAAAAATTAAAAATTTGGACCCCAAGTACTTACACCCCAAAATTTTCGAGTCCAAGGAGATTTTGGACGAAATGGGCTTACAACAAAACTATTTCGTTAAATGAGTTTTTACATTGATTTTATTGCTTTTTGTTGTGTATCAAACCATATTACAAAAAAATAAAAAAAATTAAAATTTGGACCCCACGTAGTTACACCCCAAAATTTTCGAGTCCAAGGAGATTTTGGACGAAATGGGCTTACAACAAAACTATTTCGTTAAATGAGTTTTTACATTGATTTTATTGCTTTTTGTTGTGTATCAAACCATATTAGACAAAAATAAAAAAATTAAAAATTTGAACCCCAAGTACTTACACCCCAAAATTTTCGAGTCCAAGGAGATTTTGGACGAAATGGGCTTATAACAAAACTATTTCGTTAAATGAGTTTTTACATTGATTTTATTGTTTTTGGTTGTGTATCAAACCATATTAGGTAGAAATAAAAAAATTTAAAATTTGGACCCCAAGTACTTACACCCCAAAATTTTCGAGTCCAAGGAGATTTTGGACGAAATGGGCTTACAACAAAACTATTTCGTTAAATGAGTTTTTATATTGATTTTATTGTTTTTGTTGTGTATCAAACCATATAAGACAGAAATAAAACAATTAAAAATTTGGACCCCATGTATTTACACCCCAAAATTTTCAAATCCAAGGAGATTTTGGACGAAATGGGCTTACAACAAAACTATTTCGTTAAATGAGTTTTTACATTGATTTTATTGTTTTTGTTGTGTATCAAACCATATTAGACAAAAATAAAAAAATTAAAAATTTGGACCACAAGCACTTACACTCCAAAATTTTCGAGTCCAAGTAAATTTTGGACGAAATGGGCTTACAACAAAACTATTTCGTTAAATTAGTTTTTACATTGATTTTATTGCTTTTTGGTTGTGTATCAAACCACATTTGACTAAAATAAAAAAATTAAAAATTTCGACTCCAAGTACTTACACCCCAATATTTTAGATTTCAAGGAGATTTTGGACGAAATGGGCTTACAACAAAACTATTTCGTTAAATGAGTTTATACATTGATTTTATTGTTTTTTGTTGTGTATCAAACCATATTAGACAAAAATAAAAAAATTAAAAATTTGGACCCCAAGTACTTACACTCCAAAATTTTCGAGTCCAAGTAGATTTTGGACAAAATGGGCTTACAACAAAACTATTTCGTTAAATGAGTTTTTACATTGATTTTATTGCTTTTTAATGTGTATCAAACCATATTAGACAAAAATAAATAAAATAAAAATTTGGACCACAAGTACTTACACTCCAAAATTTTCGAGTCCAAGTAGATTTTGGACAAAATGGGCTTACAACAAAACTATTTCGTTAAATGAGTTTTTACATTGATTTTATTGCTTTTTATTGTGTATCAAACCATATTAGGCAAAAATAAAAAATTAAAAATTTTGACTCCAAGTACTAACACTCCGAAATTTTCGAGTCCAAGGAGATTTTGGACGAAATAGGCTTACACCAAAACTATTTCGTTTAAACGAGTTTTTTACATTGAATTTATTGCTTTTGGTTGTGTATCAAACCACATTAGACTAAAATAAAAAAATTATAAAATTTGGACCCCAAGTACTTACACTCCAAAATTTTCGAGTCCAAGGAGATTTTGGAAGAAATGGGCTTACAACAAAACTACTTCGTTAAATGAGTTTTTACATTGATTTTATTGCTTTTTGTTGTGTATCAAACCATATTAGACAAAAATAAAAAAATTAAAAATTTGGACTCCAAGTACTAACACTCCGAAATTTTCGAGTCCAAGAAGATTTTGGACGAAATGGGCTTACACCAAAACTATTTCGTTAAATGAGTTTTTACATTGATTTTATTGTTTTTGGTTGTGTATCAAACAATTTTAGGTAGAAATAAAAAAGTTTTAAATTTGGACCCCAAGTACTTACACCCCAAAATTTTCGAGTCCAAGGAGATTTTGGACGAAATGGGCTTACAACAGAACTATTTCATTAAATGAGTTTTTACATTGATTTTATTGTTTTTGGTTGTGTATCAAACCATATTAGACAAAAATAAAATAATTAAAAATTTGGACCCCAAGTACTTACACCCCAAAATTTTCGAGTCCAAGGAGATTTTGGACGAAATGGGCTTACAACAAAACTATTTCGTTAAATAAGTTTTTACATTGATTTTATTGCTTTTTGTTGTGTATCAAACCATATTACACAAAAATAAAATTTTAAAATTTGGACCCCACGTAGTTACACCCCAAAATTTTCGAGTCCAAGGAGATTTTGGACGAAATGGGCTTACAACAAAACTATTTCGTTAAATGAGTTTTTACATTGATTTTATTGCTTTTTGTTGTGTATCAAACCATATTAGACAAAAATAAAAAAATAAAAAATTTGAACCCCAAGTACTTACACCCCAAAATTTACGATTCCAATGAGATTTTGGACGAAATGGGCTTATAACAAAACTATTTCGTTAAATGAGTTTTGACATTGATTTTATTGTTTTTGGTTGTGTATCAAACCGTATTAGGTAGAAATAAAAAAATTTAAAATTTGGACCCCAAGTACTTACACCCCAAAATTTTCGAGTCCAAGGAGATTTTGGACGAAATGGGCTTACAACAAAACTATTTCGTTAAATGAGTTTTTACATTGAATTTATTGCTTTTGGTTGTATATCAAACCACATTAGACTAAAATAAAAAAAATCAAAAATTTGGACTCCAAGTACTTACACTCCAAAATTTTCGAGTCCAAGGAGATTTTGGAAGAAATGGGCCTACAACAAAACTACTTAGTTAAATGAGTTTTTTACATTGATTTTATTGCTTTTTGTTGTGTATTAAACCATATTAGACAAAAATAAAAAAATTAAAAATTTGGACTCCAAGTACTTACACTCCGAAATTTTCGAGTCCAAGGAGATTTTGGACGAAATGGGCTTACACCAAAACTATTTCGTTAAATGAGTTTTTACATTGATTTTATTGTTTTTTGTTGTGTATCAAACCATTTAAGACAAAAATAAAAAAGTTTAAAATTTGGACCCTAAGTACTTACACCCCAAAAATTTCGAATCCTTGGAGATTTTGGACGAAATGGGCTTACAACAAAACTATTTCGTTAAATGAGTTTTTACATTGATTTTATTGTTTTTTGTTGTGTATCAAACCATATTAGACAAAAATAAAAAAATTAAAAATTTGGACCCCAAGTACTTACACTCCAAAATTTTCGAGTCCAAGTAAAATTTTGACGAAATGGGCTTACAACAAAACTATTTCGTTAAATGAGTTTTTACATTGATTTTATTGCTTTTGGTTGTGTATCAAACCACATTTGACTAAATAAAAAAAATTAAAAATTTGGACCCCAAGTACTTACACTCCAATATTTTCGAGTTCAAGGAGATTTTGGACGAAATGGGCTTACAACAAAACTATTTCGTTAAATGAGTTTATACATTGATTTTATTGTTTTTTGTTGTGTATCAAACCATATTAGACAAAAGGGTTGGTATCGAAAGGCCAAAAATTTTATTAGCGAAAAAAATATCCCAAAATGATATCCCGAAAATAATAATCCAAACAATAAAAATCTCAAAATTCATAATACTAAAAATATATTTACCAAGAAAAAATTTGCTCGAAAACAAAATCTCAAAAAAATAAAAATATCGAATTAAAAATCCCAAAATTTGCCGAAAATAAAACCAAATGAGTCGAAATCTGCGCGCGCAGATTCCGACTCATTTGGTTCTATTTTCGAAAGATTCGAAAAAACTAAATCATTAGATAAATTTTCGTAAGATATATTTTTAAAATATGAAATATATATTACTATTATGTAAACTAATATTTCATTTCTTATTTTTATTTAACAGTCTTAAATAAATATAAAATTAAATTCAAAATTTGGGGGTTTTTTTTGGAGATTAATTTTTTCGCCCGTAAAATCTAAAATTTACAAAACGTGATTTGGGATATTTTTCGGGCTATTTATTTTGGGCAATTTGAAATTTGAGAAACTGTCTACTAGTAAGTTTTTGATCTAGTCAAAAACATCATTTTGGTAATAAAATTTTCGGGAATACGATGGTATCCCTAGACACAAATAAAAAAATTAAAAATTTGGACCCCAAGTACTAACACCCCAAAATTTTCGAGTCCGAGGAGATTTTGGACGAAATGGGCTTACAACAAAACTATTTCGTTAAATGAGTTTTTACATTGATTTTATTGCTTTTTGTTGTGTATCAAACCATATTACACAAAAATAAAAAAATTTAAAATTTGTACCCCACGTAGTTACACCCCAAAATTTTCGAGTCCAAGAAGATCTCAGACGAAATGGGCTTACAACAAAACTATTTCGTTAAATGAGTTTTTACATTGATTTTATTGTTTTTGGTTGTGTATCAAACAATTTTAGGTAGAAATAAAAATGTTTAAAATTTGGACCCCAAGTACTTACACCCCAAAATTTTCGAATCCAAGGAGATTTTGGACGAAATGGGCTTACAACAAAACTATTTCGTTAAATGAGTTTTTACATTGATTTTATTGCTTTTTGTTGTGTATCAAACCATATTAGACAAAAATAAAAAAATTAAAAATTTGGACCCCACGTAGTTACACCCCAAAATTTTCGAGTCCAAGGAGATTTTGGACGAAATGGGCTTATAACAAAACTATTTCGTTAAATGAGTTTTTACATTGATTTTATTGTTTTTGGTTGTGTATCAAACCATATTAGGTAGAAATAAAAAAATTTAAAATTTGGACCCCAAGTACTTACACCCCAAAATTTTCGAGTCCAAGGAGATTTTGGACGAAATGGGCTTACAACAAAACTATTTCGTTAAATGAGTTTTTACATTGAATTTATTGCTTTTTGTTGTATATCAAACCACATTAGACTAAAATAAAAAAATTAAAAATTTGGACCCCAAGTACTTACACTCCAAAATTTTCGAGTCCAAGGAGATTTTGGAAGAAATGGGCCTACAACAAAACTACTTAGTTAAATGAGTTTTTACATTGATTTTATTGCTTTTTGTTGTGTATCAAACCATATTAGACAAAAATAAAAAAATTAAAAATTTGGACTCCAAGTACTTACACTCCGAAATTTTCTAGTCCATGGAGATTTTGGACGAAATGGGCTTACACCAAAACTATTTCGTCAAATGAGTTTTTACATTGATTTTATTGCTTTTTGTTGTGTATCGAACCATATTAGACAAAAATAAAAAAATTTAAAATTTAGACCCCAAGTACTTACACTCCAAAAATTTCGAGTCCAAGTAGATTTTGGACAAAATGGGCTTACAACAAAACTATTTCGTTTAATGAGTTTTTACATTGATTTTATTGCTTTTTGTTGTGTATCAAACCATATTAGACAAAAATAAAAAAATTACAAATTTGGACCTCAAGTACTTACACTCCAAAAATTTCGAGTCCAAGTAGATTTTGGACAAAATGGGCTTACAACAAAACTATTTCTTTAAATGAGTTTTTAAATTGATTTTATTGCTTGTTGTTGTGTATCAAACCATATTAGACAAAAATAAAAAAAATTAAAATTTGGACCCCAAGTATTTACACTCCAAAATTTTCGAGTCCAAGTAGATTTTGGACAAAATGGGCTTACAACAAAACTATTTCGTTAAATGAGTTTTTACATTGATTTTATTGCTTTTTGTTGTGTATCAAACCATATTAGACAAAAATAAAAAAATTAAAAGTTTGGACCCAAGTGCTTACATCCCAAAATTTTCGAGTTCAAGTAGATTTTGGACGAAATGGGCTTACAACAAAACTATTTCGTTAAATGAGTTTTTACATTGATTTTATTGCTTTTGGTTGTGTATCAAACCACATTAGACTAAAATAAAAAAATTATAAAATTTGGACCCCAAGTACTTACACTCCAAAATTTTCGAGTCCAAGGAGATTTTGGAAGAAATGGGCTTACAACAAAACTACTTCGTTAAATGAGTTTTTACATTGATTTTATTGCTTTTTGTTGTGTATCAAACCATATTAGACAAAAATAAAAAAATTAAAAATTTGGACTCCAAGTACTAACACTCCGAAATTTTCGAGTCCAAGAAGATTTTGGACGAAATGGGCTTACACCAAAACTATTTCGTTAAATGAGTTTTTACATTGATTTTATTGTTTTTGGTTGTGTATCAAACAATTTTAGGTAGAAATAAAAAAGTTTTAAATTTGGACCCGAAGTACTTACACCCCAAAATTTTCGAGTCCAAGGAGATTTTGGACGAAATGGGCTTACAACAGAACTATTTCATTAAATGAGTTTTTACATTGATTTTATTGTTTTTGGTTGTGTATCAAACCATATTAGACAAAAATAAAATAATTAAAAATTTGGACCCCAAGTACTTACACCCCAAAATTTTCGAGTCCAAGGAGATTTTGGACGAAATGGGCTTACAACAAAACTATTTCGTTAAATAAGTTTTTACATTGATTTTATTGCTTTTTGTTGTGTATCAAACCATATTACACAAAAATAAAATTTTAAAATTTGGACCCCACGTAGTTACACCCCAAAATTTTCGAGTCCAAGGAGATTTTGGACGAAATGGGCTTACAACAAAACTATTTCGTTAAATGAGTTTTTACATTGATTTTATTGCTTTTTGTTGTGTATCAAACCATATTAGACAAAAATAAAAAAATAAAAAATTTGAACCCCAAGTACTTACACCCCAAAATTTACGATTCCAAGGAGATTTTGGACGAAATGGGCTTATAACAAAACTATTTCGTTAAATGAGTTTTGACATTGATTTTATTGTTTTTGGTTGTGTATCAAACCGTATTAGGTAGAAATAAAAAAATTTAAAATTTGGACCCCAAGTACTTACACCCCAAAATTTTCGAGTCCAAGGAGATTTTGGACGAAATGGGCTTACAACAAAACTATTTCGTTAAATGAGTTTTTACATTGAATTTATTGCTTTTGGTTGTATATCAAACCACATTAGACTAAAATAAAAAAATCAAAAATTTGGACTCCAAGTACTTACACTCCAAAATTTTCGAGTCCAAGGAGATTTTGGAAGAAATGGGCCTACAACAAAACTACTTAGTTAAATGAGTTTTTACATTGATTTTATTGCTTTTTGTTGTGTATTAAACCATATTAGACAAAAATAAAAAAATTAAAAATTTGGACTCCAAGTACTTACACTCCGAAATTTTCGAGTCCAAGGAGATTTTGGACGAAATGGGCTTACACCAAAACTATTTCGTTAAATGAGTTTTTACATTGATTTTATTGTTTTTTGTTGTGTATCAAACCATTTAAGACAAAAATAAAAAAGTTTAAAATTTGGACCCTAAGTACTTACACCCCAAAAATTTCGAATCCTTGGAGATTTTGGACGAAATGGGCTTACAACAAAACTATTTCGTTAAATGAGTTTTTACATTGATTTTATTGTTTTTTGTTGTGTATCAAACCATATTAGACAAAAATAAAAAAATTAAAAATTTGGACCCCAAGTACTTACACTCCAAAATTTTCGAGTCCAAGTAAAATTTTGACGAAATGGGCTTACAACAAAACTATTTCGTTAAATGAGTTTTTACATTGATTTTATTGCTTTTGGTTGTGTATCAAACCACATTTGACTAAATAAAAAAAATTAAAAATTTGGACCCCAAGTACTTACACTCCAATATTTTCGAGTTCAAGGAGATTTTGGACGAAATGGGCTTACAACAAAACTATTTCGTTAAATGAGTTTATACATTGATTTTATTGTTTTTTGTTGTGTATCAAACCATATTAGACAAAAGGGTTGGTATCGAAAGGCCAAAAATTTTATTAGCGAAAAAAATATCCCAAAATGATATCCCGAAAATAATAATCCAAACAATAAAAATCTCAAAATTCATAATACTAAAAATATATTTACCAAGAAAAAATTTGCTCGAAAACAAAATCTCAAAAAAATAAAAATATCGAATTAAAAATCCCAAAATTTGCCGAAAATAAAACCAAATGAGTCGAAATCTGCGCGCGCAGATTCCGACTCATTTGGTTCTATTTTCGAAAGATTCGAAAAAACTAAATCATTAGATAAATTTTCGTAAGATATATTTTTAAAATATGAAATATATATTACTATTATGTAAACTAATATTTCATTTCTTATTTTTATTTAACAGTCTTAAATAAATATAAAATTAAATTCAAAATTTGGGGGTTTTTTTTGGAGATTAATTTTTTCGCCCGTAAAATCTAAAATTTACAAAACGTGATTTGGGATATTTTTCGGGCTATTTATTTTGGGCAATTTGAAATTTGAGAAACTGTCTACTAGTAAGTTTTTGATCTAGTCAAAAACATCATTTTGGTAATAAAATTTTCGGGAATACGATGGTATCCCTAGACACAAATAAAAAAATTAAAAATTTGGACCCCAAGTACTAACACCCCCAAAATTTTCGAGTCCGAGGAGATTTTGGACGAAATGGGCTTACAACAAAACTATTTCGTTAAATGAGTTTTTACATTGATTTTATTGCTTTTTGTTGTGTATCAAACCATATTACACAAAAATAAAAAAATTTAAAATTTGTACCCCACGTAGTTACACCCCAAAATTTTCGAGTCCAAGAAGATCTCAGACGAAATGGGCTTACAACAAAACTATTTCGTTAAATGAGTTTTTACATTGATTTTATTGTTTTTGGTTGTGTATCAAACAATTTTAGGTAGAAATAAAAATGTTTAAAATTTGGACCCCAAGTACTTACACCCCAAAATTTTCGAATCCAAGGAGATTTTGGACGAAATGGGCTTACAACAAAACTATTTCGTTAAATGAGTTTTTACATTGATTTTATTGCTTTTTGTTGTGTATCAAACCATATTAGACAAAAATAAAAAAATTAAAAATTTGGACCCCACGTAGTTACACCCCAAAATTTTCGAGTCCAAGGAGATTTTGGACGAAATGGGCTTATAACAAAACTATTTCGTTAAATGAGTTTTTACATTGATTTTATTGTTTTTGGTTGTGTATCAAACCATATTAGGTAGAAATAAAAAAATTTAAAATTTGGACCCCAAGTACTTACACCCCAAAATTTTCGAGTCCAAGGAGATTTTGGACGAAATGGGCTTACAACAAAACTATTTCGTTAAATGAGTTTTTACATTGAATTTAATGCTTTTTGTTGTATATCAAACCACATTAGACTAAAATAAAAAAATTAAAAATTTGGACCCCAAGTACTTACACTCCAAAATTTTCGAGTCCAAGGAGATTTTGGAAGAAATGGGCCTACAACAAAACTACTTAGTTAAATGAGTTTTTACATTGATTTTATTGCTTTTTGTTGTGTATCAAACCATATTAGACAAAAATAAAAAAATTAAAAATTTGGACTCCAAGTACTTACACTCCGAAATTTTCGAGTCCATGGAGATTTTGGACGAAATGGGCTTACACCAAAACTATTTCGTCAAATGAGTTTTTACATTGATTTTATTGCTTTTTGTTGTGTATCGAACCATATTAGACAAAAATAAAAAAATTTAAAATTTAGACCCCAAGTACTTACACTCCAAAAATTTCGAGTCCAAGTAGATTTTGGACAAAATGGGCTTACAACAAAACTATTTCGTTTAATGAGTTTTTACATTGATTTTATTGCTTTTTGTTGTGTATCAAACCATATTAGACAAAAATAAAAAAATTACAAATTTGGACCTCAAGTACTTACACTCCAAAAATTTCGAGTCCAAGTAGATTTTGGACAAAATGGGCTTACAACAAAACTATTTCTTTAAATGAGTTTTTAAATTGATTTTATTGCTTGTTGTTGTGTATCAAACCATATTAGACAAAAATAAAAAAAATTAAAATTTGGACCCCAAGTATTTACACTCCAAAATTTTCGAGTCCAAGTAGATTTTGGACAAAATGGGCTTACAACAAAACTATTTCGTTAAATGAGTTTTTACATTGATTTTATTGCTTTTTGTTGTGTATCAAACCATATTAGACAAAAATAAAAAAATTAAAAGTTTGGACCCAAGTGCTTACATCCCAAAATTTTCGAGTTCAAGTAGATTTTGGACGAAATGGGCTTACAACAAAACTATTTCGTTAAATGAGTTTTTACATTGATTTTATTGCTTTTGGTTGTGTATCAAACCACATTAGACTAAAATAAAAAAATTAAAAATTTGGACCCCAAGTACTTACACTCCAAAATTTTCGAGTCCAAGTAGATTTTGGACAAAATGGGCTTACAACAAAACTATTTCGTTAAATGAGTTTTTACATTGATTTTATTGCTTTTTGTTGTGTATCGAACCATATTAGACAAAAATAAAAAAATTTAAAATTTGGACCCCAAGTACTTACACTCCAAAGTTTTCGAGTCCAAGTAGATTTTGGACAAAATGGGCTTACAACAAAACTATTTCGTTTAATGAGTTTTAACATTGATTTTATTGCTTTTTGTTGTGTATCAAACCATATTAGACAAAAATAAAAAAATTAAAAATTTGGACCTCAAGTACTTACACTCCAAAAATTTCGAGTCCAAGGAGATTTTGGACAAAATGGGCTTACAACAAAACTATTTCGTTAAATGAGTTTTTACATTGATTTTATTGCTTTTTGTTGTGTATCAAACCATATTAGACAAAAATAAAAAAAATTAAAAGTTTGGACCTCAAGTAATTACATTTCAAAATTTTCGAGTCCAAGTAGATTTTGGACAAAATGAGCTTACAACAAAACTATTTCGTTAAATGAGTTTTTACATTGATTTTATTGCTTTTTGTTGTGTATCAAACCATATTAGACAAAAATAAAAAAAATTAAAAGTTTGGACCCCAAGTGCTTACACACCAAAATTTTCGAGTCCAAGTAGATTTTGGACGAAATGGGCTTACAACAAAACTATTTCGTTAAATGAGTTTTGACATTGATTTTATTGTTTTTGGTTGTGTATCAAACCATATTAGACAAAAATTAAAAAATAAAAAATTTGGACTCCAAGTACTTACACCCCAAAATTTTCGAGACCAAGGAGATTTTGGACGAAATGGGCTTACAACAAAACTATTTCGTTTAATGAGTTTTAACATTGATTTTATTGATTTTTAATGTGTATCAAACCATATTAGACAAAAATAAAAAAAATAAAAATTTGGACCCAAGTACTTACACTCCAAAATTTTCGAGACCAAGTAGATTTTGGACAAAATGGGCTTACAACAAAACTATTTCGTTAAATGAGTTTTTACATTGATTTTATTGCTTTTTGTTGTAAATCAAACCATATTAGGCAAAAATAAAAAAATTAAAAATTTTGACTCCAAGTACTTACACTCCGAAATTTTCGAGTCCAAGGAGATTTTGGACGAAATGGGCTTACACCAAAACTATTTCGTTAAATGAGTTTTTACATTGAATTTATTGCTTTTGGTTGTGTATCAAACCACATTAGACTAAAATAAAAAAATTAAAAATTTGGACCCCAAGTACTTACACTCCAAAATTTTCGAGTCCAAGGAGATTTTGGAAGAAATGGGCTTACAACAAAATTACTTCGTTAAATGAGTTTTTACATTGATTTTATTGCTTTTTGTTGTGTATCAAACCATATTAGACAAAAATAAAAAAATTAAAAATTTGGACTCCAAGTACTAACACTCCTAAATTTTCGAGTCCAAGAAGATTTTGGACGAAATGGGCTTACACCAAAACTATTTCGTTAAATGAGTTTTTACATTGATTTTATTGTTTTGGTTGTGAATCAAACAATTTTTGGTTAGAAATAAAAATGTTTAAAACTTGGACCACAAGTACTTACACCCCAAAATTTTCGAATCCAAGGAGATTTTGGACGAAATGGGCTTACAACAAAACTATTTCGTTAAATGAGTTTTTACATTGATTTTATTGCTTTTTGTTGTGTATCAAACCATATTAGACAAAAATAAAACAATTAAAAATTTGGACCCCAAGTACTTACACCCCAAATTTTCGAGTCCAAGGAGATTTTGGACGAAATGGGCTTACAACAAAACTATTTCGTTAAATGAGTTTTTACATTGATTTTATTGCTTTTTGTTGTGTATTAAACCATATTACAAAAAAATAAAAAAATTTAAAATTTGGACCTCACGTAGTTACACCCCAAAATTTTCGAGTCTAAGGAGATTTTGGACGAAATGGGCTTACAACAAAACTATTTCGTTAAATGAGTTTTTACATTGATTTTATTGCTTTTTGTTGTGTATCAAACCATATTAGACAAAAATAAAAAAATTAAAAATTTGAACCCCAAGTACTTACATTCCAAAATTTTCGAGTCCAAGGAGATTTTGAACGAAATGGGCTTATAACAAAACTATTTCGTTAAATGAGTTTTTACATTGATTTTATTGTTTTTGGTTGTGTATCAAACCATATTAGGTAAAAATAAAAAAATTTAAAATTTGGACCCCAAGTACTTACACCCCAAAATTTTCGAGTCCAAGGAGATTTTGGACGAAATCGGCTTACAACAAAACTATTTCTTTAAATGAGTTTTTACATTGAATTTATTGCTTTTGGTTGTATATCAAACCACATTAGACTAAAATAAAAAAATTAAAAATTTGGACTCCAAGTACTTACACTCCAAAATTTTCGAGTCCAAGGAGATTTTGGAAGAAATGGGCCTACAACAAAACTACTTAGTTAAATGAGTTTTTACATTGATTTTATTGCTTTTTGTTGTGTATCAAACCATATTAGACAAAAATAAAAAAATTAAAAATTTGGACTCCAAGTGCTTACACTCCGAAATTTTCGAGTCCAAGGAGATTTTGGACGAAATGGGCTTACACCAAAACTATTTCGTTAAATGAGTTTTTACATTGATTTTATTGTTTTTGGTTGAGTATCAAACCATATTAGACAAAAATAAAAAAGTTTAAAATTTGGACCCCAAGTACTTACACCCCAAAATTTTCGAATCCTTGGAGATTTTGGACGAAATGGGGTTACAACAAAACTATTTCGTTAAATGAGTTTTTACATTGATTTTATTGTTTTTTGTTGTGTATCAAACCATATTAGACAAAAATAAAAAAATTAAAAATCTGGACCCCAATACTTACACTCCAAAATTTTCGAGTCCAAGTAAAATTTGGACGAAATGGGCTTACAACAAAACTATTTCGTTAAATGAGTTTTTACATTGATTTTATTGCTTTTGGTTGTGTATCAAACCACATTTGACTAAAATAAAAAAATTAAAAATTTGGACCCCACGTAGTTACACCCCAAAATTTTCGAGTCCAAGGAGATTTTAGACGAAATGGGCTTACAACAAAACTATTTCGTTAAATGAGTTTTTACATTGATTTTATTGCTTTTTGTTGTGTATCAAACCATATTAGACAAAAATAAAAAAATTAAAAATTTGGACCTCAAGTACTTACACTCCGAAATTTTCGAGTCCATGGAGATTTTGGACGAAATGGGCTTACACCAAAACTATTTCGTTAAATGAGTTTTACATTGATTTTATTGCTTTTTGTTGTGTATCGAACCATATTAGACAAAAATAAAAAAATTTAAAATTTGGACCCCAAGTACTTACACTCCAAAAATTTCGAGTCCAAGTAGATTTTGGACAAAATGGGCTTACAACAAAACTATTTCGTTTAATTAGTTTTTACATTGATTTTATTGCTTTTTGTTGTGTATCAAACCATATTAGACAAAAATAAAAAAATTACAAATTTGGACCTCAAGTACTTACACTCCAAAAATTTCGAGTCCAAGTAGATTTTGGACAAAATGGGCTTACAACAAAACTATTTCTTTAAATGAGTTTTTAAATTGATTTTATTGCTTGTTGTTGTGTATCAAACCATATTAGACAAAAATAAAAAAAATTAAAATTTGGACCCCAAGTATTTACACTCCAAAATTTTCGAGTCCAAGTAGATTTTGGACAAAATGGGCTTACAACAAAACTATTTCGTTAAATGAGTTTTTACATTGATTTTATTGCTTTTTGTTGTGTATCAAACCATATTAGACAAAAATAAAAAAATTAAAAGTTTGGACCCAAGTGCTTACATCCCAAAATTTTCGAGTTCAAGTAGATTTTGGACGAAATGGGCTTACAACAAAACTATTTCGTTAAATGAGTTTTTACATTGATTTTATTGCTTTTGGTTGTGTATCAAACCACATTAGACTAAAATAAAAAAATTAAAAATTTGGACCCCAAGTACTTACACTCCAAAATTTTCGAGTCCAAGTAGATTTTGGACAAAATGGGCTTACAACAAAACTATTTCGTTAAATGAGTTTTTACATTGATTTTATTGCTTTTTGTTGTGTATCGAACCATATTAGACAAAAATAAAAAAATTTAAAATTTGGACCCCAAGTACTTACACTCCAAAGTTTTCGAGTCCAAGTAGATTTTGGACAAAATGGGCTTACAACAAAACTATTTCGTTTAATGAGTTTTTACATTGATTTTATTGCTTTTTGTTGTGTATCAAACCATATTAGACAAAAATAAAAAAATTAAAAATTTGGACCTCAAGTACTTACACTCCAAAAATTTCGAGTCCAAGTAGATTTTGGACAAAATGGGCTTACAACAAAACTATTTCGTTAAATGAGTTTTTACATTGATTTTATTGCTTTTTGTTGTGTATCAAACCATATTAGACAAAAATAAAAAAAATTAAAAGTTTGGACCCCAAGTAATTACATTCCAAAATTTTCGAGTCCAAGTAGATTTTGGACAAAATGAGCTTACAACAAAACTATTTCGTTAAATGAGTTTTTACATTGATTTTATTGCTTTTTGTTGTGTATCAAACCATATTAGACAAAAATAAAAAAAATTAAAAGTTTGGACCCCAAGTGCTTACACACCAAAATTTTCGAGTCCAAGTAGATTTTGGTGATTTAAATGAGTTTTGACATTGATTTTATTGTTTTTGGTTGTGTATCAAACCATATTAGACAAAAATTAAAAAATAAAAAATTTGGACTCCAAGTACTTACACCCCAAAATTTTCGAGACCAAGGAGATTTTGGACGAAATGGGCTTACAACAAAACTATTTCGTTAAATGAGTTTAAACATTGATTTTATTGATTTTTAATGTGTATCAAACCATATTAGACAAAAATAAAAAAAATAAAAATTTGGACCCCAAGTACTTACACTCCAAAATTTTCGAGACCAAGTAGATTTTGGACAAAATGGGCTTACAACAAAACTATTTCGTTAAATGAATTTTACATTGATTTTATTGCTTTTTGTTGTAAATCAAACCATATTAGGCAAAAATAAAAAAATTAAAAATTTTGACTCCAAGTACTTACACTCCGAAATTTTCGAGTCCAAGGAGATTTTGGACGAAATGGGCTTACACCAAAACTATTTCGTTAAATGAGTTTTTACATTGAATTTATTGCTTTTGGTTGTGTATCAAACCACATTAGACTAAAATAAAAAAATTAAAAATTTGGACCCCAAGTACTTACACTCCAAAATTTTCGAGTCCAAGGAGATTTTGGAAGAAATGGGCTTACAATAAAATTACTTCGTTAAATGAGTTTTTACATTGATTTTATTGCTTTTTGTTGTGTATCAAACCATATTAGACAAAAATAAAAAAATTAAAAATTTGGACTCCAAGTACTAACACTCTGAAATTTTCGAGTCCAAGAAGATTTTGGACGAAATGGGCTTACACCAAAACTATTTCGTTAAATGAGTTTTTACATTGATTTTATTGTTTTGGTTATGAATCAAACAATTTTTGGGTAGAAATAAAAATGTTTAAAACTTGGACCACAAGTACTTACACCCCAAAATTTTCGAATCCAAGGAGATTTTGGACGAAATGGGCTTACAACAAAACTATTTCGTTAAATGAGTTTTTACATTGATTTTATTGCTTTTTGTTGTGTATCAAACCATATTAGACAAAAATAAAAAAATTAAAAATTTGGACCCCAAGTACTTACACCCCAAAATTTTCGAGTCCAAGGAGATTTTGGACGAAATGGGCTTACAACAAAACTATTTCGTTAAATAAGTTTTTACATTGATTTTATTGCTTTTTGTTGTGTATTAAACCATATTACAAAAAAATAAAAAAATTTAAAATTTGGACCCCACGTAGTTACACCCCAAAATTTTCGAGTCCAAGGAGATTTTGGACGAAATGGGCTTACAACAAAACTATTTCGTTAAATGAGTTTTTACATTGATTTTATTGCTTTTTGTTGTGTATCAAACCATATTAGACAAAAATAAAAAAATTAAAAATTTGAACCCCAAGTACTTACACCCCAAAATTTTCGAGTCCAAGGAGATTTTAGACGAAATGGGCTTATAACAAAACTATTTCGTTAAATGAGTTTTTACATTGATTTTATTGTTTTTGGTTGTGTATCAAACCATATTAGGTAGAAATAAAAAAATTTAAAATTTGGACCCCAAGTACTTACACCCCAAAATTTTCGAGTCCAAGGAGATTTTGGACGAAATGGGCTTACAACAAAACTATTTCTTTAAATGAGTTTTTACATTGAATTTATTGCTTTTGGTTGTATATCAAACCACATTAGACTAAAATAAAAAAATTAAAAATTTGAACTCCAAGTACTTACACTCCAAAATTTTCAAGTCCAAGGAGATTTTGGAAGAAATGGGCCTACAACAAAACTACTTAGTTAAAAGAGTTTTTACATTGATTTTATTGCTTTTTGTTGTGTATCAAACCATATTAGACAAAAATAAAAAAATTAAAAATTTGGACCCCAAGTGCTTACACTCCGAAATTTTCGAGTCCAAGGAGATTTTGGACGAAATGGGCTTACACCAAAACTATTTCGTTAAATGAGTTTTTACATTGATTTTATTGTTTTTGGTTGTGTATCAAACCATATTAGACAAAAATAAAAAAGTTTAAAATTTGGACCCCAAGTACTTACACCCCAAAATTTTCGAATCCTTGGAGATTTTGGACGAAATGGGGTTACAACAAAACTATTTCGTTAAATGAGTTTTTACATTGATTTTATTGTTTTTTGTTGTGTATCAAACCATATTAGATAAAAATAAAAAAATTAAAAATCTGGACCCCAATACTTACACTCCAAAATTTTCGAGTCCAAGTAAAATTTGGACGAAATGGGCTTACAACAAAACTTTTTCGTTAAATGAGTTTTTACATTGATTTTATTGCTTTTGGTTGTGTATCAAACCACATTTGACTAAAATAAAAAAATTAAGAATTTGGACTCCAAGTGCTTACACTCCGAAATTTTCGAGTCCAAGGAGATTTTGGACGAAATGGGCTTACACCAAAACTATTTCGTTAAATTAGTTTTTACATTGATCTTATTGTTTTTTGTTGTGTATCAAACCATATTAGACAAAAATAAAAAAATTAAAAATTTGGACCCCAAGTACTTACACTCCAAAATTTTCGAGTCCAAGTAGATTTTGGACAAAATGGGCTTACAACAAAACTATTTCGTTAAATGAGTTTTTACATTGATTTTATTGATTTTTGATGTGTATCAAACCATATTAGACAAAAATAAAAAAATAAAAATTTGGACCACAAGTACTTACACTCCAAAATTTTCGAGTCCAATTAGATTTTGGACAAAATGGGCTTACAACAAAACTATTTCGTTAAATGAGTTTTTACATTGATTTAATTGCTTTTTGTTGTGTATCAAACCATATTAGGCAAAAATAAAAATATTAAAAATTTTGACTCCAAGTACTTACACTCCGAAATTTTCGAGTCCAAGGAGATTTTGGACGAAATGTGCTTACACCAAAACTATTTCGTTAAATGAGTTTTTACATTGAATTTATTGCTTTTGGTTGTGTATCAAACCATATTAGACAAAAATAAAAAAATTAAAATTTTGGACCCCAAGTGCTTACACACCAAAATTTTCGAGTCCAAGTAGATTTTGGACGAAATGGGCTTACAACAAAACTATTTCGTTAAATGAGTTTTTACATTGATTTTATTGTTTTTGGTTGTGTATCAAACCATATTAGACAAAAATTAAAAAATAAAAAATAAAAAATTTGGACTCCAAGTACTTACACCCCAAAATTTTCGAGACCAAAGAGATTTTGGACGAAATGGGCTTACAACAAAACTATTTCGTTAAATGAGTTTTAACATTGATTTTATTGATTTTTAGTGTGTATCAATCCATATTAGACAAAAATAAAAAAATAAAAATTTGGACCACAAGTACTTACACTCCAAAATTTTCGAGACCAAGTAGATTTTGGACAAAATGGGCTTACAACAAAACTATTTCGTTAAATGAGTTTTTACATTGATTTTATTGTTTTTTGTTGTGTATCAAACCATATTAGGCAAAAATAAAAAATTTAAAAATTTTGACTCCAAGTACTTACACTCCGAAATTTTCGAGTCCAAGGAGATTTTGGACGAAATGGGCTTACACAAAAACTATTTCGTTAAATGAGTTTTTACATTGAATTTATTGCTTTTGGTTGTGTATCAAACCACATTAGACTAAAATAAAAAAATTAAAAATTTTGACCCCAAGTACTTACACTCCAAAATTTTTGAGTCCAAGGAGATTTTGGACGAAATGGGCTTACAACAAAATTACTTCGTTAAATGAGTTTTTACATTGATTTTATTGCTTTTTTTGTGTATGAAACCATATTAGACAAAAATAAAAAAATTAAAAATTTGGACTCCAAGAAGATTTTGGACGAAATGGGCTTACACCAAAACTATTTCGTTAAATGAGTTTTTACATTGATTTTATTGTTTTTGGTTGTGTATCAAACAATTTTTGGGTAGAAATAAAAATGTTTAAAACTAGGACCCCAAGTACTTACACCCCAAAATTTTCGAATCCAAGGAGATTTTGGACGAAATGGGCTTACAACAAAACTATTTCGTTAAATGATTTTTTACATTGATTTTATTGCTTTTTGTTGTGTATCAAACCATATTAGACAAAAATAAAAAAATTAAAAATTTGGACCCCAAGTACTTACACACCAAAATTTTCGAGTCCAAGGAGATTTTGGACGAAATGGGCTTACAACAAAACTATTTCGTTAAATGAGTTTTTACATTGATTTTATTGCTTTTTGTTGTGTATCAAACCATATTACAAAAAAATAAAAAAAATTAAAATTTGGACCCCACGTAGTTACACCCCAAAATTTTCGAGTCCAAGGAGATTTTGGACGAAATGGGCTTACAACAAAACTATTTCGTTAAATGAGTTTTTACATTGATTTTATTGCTTTTTGTTGTGTATCAAACCATATTAGACAAAAATAAAAAAATTAAAAATTTGAACCCCAAGTACTTACACCCCAAAATTTTCGAGTCCAAGGAGATTTTGGACGAAATGGGCTTATAACAAAACTATTTCGTTAAATGAGTTTTTACATTGATTTTATTGTTTTTGGTTGTGTATCAAACCATATTAGGTAGAAATAAAAAAATTTAACATTTGGACCCCAAGTACTTACACCCCAAAATTTTCGAGTCCAAGGAGATTTTGGACGAAATGGGCTTACAACAAAACTATTTCGTTAAATGAGTTTTTACATTGAATTTATTGCTTTTGGTTGTATATCAAACCACATTAGACTAAAATAAAAAAATTAAAAATTTGGACTCCAAGTACTTACACTCCAAAATTTTCGAGTCCAAGGAGATTTTGGAAGAAATGGGCCTACAACAAAACTACTTAGTTAAATGAGTTTTTACATTGATTTTATTGCTTTTGGTTGTGTATCAAACCATATTAGACAAAAATAAAAAAATTAAAATTTTGGACTCCAAGTGCTTACACTCCGAAATTTTCGAGTCCAAGGAGATTTTGGACGAAATGGGCTTACACCAAAACTATTTCGTTAAATGAGTTTTTACATTGATTTTATTGTTTTTGGTTGTGTTTCAAACCATATTAGACAAAAATAATAAAGTTTAAAATTTGGACCCCAAGAACTTACACCCCAAAATTTTCGAATCCTTGGAGATTTTGGACGAAATGGGCTTACAACAAAACTATTTCGTTAAATGAGTTTTTACATTGAATTTATTGCTTTTGGTTGTGTATCAAACCACATTAGACTAAAATAAAAAAATTAAAAATTTGGACCCCAAGTACTTACACTCCAAAATTTTCGAGTCCAAGGAGATTTTGGAAGAAATGGGCTTACAACAAAATTACTTCGTTAAATGAGTTTTTACATTGATTTTATTGCTTTTTGTTGTGTATCAAACCATATTAGACAAAAATAAAAAAATTAAAAATTTGGACTCCAAGTACCTACTAACACTCCGAAATTTTCGAGTCCAAGAAGATTTTGGACGAAATGGGCTTACACCAAAACTATTTCGTTAAATGAGTTTTTACATTGATTTTATGGTTTTTGGTTGTGTATCAAACAATTTTAGGTAGAAACAAAAATGTTTAAAATTTGGACCCCAAGTACTTACACCCCAAAATTTTCGAATCCAAGGAGATTTTGGACGAAATGGGCTTACAACAAAACTATTTCGTTAAATGAGTTTTTACATTGATTTTATTGCTTTTTGTTGTGTATCAATATTAGACAAAAATAAAAAAATTAAAAATTTGGACTTCAAGTACTTACACCCCAAAATTTTCGAGTCCAAGGAGATTTTGGACGAAATGGGCTTACATCAAAACTATTTCGTTAAATAAGTTTTTACATTGATTTTATTGCTTTTTGTTGTGTATCAAACCATATTACACAAAAATAAAAAAATTTAAAATTTGGACCCCACGTAGTTACACCCCAAAATTTTCGAGTCCAAGGAGATTTTGGACGAAATGGGCTTACAACAAAACTATTTCGTTAAATGAGTTTTTACATTGATTTTATGGTTTTTTGTTGTGTATCAAACCATATTACACAAAAATAAAAAAATTAAAAATTTGAACCCCAAGTACTTACACCCCAAAATTTTCGAGTCCAAGGAGATTTTGGACGAAATGGGCATATAACAAAACTATTTCGTTAAATGAGTTTTTACATTGATTTTATTGTTTTTGGTTGTCTATCAAACCATATTAGGTAGAAATAAAAAAATTTAAAATTTGGACCCCAAGTACTTACACCCCAAAATTTTCGAGTCCAAGGAGATTTTGGACGAAATGGGCTTACAACAAAACTATTTCGTTAAATGAGTTTTTACATTGAATTTATTGCTTTTGGTTGTGTATCAAACCACATTAGACTAAAATAAAAAAATTAAAAATTTGGACCCCAAGTACTTACACTCCAAAATTTTCGAGTCCAAGGAGATTTTGGAAGAAATGGGCCTACAACAAAACTACTTAGTTAAATGAGTTTTTACATTGATTTTATTGCTTTTTGTTGTGTATCAAACCATATTAAACAAAAATAAAAAAATTAAAAATTTGGACTCCAAGTACTTACACTCCGAAATTTTCGAGTCCAAGGAGATTTTGGACAAAATGGGCTTACAACAAAACTATTTCGTTAAATGAGTTTTGACATTGATTTTATTGCTTTTGGTTGTGTATCAAACCATATTAGACAAAAATAAAAAAATAAAAAATTTGGACCCCAAGTACTTACACCCCAAAATTTTCGAGTCCATGGAGATTTTGGACAAAATGGGCTTACAACAAAACTATTTCGTTAAATTAGTTTTTAAATTTATTTTATTGCTTTTTGTTGTGTATCAAACCATACTAGACAAAAATAAAAAAATTTAAAATTTGGACCCCACTTAGTAAATCCCCAAAATTTTCGAGTCCAAGTAGATTTTAAACAAAATAGGCTTACAACAAAACTATTTTGTTAAATGAGTTTTGACATTGATTTTATGGCTTTTTTTGTGTATCAAACCATATTAGAAAAAAATAAAAAAATTAATAATTTAGAGCCCAAGTACTTACACCCCAAAATTTTCGAGTCCAAGGAGATTTTGGACGAAATGGGCTTACAACAAAACTGTTTCGTTAAATGAGTTTTTACATTGATTTTATTGTTTTTTGTTGTGTATCAAACCATATTAGACAAAAATAAAAAAATTAAAAATTTGGACCCCAAGTACTTACACCCCAAAATTTTCGAGTCCAAGTAGATTTTGGACAAAATGGGCTTACAACAAAACTATTTCGTTAAATGAGTATTTACATTGATTTTATCGCTTTTTGTTGTGTATTACCATATTAGACAAAAATAAAAAAATTAAAAATTTGGACCCCAAGTACTTACACCCCAAAATTTTCGAGTCCAAGGGGATTTTGGACGAAATGGGCTTACAACAAAACTATTTCGTTAAATGAGTTTTTACATTGATTTTATTGTTTTTTGTTGTGTATCGAACCATATTAGACAAAAATAAAAAAATTAAAAATTTGGACCCCAAGTACTTACACTCCAAAATTTTCGAGTTCAAGTAGATTTTGGACGAAATGGGCTTACAACAAAACTATTTCGTTTAATGAGATTTTACATTGATTTTATTGCTTTGGGTTGTGTATCAAACCACAATAGACTAAAATAAAAAAATTAAAAATTTGGACCCCAAGTACTTACACCCCAAAATTTTCGAGTTTAAGGAGATTTTGGACGAAATGGGCTTACAACAAAACTATTTCGTTAAATGAGTTTTAAAATTGATTTTATTGCTTTTGGTTGTGTATCAAACCACATTAGACAAAAATAAAAAAATTAAAAATTTGGATCCCAAGTACTTACACCCCAAAATGTTCGAGTCCAAGGAGATTTTAGACGAAATGGGCTTACAACAAAACTATTTCGTTAAATGAGTATATACATTGATTATATTGTTTTTTGTTGTGTATCAAACCATATTAGACAAAAATAAAAAAATTAAAAATTTGGACCCCAAGTACTTACACTCCAAAATTTTCGAGTCCAAGTAGATTTTGGACGAAATGGGCTTACAACAAAACTATTTCGTTAAATGAGTATTTACATTGATTTTATTGCTTTTTGTTGTGTATCAAACCATATTAGACAAAAATAAAAAAATTAAAAATTTGGACCCCAAGTACTTACACTCCAAAATTTTCGAGTCCAAGTAGATTTTGGACGAAATGGGCTTACAACAAAACTATTTCGTTAAATGAGTTTTTACATTGATTTTATTGTTTTTGGTTGTGTATCAAACCATATTAGACAAAAATAAAATTTAAAAATTTGGACCCCAAGTACTTACACCCCAAAATTTTCGAGTCCAAGGAGATTTTGGACGAAATGGGCTTACAACAAAACTATTTCGTTAAATGAGTATTTACATTGATTTTATCGCTTTTTGTTGTGTATCAACCATATTGGACAAAAATAAGAAAATTAAAAATTTGGACCCCAAGTACTTACACCCCAAAATTTTCGAGTCCAAGGAGATTTTGGACGAAATGGGCTTACAACAAAACTATTTCCTTAAATGAGTTTTTACATTGATTTTATTGCTTTTTAATGTGTATCAAACCATATTAGACAAAAATAAAAAAAAATAAAATTTGGACCAAAAGTACTTACACTCTAAAATTTTCGAGTCCAATTAGATTTTGGACAAAATGGGCTTACAACAAAAATATTTCGTTAAATGAGTTTTTCCATTGATTTTATTGCTTTTTGTTGTGTATCAAACCATACTAGACAAAAATAAAAAAATTAAAAGTTTGGACCCCAAGTGCTTACACCCCAAAATTTTCGAGTCCAAGGAGATTTTGGACGAAATGGGCTTACAACAAAACTATTTCGTTAAATGAGTATTAACATTGATTTTATCGCTTTTTGTTGTGTATCAACCCTATTAGACAAAAATAAAAAAAATTAAAAATTTGGACCCCAAGTACTTACACCCCAAAATTTTCGAGTCCAAGGAGATTTTGGACGAAATGGGCTTACAACAAAACTATTTCGTTAAATGACTTTTATCATTGATTTTATTGTTTTTGGTTGTCTATCAAACCATATTAGACAAGAATAAAATTTAAAAATTTGGACCCCAAGTACTTACACCCCCAAAATTTTCGAGTCCAAGGAGATTTTGGACGAAATGGGCTTACAACAAAACTATTTCGTTAAATGAGTATTTACATTGATTTAATCGCTTTTTTGTTGTGTATCAACCATATTGGACAAAAATAAAAAAATTAAAAATTTGGACCCCAAGTACTTACACCCCAAAATTTTCGAATCCAAGGAGATTTTGGACGAAATGGGCTTACAACAAAACTATTTCGTTAAATGAGTTTTTACATTGATTTTATTGTTTTTGTTTGTGTATCAAACCATATTAGACAAAAATAAAATTTATAAAGTTGGACCCCAAGTACTTACACCCCAAAATTTTCGAGTCCAAGGAGATTTTGGACGAAATGGGCTTACAACAAAACTATTTCGTAAAATGAGTTTTTACATTGATTTTATTGCTTTTGGTTGTGTATCAAACCATATTAGACAGAAATAAAACAATTAAAAATTTGGACCCCATGTATTTACACCCCAAAATTTTCGAGTCCAAGGAGATTTTGGACGAAATGGGCTTACAACAAAACTATTTCGTTAAATGAGTTTTTACATTGATTTTATTGTTTTTTGTTGTGTATCAAACCATATTAGACAAAAATAAAAAAATTAAATATTTGGACCCCAAGTACTTACACTAAAAAATTTTCGAATCCAAGTAAATTTTGGACGAAATGGGCTTACAACAAAACTATTTCGTTAAATGAGTTTTTACATTGATTTTATTGCTTTTGGTTGTGTATCAAACCACATTTGACTAAAATAAAAAAATTAAAAATTTGGACCCCAAGTACTTACACCCCAATATTTTCGATTTCAAGGAGATTTTGGACGAAATGGGCTTACAACAAAACTATTTCGTTAAATGAGTTTATACATTGATTTTATTGTTTTTTGTTGTGTATCAAACCATATTAGACAAAAATAAAAAAATTAAAAATTTGGACCCCAAGTACTTACACTCCAAAATTTTCGAGTCCAAGTAGATTTTGGACAAAATGGGCTTACAACAAAACTATTTCGTTAAATGAGTTTTTACATTGATTTTATTGCTTTTTAATGTGTATCAAACCATATTAGACAAAAATAAAAAAAATAAAAATTTGGACCACAAGTACTTACACTCCAAAATTTTCGAGTCCAAGTAGATTTTCGACAAAATGGGCTTACAACAAAACTATTTCGTTAAATGAGTTTTTACATTGATTTTATTGCTTTTTATTGTGTATCAAACCATATTAGGCAAAAATAAAAAATTAAAAATTTTGACTCCAAGTACTAACACTCCGAAATTTTCGAGTCCAAGGAGATTTTGGACGAAATAGGCTTACACCAAAACTATTTCGTTAAATGAGTTTTTACATTGAATTTATTGCTTTTGGTTGTGTATCAAACCACATTAGACTAAAATAAAAAAATTAAAAATTTGGACTCCAAGTACTAACACTCCGAAATTTTCGAGTCCAAGAAGATTTTGGACGAAATGGGTTTACACCAAAACTATTTCGTTAAATGAGTTTTTACATTGATTTTATTGTTTTTGGTTGTGTATCAAACAATTTTAGGTAGAAATAAAAAAGTTTTAAATTTGGACCCCAAGTACTTACACCCCAAAATTTTCGAGTCCAAGGAGATTTTGGACGAAATGGGCTTACAACAGAACTATTTCGTTAAATGAGTTTTTACATTGATTTTATTGCTTTTTGTTGTGTATCAAACCATATTAGATAAAAATAAAAAAATAAAAAATTTGGACCCCAAGTACTTACACCCCAAAATTTTCGAGTCCAAGGAGATTTTGGACGAAATGGGCTTATAACAAAACTATTTCGTTAAATGAGTTTTTACATTGATTTTATTGTTTTTGGTTCTGTATCAAACCATATTAGGTAGAAATAAAAAAATTTAAAATTTGGACCCCAAGTACTTACACCCCAAAATTTTCGAGTCCAAGGAGATTTTGGACGAAATGGGCTTACAACAAAACTATTTCGTTAAATGAGTTTTTACATTGAATTTATTGCTTTTGGTTGTATATCAAACCACATTAGACTAAAATAAAAAAATTAAAAATTTGAACCCCAAGTACTTACACTCCAAAATTTTGGAGTCCAAGGAGATTTTGGAAGAAATGGGCCTACAACAAAACTACTTAGTTAAATAAGTTTTTACATTGATTTTATTGCTTTTTGTTGTGTATTAAACCATATTAGACAAAAATAAAAAAAATAAAAATTTGGATTTCAAGTACTTACACTCCGAAATTTTCGAGTCCAAGGAGATTTTGGACGAAATGGGCTTACACCAAAACTATTTCGTTAAATGAGTTTTTACATTGATTTTATTGTTTTTGGTTGTGTATCAAACCATTTTAGACAAAAATAAAAAAGTTTAAAATTTGGACCCCAAGTACTTACACCCCAAAATTTTCGAATCCTTGGAGATTTTGGACGAAATGGGCTTACAACAAAACTATTTCGTTAAATGAGTTTTTACATTGATTTTATTGTTTTTTGTTGTGTATCAAACCATATTAGACAAAAATAAAAAAATTAAAAATTTGGACCCCAAGTACTTACACTCCAAAATTTTCGAGTCCATGTTAAATTTGGACGAAATGGGCTTACAACAAAACTATTTCGTTAAATGAGTTTTTACATTGATTTTATTGCTTTTGGTTGTGTATCAAACCACATTTGACTAAAATAAAAAAATTAAAAATTTGGACCCCAAGTACTTACACCCCAATATTTTCGAGTTCAAGGAGATTTCGGACGAAATGGGCCTACAACAAAACTATTTCGTTAAATGAGTTTATACATTGATTTTATTGTTTTTTGTTGTGTATCAAACCATATTAGACAAAAGGGTTGGTATCGAAAGGCCAAAAATTTTATTAGCGAAAAAAATATCCCAAAATGCCATCCCGAAAATAATAATCCAAACAATAAAAATCTCAAAATTCATAATACTAAAAATATATTTACCAAGAAAAAATTTGCTCGAAAACAAAATCTCAAAAAAATAAAAATATCGAATTAAAAATCCCAAAATTTGCCGAAAATAAAACCAAATGAGTCGAAATCTGCGCGCGCAGATGCCGACTCATTTGGTTCTATTTTCGAAAGATTCGAAAAAATTAAATCATTAGATAAATTTTCGTAAGATATATTTTTAAAATATGAAATATATATTACTATTATGTAAACTTATATTTCATTTTCTTATTTTTATTTAACAGTCTTAAATAAATATAAAATTAAATGCAAAATTTGGGGTTTTTTTTTGAGATTAATTTTTTCGCCCGTAAAATCTAAAATTTACAAAACGTGATTTGGGATATTTTTCGGGCTATTTATTTTGGGCAATTTGAAATTTGAGAAACTGTCTACTAGTAAGTTTTTGATCTAGTCAAAAACATCATTTTGGTAATAAAATTTTCGGGAATACGATGGTATCCCTAGACAAAAATAAAAAAATTAAAAATTTAGACCCCAAGTACTAACACCCCAAAATTTTCGAGTCCGAGGAGATTTTGGACGAAATGGGCTTACAAAAAAACTATTTCGTTAAATAAGTTTTTACATTGATTTTATTGCTTTTTGTTGTGTATCAAACCATATTACACAAAAATAAAAAAATTTAAAATTTGGACCCCACGTAGTTACACCCCAAAATTTTCGAGTCCAAGAAGACTTCGGGCGAAATGGGCTTACAACAAAACTATTTCGTTAAATGAGTTTTTACATTGATTTTATTGTTTTTGGTTGTGTATCAAACAATTTTAGGTAGAAATAAAAATGATTAAAATTTGGACCCCAAGTACTTACACCCCAAAATTTTCGAATCCAAGGAGATTTTGGACGAAATGGGCTTACAACAAAACTATTTCGTTAAATGAGTTTTTACATTGATTTTATTGCTTTTTGTTGTGTATCAAACCATATTAGACAAAAATATAAAAATTAAAAATTTGGACCCCAAGTACTTACACCTCAAAATTTTCGAGTCCAAGGAGATTTTGGACGAAATGGGCTTACAACAAAACTATTTCGTTAAATAAGTTTTTACATTGATTTTATTGCTTTTTGTTGTGTATCAAACCATATTACACAAAAATAAAAAAATTTAAAATTTGGACCCCACGTAGTTACACCCCAAAATTTTCGAGTCCAAGGAGATTTTGGACGAAATGGGCTTATAACAAAACTATTTCGTTAAATGAGTTTTTACATTGATTTTATTGTTTTTGGTTGTGTATCAAACCATATTAGGTAGAAATAAAAAAATTTAAAATTTGGACCCCAAGTACTTACACCCCAAAATTTTCGAGTCCAAGGAGATTTTGGACGAAATGGGCTTACAACAAAACTATTTCGTTAAATGAGTTTTTACATTGAATTTATTGCTTTTTGTTGTATATCAAACCACATTAGACTAAAATTAAAAATTTGGACCCCAAGTACTTACACTCCAAAATTTTCGAGTCCAAGGGGATTTTGGAAGAAATGGGCCTACAACAAAACTACTTAGTTAAATGAGTTTTTACATTGATTTTATTGCTTTTTGTTGTGTATCAAACCATATTAGACAAAAATAAAAAAATTAAAAATTTGGACTCCAAGTACTTACACTCCGAAATTTTCGAGTCCATGGAGATTTTGGACGAAATGGGCTTACACCAAAACTATTTCGTTAAATGAGTTTTTACATTGATTTTATTGTTTTTGGTTGTATATCAAACCATATTAGGTAGAAATAAAAAAGTTTAAAATTTGGACCCCAAGTACTTACACCCCAAAATTTTCGAATCCTTGGAGATTTAGGACGAAACGGGCTTACAACAAAACTATTTCGTTAAATGAGTTATAAAAGTTTGTTACTTTTATTATTTATTTATATTTATTTAATTATTATTAATATAAAATATTATTTTATATATTTATTATTTATTAAATTAATATTTAATTTGATTTATTTATCCACCATGTACAATGGTGGATGGCGTGATGTGCAGCATGGTGTGCGGTAGGCGCAAGTAGTATGCGCGACTTGCTTCAGCGGCTGGTGGGAGACGAACTGAATGATAAAAGCAAATTTTGTAAATTTTGTTCGTTCTGTTTTGGTTTCGTCTTCGTCGTGTTGCTGTTACTTTCGTTTGGAATGCTCGTCGTGATATTTCCGGCTTGCATGTATCTGTGCATCTGCTGATGCATTTACTCTGTTTAGACGTACAGAGTAATGATGAGTTAGCGATGAGTTTGCGAGATGTTTGTAACATGTACGATTTGAATATTGGTTTGCAATATTCTAACCGCTACAGAGTTTTTACATTGATTTTATTGCTTTTTGTTGTGTATCAAACCATATTAGACAAAAATAAAAAAATTTAAAATTTGGACCCAAAGTACTTACACCCCAAAATTTTCGAGTCCAAGGAGATTTTGGACGAAATGGGCTTACAACAAAACTATTTCGTTAAATGACATTTTTACACCCCAAAATTTTCGAGTCCAAGGAGATTTTGGACGAAATGAACTTACAACAAAACTATTTCGTTAAATGAGTTTTTACATTGATTTTATTGCTTTTTGTTGTGTATCAAACCATTTAGACAAAAATAAAAAAATTTAAAATTTGGACCCCAAGTACTTACACCCCAAAATTTTCGAGTCCAAGGAGATTTTGGACGAAATGGGCTTACAACAAAACTATTTCGTTAAATGAGTTTTTACATTGATTTTATTGTTTTGGTTGTGTATCAAACCATATTAGACAAAAATAAAAAAATTAAAAATTTGGACTCCAAGTAGTAACCCCCCAAAATTTTCGAGTCCAAGTAGATTTTGGACGAAATGGGCTTACAACAAAACTATTTCGTTAAATGAGTTTTTACATTGATTTTATTGCTTTTGGTTGTGTATCAAACCACATTAGACTAAAATAAAAAAATTAAAAATTTGGACCCCAAGTACTTACACTCCAAAATTTTCGAGTCCAAGTCGATTTTGGACAAAATGGGCTTACAACAAAACTATTTCGTTAAATGAGTTTTTACATTGATTTAATTGTTTTTGGTTGTGTTGTTTTTGCGAGTCTAGAAAAAGAGCAGTAGCCAGACTTCTCCAAATCGAAAGAAGATTCGTCAAAGATCCGGGCTACGAACAATTATATAACAACCAGCACACCAAGCGGTCATTCCTATCTGACTCTTCAAAGCTCTTTGACCCCATAGGATGGCTGTCGCCGACAACAATCATGGCCAAGATCATGATGCAGGATGTTTGGAAAATGGGAATAAGCTGGGATGAACAACTACCAGAAAGAATAAATGCCAAATGGCAGAACTACAAAGATGACCTGAATGAGATATCAAGATTAAAAATTCCAAGATGGCTCAGTACAACGTCTAGATGCAAAACAGAGCTACACGGTTTTGCTGATGCGTCAGAGCACGCCTATGCGGCAGTGGTTTATTGTAGGACAGTAGATGACAACGGTAAACCAGCAGCTCAACTATTAATGTCCAAAACACGGGTTGCACCAAGCAAAACGAAGCTATCAATTCTTCGCCTCGAGTTAAATGCGGCCTTATTATTGGCAAAATTACTGAAACACGTTCAAGACACCATGAAAATTGAGAACGTTAATACATACGCTTGGTCAGATTCAACAATAACACTGTGTTGGATTAGAGACCCAAGCCGCTTCAAAACGTGTGTGGCAAACAGAATCTCGACGATTAAGAAGACACTACCAACAACAACTTGGCATCACGTGAAGTCTCACGAAAATTCCGCGGACGCCGCCTCACGTAGCATAACACCCAAGCAGCTCATTGACAACAACTTATGGTGGCATGGACCAAGCTTCCTAACAACTATGCCACCGCAGTGGAATACTGAAGAACTCGTTCCGGACCCACCATCAGATTTACAAGCAGAGCTGGAAGAAAAGAGAGTGCTGGCGACGGTAATAAAAGGGTCACACATACTTGCAGACTTATTTAACAGGCTGTCCACATTCAGTAAAATCAAGCGCACGGTCGCATACTGTCTACGATTCATAAATAATTGCCAACAAGAAAGTCGTAACAAGGGTTGGCTAACCGGTAATGAACTTAAGGCAGCAGAAACAGCAATTATCAAAATAACCGAAGACCAAGATTTCGGGCCAGAAATCGCCTGCATGAACAAGGACAGAAGGCTAGAAAAGGACAGTAAGCTAGGTTCATTAAACCCCTTCTTAGACGACGAAGGCTTACTCCGTATGATGGGACGTCTCCAAAACTCCAATCTGACAACCTCCAGCAAACAGCCTGCAATTCTAAGCAAAAACAAGATAATTACTCAACGGATAATTGAGGAAGCCCACCAAAACACATTACATGGTGGCGCACAGCTTACCCTTGCAATGCTGAGGCAGAAATATCGGATCATCGATGGGAGACGAGCTGTAAAACAAGTGATACAAAAATGCATAACCTGCTTTCGCTACAAACAAAAACACATGGAGCAACTAATGGGTAGTCTACCATCAGCAAGAGTGAGCCCGGGAAGACCGTTTTCTAAAACGGGAATCGACTACGCAGGACCCATCCAGCTAAGAACCACCAAGGGTCGGGGTAACAAATCCTATAAAGGATACATTGCCCTATTCGTATGCATGACAACCAAGGCCATACACATTGAGATAGTGAGCAGCCTAACAACAGAGGCATTCATAGCGGCCTACAAAAGATTCGTTTCTAGACGAGGGCTTTGTACGGATATATTCTCTGACAACGGAACCTATTTTGTGGGTGCAAATTCCGTAATGAAGAAGACGTACAGTTCAGCGATGACCACATTACCTGACGACGTAGCAGCCAGTGATGAAACGACATGGCATTTCATACCACCTCATACCCCACATTTTGGCGGAATCTGGGAAGCAGGAATAAAATCCGTGAAATTTCATCTTAAGAGAGTAATAGGAGATTCAACTCTAACATTCGAAGAATTAACCACTCTCACCACTCAAATCGAAGCGGTTCTCAACTCTCGGCCGCTGATCGCATTAACCAACGACACGACAGATACAACAGCGCTAACACCAGGACACTTTCTCATTGGAGATGCTCTTAAGGCGATGCCGGAAGCGACTACCAGCAGCATAGGATTAAGAACGAGATGGCACATGGTCGAAAAAATGGCGCAAGACTTTTGTAAGCGATGGTCTTCTGAATACATTCACCAACTTCAACAACGGAGCAAGTGGAAAACCTCCCAGCCAAATTTGGCAATAAATGATCTAGTATTGGTAAAGGATGATCAACTACCCCCAACTCGCTGGAAATTGGGACGGATCACAGACACTTACGCCGGAAAAGATGACCTGGTACGAATCGTAACAGTAAAGTGTAAAGACGCGACCTACAAACGACCAATAACAAAGCTGTGCAAACTTCCTATCAACGACGATTCAAGTGAGATGTTACCTATGAAGGCAACACTCAAGGAAACAACCACCGAGAAGGCCAGTGCAATTACAACTCAAAACAACAAACTAGTATCCAGGCAACAACCTCACCGTCGAACCAAGGCGACAGGAAAAATGAACCACATGGCACTAGCCATCCTTTCAGTGTGCTGCCTATTCGGTCTCGTGAGCAGCAATATCGAAATAAGTCCGTTCAATCATTCTATTGGGATACATTTCGAGGAATTGGGCAAGTTGGAGATTGTGGCGACAAAATGGACATTAGTTGTTCAATACAATTTTTCTTCCTACTGGGAGGAAATTGAAAACTTTAAAAGAGCCCACACAGAGTTACAATCAGTTTGTAGGGAGCTGTCCGGTTTAAAATGCGACATCATACTTCAGCAACTCTTATTTCAATATAATTATGTGATAGCAGGATGAAGCGACGGCTCGGTGACTCAGTGGGCCTTGTACTAGGAGACCTATTTGGAGTGCTCACCCAGCGAGAAGCTGACAAGTATGAATCTTATTTTGAACAAATTAACAGTGACGAAAATTATCTCTTGACTCTCATCAAAAATCAAACAACTATTGTGGATAACACCATCAATTTGGTAAAACATAACACAAACCTCACCACGGCATCTATAAACAACTTAATTAAGGATCAACATCGTTTGCGGCAGGAAATGTTGCAGTTAAACGAATATAGAACGTATGAAGACAGAGTGCGATCAACGCTAATGGCCATTTTTGAAATGATGCTAGTTCTAAAGAGCATCCAGGACACGCAACAAGGATTGCTCAACGTGATTTATCATGCTCATCAAGACGTCCTGCATCCTTCCATACTCACCCCAAGTCATTTGGAAGAAGAGTTGCAATTCATTCGACAACACGTGCCGGTAACTATTACTCTACCAGGACACGACATTCACGACCTCCATCATGTGTATGAAAGCATGCAAATCCGCACCCGAGTAACTCAAAAAAATGTAATAATTGAGATCACTTTACCACTGTCATTCGTGTGGGACTATACACTAATAGCTGTAGTCCCAATTCCCAACATCATCCATGGAAGCACTCAGTCACAAATCATTAGCTCCACTGACTATATAGCAATGGACAATCGGCGTGAACACTTCGCATTATTAACCAGAGAAGACATACATAAATGTCAAGTATTTAACCCTGTACATTTCTTATGCGAAGTATCACAAATTATCAACACTCCTTCAAATCAAACGTCATGTGAGGTAGCAATATTACAACGAAAGAACGAGCTGGACACCGTATGCGGCACTAGGTCAACCAAAGCTAGCAATCATTGGATCAAACTTCACGCTGCCAATCAGTGGATATATGTGATACCCAACGAAATCACAATCGATGTCATATGTGGGTCTAGAATCCAATCTTACACTATCGTTGGTTCCGGTATAGTGGAAATCGAATCCGGCTGCGTGCTCAGAGACTCTGACGTTCAATTAATTGCTGTAGGAACCGCTAGACACAATATCAATAAATTTGCTCAGCAGGCGACGCATTTAATGCATAGGGCCAACAACCTACGGGAATTCAGTGCTGTGGTCAAAAATAAGGCAAACGAGGTGGATCAATTGAATTTACTAACCACACCAGAAACAACCGGATTGGATGATCAGCTAGAATCATTGAAAAATGATGAACAGATTACCTTTCATCGTCAGAGTGCTCAACATATCCACTATTACGCAATGATTCACCTTCTATTTGGGCGTGCAGTAGTAATAGGAGTCATCTAGGTAGCAAACAAATTAAGAGGAAGATGCATTGTAAACCACCGGCCGCCATCTCCTCTAGTGAGAGCCAACGAAAGCATGGTTTAACAGATGGGTGGCATCAGTAAGGCCCGGGAATATGTTGAATCAATGTCAACATGCACAATAATACAATATTCCAAGCGGTCGATGACACAGTATCGACACGGGTGGAATATTGTATATTGTAGCAAATTCAACAGGTTTAATGTTTCTTTATTTTTTATATTGTACTTTTGTTGTATATAATTATTGTGAATTTCAAGATTCTAAGGTATCTAAACGTCTGCCTTTGGGTTGTATATGTAATATGTCTAAATTGTTCAAGCTAGCTGTATGATTTTCTGAAGTTAAATGGTTATGGAAAGTTGATTGATTTCAACCAGATAAATGTTCTTTAGCTCTAACTCTAAAATTGCGCCCAGTCTGACCAATATAGGAGAAACTACAATCATTGCAATTAATCCTATAAACGCCAGATTTGGAAAGGCGATCAACTCTAGGTTTATTGTTAAAAATCATTTTCTTTATTGTGTTATTATTACAAAAAGTAAAACTAATATTGGTATAATTGGACACTATGTTGCTAATCCGTTGGCTCGTTTTTCCTATATACTCTAACTTTAATATAGTCCTAGTTGCATATCCTAGTTGCATTTTTTTTTTTGTAACTATTGCCAAAGGCTTTATTCTTGAATCTTTCTTTATACGAAACTAACAAGAAGTGTGAAATTCTTAAAAACTATAAAAAAAAAATTTAACTTAAGCCTTAACCTATGTTAATACTTAATATCATTATGCATTATTATTATTAAATTATTATTAATTACTTAATTTCATTTCAACATGCACGAAATTATTAGATTATATTTCTCAGTTAATTAAATCTAGAGGATCTGTTCTGCGAAGCCGTCCATATTTCGGTTGCCTTAGTAGATCTCTAGCTAATTCGTTAGGGTGTGATTCCAGTTTCAGTTGGTATTTTAGACTGCATGATTTAATTGTCTCTTTAACAGTTTTGATTTCTAGGTCTCTATGGATGTTGCTGTTTCGAATATACCATGGGGCATTTGTAATGCTACGAAGTATCTTTGCTTGCGTTCTTTGTACGATATCTATATTTGATGCACTAGTTGAGCCCCATAGTTGGATACCATATGTCCATATGGGGATTAGGATCGCTTTGTATAGTAGAACATTGCAGTCTAGAGAGAGTTTCGATTTTCTTCCGATCATCCAGTACATTTTAGAAAATTTTATTTTTAATTGATTGCGTTTTGTTTCAATGTGCTTTTTCCATGTCAATCTTCTATCGAGATGAAGACCGAGATATTTGACGTTTGTTTGTTGAGGAATTGTGATATTGTTTAATTTTACTGCTGGACATGTACGTTTATTTAATGTGAATGTTACATGTGTTGATTTACATTCATTCGTCCTTATCCGTCAAGTTTTTAACCAATCTCCTATTTTGTGTAGATGTTCTTGTAATTCTCTCGATGCTGTTTGAGGATTTTTGTGTGAAAATAATATAGCTGTGTCATCAGCAAAAGTTGAAGTGACGATTTTTTCAGTTATTGGTAGGTCAGCTGTGAATAACAAGTATAGCACAGGTCCCAATACACTACCTTGCGGTACTCCTGCCTTTATCACGGTTAGATCAGTAGTGGCCGTATTTTGTTTCACCTGGAACATCCTTTGGGCTAAGTAGTTTTCAAGAACTGCATGAAATTGATTAGGCAAAAGAGTTTTAATTTTGTAATTTAATCCTTCATGCCATACTTTGTCGAAAGCTTGCGCAATATCCAAGAAAACTGCCGAGCAATATTTCTTTTCTTCTAAGGAAACCTTAATTGTATTTACAATTCTGTGCACTTGTTCTATTGTGCCGTGTTGCTCTCTAAATCCAAATTGGTGATCTGGTATAATGCGACCTTCAGATAATATAGGTATTAGTTCTTGTAGTAGCATCTTTTCAAAAAGCTTTGAAATTATCGGAAGTAGACTTTTGGTCTGTACGACGAGACTTGGGTTTCGTCTTTACCTGGCTTAGGAATCATGATAATTTGAGATATTTTCCATTTTTGGGGGAAGTATCCACATCTCATAATCGCGTTAAAAATATATGTTATATATTTTATGCATCTATCTGGTAATTCTTTGATCATTTTTCCAGTTATTAGGTCATGACCTGGCGCTTTTTTGGGATTTATACTGTTTTTGATAACTTTTTTGACGCATTTCCATTTAAATTTTACTGGGTTTGGGTTCGACTCGTCCCTCGTAAGCTGTGGTAGTACGCAATCATTATTTTGTTCGTTTGGGGTGAACACTTTTTGTAGATGGTTAGAGAAAGCGATAGCCTTTTCTAAGTCACTTCTGGCCCAGTGACCATCTGGTTTCCTTATCGGTGGGTTCGATACCTCTGGCCTTTTTAAATTTCTTGCTGCTTTCCACAGTGAGTAATCTGTTGTTTCTGTTGCTGTGAGCTCACTTAGGTAATTCTGTATTCCTAAATTTTGTTCTTCCCGTATTGCTTCTCTCAAAGCTTTAATAGCTCTATTTAATTTCCATTTATGCAAAGGAGATTGGTGAAGCTGCCATAGCCGCCGAATTGTCCGCTTCTCTGCTAATAACTTTTGAATGTTACTTGAAAGCCTTATATTTTTTTCGGAATTTTTGTTCTCCGGAGTAGCTTTTTTTGCAGCCATTTCCATTATTTGACTTAAGTTTTCTATCGCGGCATCAATGTCTTCTGGTGTGCGAAGTGGAACATCAAGATGACAATTTACATCTACTATGTTTCTATAGAGAACCCATTTCGTTAGTTTGTTTGTTAAACGTTGTGGTGGTTCAGTTTTTAATGCTTGGGTACTTAGTGTTACTATTATTGGTGAGTGATCTGATGATAAATCATAACAGTCAACGACTTGAGCATTGGTGCGTGCTATTCCTCGTATTACACAGAAATCTATTAAATCAGGAATTTTTTTTCTATCTGTAGGCCAATATGTGGGATGTCCAGATGATAAATAATCAAGGTTTTTCTCGTTTATTGCTTCGTAGAGTTGCTTTCCTTTCGGTGACGTCAACCTCGAACCCCATTGCACATGTTTAGCGTTGTAATCACCCCCTGCTAGAAATTTGATTCCCAACTGGTTAAAGTAATCGATAAATTGCTGTTTTTTAATTGCGTGTTTCGGTGGACAGTAGACAGCCGATATTAAAAATTTCCCAGACCATTCTTCCAAACTGACAGTTGTAGCCTGGATGTGATCTTTAGCATATTTCTGGAGCTCGTAGTGCTTTAATCTTCTTTTTATTAAGACTGCAGTGCCGCCGTGTGCTTTTCCATCCGGATAATTTGAATTTGACAGAGGGATGTTTATTAGTCTATCTATGAGTGAGTGGAAAGCTGACATTTTAATATTATGGGGATCGTTTGAAGAACTAGGTATAACAGCGTCTGTATACGTGGGTTACCGATAAATTTTGAAGTCTAAAGTAGAATTAATCCTGGTTATTGTTATATCTAGAAAATTAATACATTTATTTTCGTCTTTTTCTAACGTAAAATCAATGGTGGGATATTGAGAATTTAACCAAGTAAGGAAAGAGTCTAACAGTCTATCAGTTCCATTCCATAGACATAATATGTCATCAACATATCTATACCAAAATATTATATGACGAAAATAGGGATTGTTATTTGATAAGATCATTTGTTCGAAGAAATTCATGAAAATTTCAGCCAACAAAGGTGACAGAGGGGAGCCCATGGGTAGACCATCAGCGAATTTGAAATATTTATTATCAAAACAGAAATAATTTTGTTTAATACAAGTCTCAAAAACTAACTTCAGTTCACGACGTAAGCTCTCATCTACAACATCCCTATCTAAGTAATTACAAACTATTTGGGACAAAGTATTTATTGGAATAGAAGTGAAAAGACTGGCAACGTCAAATGAAACTAGTTTTGAATGTAACGGAATGTCGACGTCTTGAATTTTGTTAATCAATTCTACCGAGTTCTTAACCGAGTAAGCCGAAAAGAAATTAGTATGACAATTGAAAAAATTTATGAAACCCTTACATAGCTTGTAGGCAGGAGCATTGCAATACGCTACTATTGGTCTAATCGGAATGCCTTCCTTATGGATTTTTGATAAACCATAAAGGATCGGGGCAGATGGATTCATGACAGAGTACTTCCAACCAGTTCCATCAAATAACTTCTGGCATTGGTTGATACACTTACTAACCGAAGTCTTAAAAGACTTAGTTGGATCTCTGCCAATTGCTTTACTTTCTGTAATAAAATCAGAAATTTTATTGCAGTAATCGACTTTTGTGAGCACGGTAATTGTATTGCCTTTATCCGCTTTACACGCTATAAGGTCATGGTCACGTAGTTTTTTCTTTATCGCACCAATCACTTTGAAGTTAGTATTATTAGAAGCAGCAGAAGAAGAGAATTTTGGAGTAGAAGAGTTATCAATACCTTTCTTTATTTGTAACGCACACACTGATTTTATTTGGGTTATCTGGCCAGATAAGGCTGTTTCGGCATCTACAGCCAGATTTTCGAATGATCGAAGGTCGATTTTGTTTGGCGTAGGGGCAAAATTCACTCCGTTGCTAAGCATTTGCACCTCTGTATCACGGAAAACGACTGAGGACAAGTTCTTAAAACGTGGATGAAATTGGAAATCAGACGAACCACTATTACCTCTACGGTTAAATGGATAAGCCTTATCTCGCAACACATCCAGTTTAGCTTTTTGTTTCACATATTGAATATGTGACATTTCAGCTACCTCTGCACGAACTTTTCTGTCCAGCCAATCGAACTCAACAGAGTGCAAACGAATTGCTAACTCAGTGTGAACAACTTTAAGATGGAGATATAAGTTGTTCCTGGTAGCATACTTTTAACTTTTAACAATAACTTTTTGAAAAATATTCTGCGAAACAAAAACAAGTGATTAATAAAAATGTGTTTATTAAGTATAAGTGTGTTTCGCCAAGTGCCTACGGCAAATAACGTAAAAAGTATTAAGTTGGCAGATTTGGCCACCCTCGCCGTAATTTATCGTCGTTTGTTGGTAAGAATTTGTTATAATAATAATCAAATATGGTTTAATAGTAGTTGTAAAAAATTAAAATTGCTTCCTAACTATACTAAAATTAAATGCAATAGTAAATCTTTGGAGGGAAGAAGAGCTATCAATCTAATAACGAGCTGCGTAAAGGGTATGCTACCAGGAACAACTTATATCTCCATCTTAAAGTTGTTCACACTGAGTTAGCAATTCGTTTGCACTCTGTTGAGTTCGATTGGCTGGACAAAAAAGTTCGTGCAGAGGTAGCTAATTTCACATAAAATTATCTGTAAAATTATCTATAAAATTATCTGGAGCAAATACTAGAGATAAATTGCACTAGCGGTATATAGAGCTATTTAGGTCTTGGCTGTGCTAAAAAATTGTGCGAATTTTATTTTCATATCATGTGGAAAAATGATGTAAATGTTGATGTGAATCTGTATGGATAAAGACTTCTCGAGTGAGAATTTCTAGCAAACTTTAAAATTCTGTATAACAAATAATAGAGATAAATTGCACTAGCGGTATAAGCGGATATTTAGGTCTTGGCTGTGCTAATAAACCCTGCGAATTTCATTTTCATATCAGGTGGAAAAATGATGTATATGATGTGCATAAAAACTTCTCGAGTGTGAATTTCTAGTAAACTTTAAATTTCTGTGGAGCAAATACCAGAGATAAATTGCACTACCAGTATATGCGACTATTTAGGTCTTGACTGTGCTAATAAACCCTGCGAGTTTCATTTTCATATCAGGTGGAAAAATGATGTAAATGTTGATGTGAATCTGTATGGATAAAGACTTCTCGAGTGAGAATTTCTAGTAAAGTTTAAAATTCTGTGGAACAAATACCAGAAATAGATTGCACTAGCAGTATATGCGGCTATTTAGGTCTTGGCTGTGCTAATAAACCCTGCGAATTTCATTTTCATATCAGGTGGAAAAATGATGTATATGATGTGTATTTGTGTACATAAAGACTTCTCGAGTGAGAATTTCTAGTAAACTATAAAATTATCTGGAGCAAATAATAGAGATAAATTGCACTAGCGGTATATACAGCTATTTAGGTCTTGGCTGTGCTAATAAACCCTGCGAATTTCATTTTCATACCAGTGGCCCTATTCGGTCTTTCCCTGGGAATAGTGAATTGGAAAAAATTTTTTCATAGCATTTTTGTCAAAATTATATTTTTCTGGCCTACTGAAGGAATAAGTTTAGTGCAAACATTTTTAAAACACAGTTAATTGGGAAACTTTTGTTCCAAAAAAATTTGATAGGGAGAAATATTTTCCCATTTAACTTTGTTTCGAAAATATTAAGACCAAACTTGTTCCCTTAGTAGGCCAGAAAAATATAATTTTGACACAAATGCTATGAAAATATTTTTCCCAATTCCCTATTCCCAGGGAAAGACCGAATAGGGCCACAGGTAGAAAAATGATGTATATGATGTGTATTTGTGTGGATAAAGATTTCTCGAGTGAGAATTTTTAGTAAATTTTAAATTATCTCTAGCAAATACTAGAGATAAATTGCACTAGCGGTATATACGGCTATTTAGGTCTTGGCTGTGCTAATAAACCCTGCGACTTTTATTTTCATATCAGGTGGAAAAATGATGTAAATGTTGATATGAATCTGTATGGATAAAGACTTTTTGAGTGAGAATTTCTAGCAAACTTTAAAATTCTGTGGAACAAATACCAGAGATAAATTGCACTAGCGGTATATTGCGGCTATTTAGGTTTTGGCTGTGCCAATAAACCCTGCGAATTTCATTTTCATATCAGGTGGAAAAATGATGTATATGATGTGTATTTGTGTACATAAAGACTTCTCCAGTGAGAATTTCTAGTAAAATATAAAATTACCTGGAGCAAATACTAGAGATAAATTGCACTAGCGGTATATACGGCTATTTAGGTCTTGGCTGTGCTAATAAACCCGGCGAATCTCATTTTCATATCAGGTGGAAAAATCATGTATATGATGTGTATTTGTGTGCATAAAGACTTCTCGAGTGAGAATTTCTAGTAAAATATAAAATTATATGGAGCAAATACTAGTAATAAATTGCACTAGCAGTATATACGGCTATTTTGGTCTTGGCTGTGCTAATAAACCCTGCGAATTTCATTTTTATATCAGCTGAAAAAGTGATGTAAATGTTGATGTGAATCTGTATGGATAAACACTTCTCGAGTGAGAATTTCTAGCAAATTTTAAAATTCTGTGGAACAAATACCAGAGATAAATTGCACTAGCGGTATATACGGCTATTTAAGTCTTGGCTGTGCTAATAAACCCTGCGAGTTTCATTTTCATATCAGGTAGAAAAATGATGTAAATGTTGGTGTGAATCTGTATGGATAAAGACTTCTCGAGTGACAATTTCTAGCAAACTTTAAAATTCTGTGGAACAAATACCAGAGTTAAATTAAATTGCACTATCGGTATATGCGGCTATTTAGGTCTTGGCTGTGCTAATAAACCCTGCGAATTTTATTTTCATATCAGGTGGAAAAATGATGTATATGATGTGTATTTGTGTGCATAAAGACTTCTCGAGTGAGAATTTCCAGTAAATTATAAAATTATATGGAGCAAATACTAGAGATAAATTGCACTAGCGTTATATACTGCTATTTATATCTTGGCTGTACTAATAAACCCTGCGAATTTCATTTTCATATCAGGTGGAAAAGTGTTGTAAATGTTGGTGTGAATCTGTATGGATAAACACTTCTCGAGTGAGAATTTCTAGCAAACTTTAAAATTCTGTGGAAAAAATACCAGAGATAAACTGCACTAGCGGTATATACGGCTATTTAGGTCTCTGCTGTGCTAATAAACCCTGCGAGTTTCATTTTCATATCAGGTAGTAAAAAGATGTAAATGTTGATGTGAATCTGTATGGATAAAGACTTCTCGAGTGACAATTTCTAGCAAAGTTTAAAATTCTATGGAACAAATACCAGAAATAAATTGCACTAGCGGTATATGCAGCTATTTAGGTTTTGGCTGTGCTAATAAACCCTGCGAATTTCATTATCATATCAGGTGGAAAAATGATGTATATGATGTGTATTTGTGTACATAAAGACTTCTCGAGTGAGAATTTCTAGTAAATTATAAAATTCTGTGAAGCAAATACTAGAGATAAATTGCACTAGCGGTATATACGGCTATTAAGGTCTTGGCTGTGCTAATAAACCCTGCGAATTTCATTTTCATATCAGGTGGAAAAATGATGTATATGATGTGTATTTGTGTGGATAAAGACTTCTCGATTGAGAATTTTTAGAAAACTTTAAAATTCTGTGGAGCAAATACCAGAGATAAATTGTACTAGCGATATATACGGCTATTTAGGTCTTGGCTGTGCTAATAAACCCTGCGATCTTCATATTCATATCTTGTGGAAAAATGATATATATCATGTGTATTTGTGTACATAAAGACTTCTCGAGTGAGAATTTATAGCAAAATTTAAAATACTATAGAATAAATACCAGAGATAAATTGCACTAGCATTATATACGGCTATTTAGGTCTTGGCTGTGCTAATAAACCCTGCGAATTTCATTTTCATATTAGGTGGAAAAATGATGTAAATGATGTGTATTTGTGTGCATAAAGACTTCTCGAGTGAGAATTTCCAGTAAATTATAAAATTAATTGGAGCAAATACTAGAGATAAATTGCAGTAGAAGTATATACGGCTATTAAGGTCTTGGCTGTGCTAATAAACCCTGCCAATTTAATTTTCATATCATGTGGAAAAATGATGTATATGATGTGTATTTGTGAACATAAAGACTTCTCCAGTGAAAATTTCTAGTAAACTATAAAATTATTTGGAGCAAATACTAGAGATAAATTGCACTAGCGGTATATACGGCTATTTAGGTCTTGGCTGTGCTAATAAACCCTGCTAATTTCATTTTCATATCACGTGGAAAAATGATGTAAATGTTGATGTGAATCTGTATGGATAAACACTTCTCGAGTGAGAATTTCTAGCAAACTTTAAAATTCTGTGGAACAAATACCAGAGTTAAATTGCACTAGCGGTATATGCGGCTATTTAGGTCTTGGCTGTGCTAATGAACCCTGCTAGTTCTATTTTCATATCAGGTGGAAAAATGATGTATATGATGTGTATTTGTGTGGATAAAGACTTCTCGAGTGAGTATTTCTAGTAAAATATAAAATTATCTGGAGGAAATACTACAGATAAATTGCACTAGCGGTATATACGGCTATTTAGGTCTTGGCTGTGCTAATAAACACTGCGACTTTCATTTTCATATCAGGTGGAAAAATGATGTAAATGTTGATGTGAATCTGTATAGATAAAGACTTCTCGAGTGAGAATTTCTAGCAAACTTTAAAATTCTGTATAACAAATAATAGAGATAAATTGCATTAGCGGTATATGCGGCTATTTAGGTCTTGGCTGGGCTAATAAACCCTGCGACTTTCATTTTCATATCATGTGGAAAAATGATGTATATGATGTGTATTTGTGTACATAAAGACTGCTCGAGTGAGAATTTCTAGTAAAATATAAAATTATTTGGTGCAAATACTAGAGGTAAATTGCACTAGCGGTATATACGGCTATTAAGGTCTTGGCTGTGCTAATAAACCCTGCGAAATTCATTTTCATATCAGGTGGAAAAATGATGTAAATGTTGATGTGAATCTGTATGGATAAACACTTCTCGAGTGAGAATTTCTAGCAAAGTTTAAAATTCTGTGTAACAAATACCAGAGATAAATTGCACTAGCGGTATACGCGGCTATTTAGGTCTTGGCTGTGCTAATAAACCCTGCGAATTTCATTCTCATATCAGTCATTCTTATATCGAGTGAGAATTTGTAGTAAATTATAAAATTATCTGGAGCAAATACTAGAGATGAATTGCACTAGCGGTATATACGGCTATTTAGGTCTTGGCTGTGCTAATAAACCTGCGTATTTTATTTTCATATCAGGTGGAAAAATGATGTATATGATATGTATTTGTGTACATAAAGACTTCTCGAGTGAGAATTTCTAGTAAATTATAAAATTCTGTGGAGCAAATACTAGAGATAAATTGCACTAGCGACGGCTATATATGTCTTGGCTGTACTAATAAACCCTGCGAATTTCATTTTCATATCAGTTGGAAAAATGATGTAAATGTTGATGTGAATCTGTATGGATAAAGACTTCTCGAGTGACAATTTCTAGCAAACTTTAAAATTCTGTCGCACAAATACCAGAAATAAATTGCACTAGCGGTATATATGGCTATTTTGGTCTTGGCTGTGCTAATAAACCCTGCGACCTTCATTTTCACATCAGGTGGAAAAATGATGTAAATGTTGATGTGAATCAGTATGGATAAAGACTTCTCGAGTGAGAATTACTAGCAAAAATTAAAATTCTGTGGAACAAATACCAGAGGTAAATTGCACTAGCGGTATATGCAGCTATTTAGGTCTTGGCTGTGCTAATAAACCCTGCGAATTTCATTTTCATACCAGGTGGAAAAATGATGTATATGATGTGTATTTGTGTGGATAAAGACTTCTCGAGTGAGAATTTCTAGTAAACTATAAAATTATCTGGAGCAAATACTAGAGATAAATTGCACTAGCGGTATCTACCACCATTTAGGTCTTGGCTGTGTTAATAAACCCTGCGACGTTCATTTTCATATCAGGTGGAAAAATGATGTAAATGTTGATGTGAATCTGTATGGATAAAGACTTCTCGAGTGAGAATTTCTAGCAAACTTTAAAATTCTGTGGAACAAATACAAGAGATAAATTGCACTAGCGGTATATGCGGCTATTTAGGTTTTGGCTGTGCTAATAAACCCTGCGAATTTCATTTTCATATCAGGTGGAAAAATGATGTATATGATCTGTATTTTTGTTCATAAAGACTTCTCGAGTAAGAATTTCTAGTAAACTTTAAAATTATCTGGAGCAAATACTAGAGATAAATTGCACTAGCGGTATATACGGCTATTAAGGTCTTGGCTGTGATAATAAACCCTGCGAATTTCATTTTCATATCAGGTGGAAAAATGATGTATATGTATGGATAAAGACTTCTCGAGTGACAATTTCTAGCAAACTTTAAAATTCTGTGGAATAAATACCAGAAATTAATTGCACTAGCGGTATATACGGCTATTTAGGTCTTGGCTGTGCTAATAGACCCTGCAAATTTCGTTTTCATATCAGGTGGAAAAATGATGTATATGATGTGTATTTGTGTGGATAATGACTTCTCGAGTGAGAATTTCTTGCAAACTTTAAAATTCTGTGGAACAAATACCAGAGATAAATTGCACTAGCGGTATATGCGGATATTTACGACTTGGCTGTGCTAATAAACCCTGCGAATTTCATTTTCATATCAGGTGGAAAAATGATGTATATGATGTGTATTTGTGTGCATAAAGAATTCTCGAGTGAGAATTTCTAGTAAACTTTAAAATTCTGTGGAGCAAATACCAGAGATAAATTGCACTAGCGGTATATGCGGCTATTTAGATCTTGACTGTGCTAATAAACCCTGCGAGTTTCATTTTCATATCAGGTGGAAAAATGATGTAAATGTGGATTTGAATCTGTATGGATAAAGACTTCTCGAGTGAGAATTTCTAGCAAAGTTTAAAATTCTGTGGAACAAATACCAGAAATAAATTGCACTAGCAGTATATGCGGCTATTTAGGTCTTGGCTGTGCTAATAAACCCTGCGAATTTCATTTTCATATCAGGTGGAAAAATGATTTATATGATGTGTATTTGTGTACATAAAGACTTCTCGAGTGAGAATTTCTAGTAAACTATAAAATTATCTGGAGCAAATAATAGACTACTAGAGATAAATTGCACTAGCGCTATATACGGCTATTTAGGTCTTGGCTGTGCTTATTAACCCTGCGACTTTCATTTTCATATCAGGTGGAAAAATGATGTAAATGTTGATGTGAATCTGTATGGATAAAGACTTCTCGAGTGAGAATTTCTAGCAAAGTTTAAAATTCTGTGGAACAAATACCAGAAATAAATTGTACTAGCGGTATATGAGGCTATTAAGGTCTTGGCTGTGCTAATAAACCCTGCGAATTTAATTTTCATATCAGGTGAAAAAATGATGTATATGATGTGTAATTTTGTACATAAAGACTTCTCGAGTGAGAATTTCTAGTAAATTATAAAATTATCTGGTGCAAATACTAGAGATAAATTGCACTAGCGGTATATACGGCTATTTAGGTATTGGCTGTGCTAATAAACCCTGCGAATTTCATTTTCATATCAGGTGGAAAAATGATGTATATGATCTGTATTTTTGTTCATAAAGACTTCTCGAGTGAGAATTTCTAGTAAACTTTAAAATTATCTGGAGCAAATACTAGAGATAAATTGCACTAGCGGTATATACGGCTATTAAGGTCTTGGCTGTGATAATAAACCCTGCGAATTTCATTTTCATATCAGGTGGAAAAATGATGTATCTGTATGGATAAAGACTACTAGAGTGACAATTTCTAGCAAACTTTAAAATTCTGTGGAATAAATACCAGAAATTAATTGCACTAGCGGTATATACGGCTATTTAGGTCTTGGCTGTGCTAATAGACCCTGCAAATTTCGTTTTCATATCAGGTGGAAAAATGATGTATATGATGTGTATTTGTGTGGATAATGACTTCTCGAGTGAGAATTTCTTGCAAACTTTAAAATTCTGTGGAACAAATACCAGAGATAAATTGCACTAGCGGTATATGCGGATATTTACGACTTGGCTGTGCTAATAAACCCTGCGAATTTCATTTTCATATCAGGTGGAAAAATGATGTATATGATGTGTATTTGTGAACATAAAGACTTCTCGAGTGAGAATTTCTAGTAAATTTTAAAATTCTGTGGAGCAAATACCAGAGATAAATTGCACTAGCGGTATATGCGGCTATTTAGGTCTTGACTGTGCTAATAAACCCTGCGAGTTTCATTTTCATATCAGGTGGAAAAATGATGTAAATGTTGATTTGAATCTGTATGGATAAAGACTTCTCGAGTGAGAATTTCTAGCAAAGTTTAAAATTCTGTGGAACAAATACCAGAAATAAATTGCACTAGCAGTATATGCGGCTATTTAGGTCTTGGCTGTGCTAATAAACCCTGCGAATTTCATTTTCATATCAGGTGGAAAAATGATTTATATGATGTGTATTTGTGTACATAAAGACTTCTCGAGTGAGAATTTCTAGTAAACTATAAAATTATCTGGAGCAAATAATAGACTACTAGAGATAAATTGCACTAGCGCTATATACGGCTATTTAGGTCTTGGCTGTGCTTATTAACCCTGCGACTTTCATTTTCATATCAGGTGGAAAAATGATGTAAATGTTGATGTGAATCTGTATGGATAAAGACTTCTCGAGTGAGAATTTCTAGCAAAGTTTAAAATTCTGTGGAACAAATACCAGAAATAAATTGCACTAGCAGTATATGCGGCTATTTAGGTCTTGGCTGTGTTAATAAACCCTGCGAATTTCATTTTCATATCAGGTGGAAAAATGATGTATATGATCTGTATTTTTGTTCATAAAGACTTCTCGAGTAAGAATTTCTAGTAAACTTTAAAATTATCTGGAGCAAATACTAGAGATAAATTGCACTAGCGGTATATACGGCTATTAAGGTCTTGGCTGTGATAATAAACCCTGCGAATTTCATTTTCATATCAGGTGGAAAAATGATGTATCTGTATGGATAAAGACTTCTCGAGTGACAATTTCTAGCAAACTTTAAAATTCTGTGGAATAAATACCAGAAATTAATTGCACTAGCGGTATATACGGCTATTTAGGTCTTGGCTGTGCTAATAGACCCTGCAAATTTCGTTTTCATATCAGGTGGAAAAATGATGTATATGATGTGTATTTGTGTGGATAATGACTTCTCGAGTGAGAATTTCTTGCAAACTTTAAAATTCTGTGGAACAAATACCAGAGATAAATTGCACTAGCGGTATATGCGGATATTTACGACTTGGCTGTGCTAATAAACCCTGCGAATTTCATTTTCATATCAGGTGGAAAAATGATGTATATGATGTGTATTTGTGTGCATAAAGACTTCTCGAGTGAGAATTTCTAGTAAACTTTAAAATTCTGTGGAGCAAATACCAGAGATAAATTGCACTAGCGGTATATGCGGCTATTTAGGTCTTGACTGTGCTAATAAACCCTGCGAGTTTCATTTTCATATCAGGTGGAAAAATGATGTAAATGTGGATTTGAATCTGTATGGATAAAGACTTCTCGAGTGAGAATTTCTAGCAAAGTTTAAAATTCTGTGGAACAAATACCAGAAATAAATTGCACTAGCAGTATATGCGGCTATTTAGGTCTTGGCTGTGCTAATAAACCCTGCGAATTTCATTTTCATATCAGGTGGAAAAATGATTTATATGATGTGTATTTGTGTACATAAAGACTTCTCGAGTGAGAATTTCTAGTAAACTATAAAATTATCTGGAGCAAATAATAGACTACTAGAGATAAATTGCACTAGCGCTATATACGGCTATTTAGGTCTTGGCTGTGCTTATTAACCCTGCGACTTTCATTTTCATATCAGGTGGAAAAATGATGTAAATGTTGATGTGAATCTGTATGGATAAAGACTTCTCGAGTGAGAATTTCTAGCAAAGTTTAAAATTCTGTGGAACAAATACCAGAAATAAATTGTACTAGCGGTATATGAGGCTATTAAGGTCTTGGCTGTGCTAATAAACCCTGCGAATTTAATTTTCATATCAGGTGAAAAAATGATGTATATGATGTGTAATTTTGTACATAAAGACTTCTCGAGTGAGAATTTCTAGTAAATTATAAAATTATCTGGTGCAAATACTAGAGATTAATTGCACTAGCGGTATATACGGCTATTTAGGTATTGGCTGTGCTAATAAACCCTGCGAATTTCATTTTCATATCAGGTGGAAAAATGATGTATATGATCTGTATTTTTGTTCATAAAGACTTCTCGAGTGAGAATTTCTAGTAAACTTTAAAATTATCTGGAGCAAATACTAGAGATAAATTGCACTAGCGGTATATACGGCTATTAAGGTCTTGGCTGTGATAATAAACCCTGCGAATTTCATTTTCATATCAGGTGGAAAAATGATGTATCTGTATGGATAAAGACTACTAGAGTGACAATTTCTAGCAAACTTTAAAATTCTGTGGAATAAATACCAGAAATTAATTGCACTAGCGGTATATACGGCTATTTAGGTCTTGGCTGTGCTAATAGACCCTGCAAATTTCGTTTTCATATCAGGTGGAAAAATGATGTATATGATGTGTATTTGTGTGGATAATGACTTCTCGAGTGAGAATTTCTTGCAAACTTTAAAATTCTGTGGAACAAATACCAGAGATAAATTGCACTAGCGGTATATGCGGATATTTACGACTTGGCTGTGCTAATAAACCCTGCGAATTTCATTTTCATATCAGGTGGAAAAATGATGTATATGATGTGTATTTGTGAACATAAAGACTTCTCGAGTGAGAATTTCTAGTAAATTTTAAAATTCTGTGGAGCAAATACCAGAGATAAATTGCACTAGCGGTATATGCGGCTATTTAGGTCTTGACTGTGCTAATAAACCCTGCGAGTTTCATTTTCATATCAGGTGGAAAAATGATGTAAATGTTGATTTGAATCTGTATGGATAAAGACTTCTCGAGTGAGAATTTCTAGCAAAGTTTAAAATTCTGTGGAACAAATACCAGAAATAAATTGCACTAGCAGTATATGCGGCTATTTAGGTCTTGGCTGTGCTAATAAACCCTGCGAATTTCATTTTCATATCAGGTGGAAAAATGATTTATATGATGTGTATTTGTGTACATAAAGACTTCTCGAGTGAGAATTTCTAGTAAACTATAAAATTATCTGGAGCAAATAATAGACTACTAGAGATAAATTGCACTAGCGCTATATACGGCTATTTAGGTCTTGGCTGTGCTTATTAACCCTGCGACTTTCATTTTCATATCAGGTGGAAAAATGATGTAAATGTTGATGTGAATCTGTATGGATAAAGACTTCTCGAGTGAGAATTTTTAGCAAAGTTTAAAATTCTGTGGAACAAATACCAGAAATAAATTGTACTAGCGGTATATGAGGCTATTAAGGTCTTGGCTGTGCTAATAAACCCTGCGAATTTAATTTTCATATCAGGTGAAAAAATGATGTATATGATGTGTAATTTTGTACATAAAGACTTCTCGAGTGAGAATTTCTAGTAAATTATAAAATTATCTGGTGCAAATACTAGAGATAAATTGCACTAGCGGTATATACGGCTATTTAGGTATTGGCTGTGCTAATAAACCCTGCGAATTTTATTTTCATATCAGGTTAAAAATGATGTAAATTTTGATGTGAATCTGTATGGATAAAAACTTCTCGAGTGAGAATTTTTAGCAAATTTTAAAATTCTGTGGAACAAATACCAGAAATAAATTGCACTAGCGGTATATGCGGCAATTAAGGTTTTGGCTGTGCTAATAAACCCTATGAATTTCATTTTCATATCAGGTAAAAAAATGATGTATATGATGTGTATTTGTGTGGATAAAGACTTCTCGAGTGAGAATTTCTATCAAAGTTTAAAATTCTGTGAAACAAATACCAGAGATAAATTGCACTAGCGGTATATACGGCTATTTAGGTCTTGGCTGTGCTAATAAACCCTGCGACTTTCATTTTCAAATCAGGTGGAAAAATGATGTAAATGTTGATGTGAATCTGTATGGATAAAGACTTCTCGAGTGAGAATTTCTAGCAAAGTTTAAAATTCTGTGGAACAAATACCAGAGATAAACTGCACTAGCGGTATATGCGGATATTTACGTCTTGGCTGTGCTAATAAACCCTGGGTGTTTAATTTTCATATCAGGTGAAAAAATGATGTATATGATGTGTATTTGTGTGCATAAAGACTTCTCGAGTGAGAATTTCTAGTAAAGTTTAAAATTCTGTGGAGCAAATAACAGAGATAAATTGCACTAGCGGTATATGCGGCTATTTAGGTCTTGACTGTGCTAATAAACCCTGCGAGTTTCATTTTCATATCAAATGGAAAAATGATGTAAATGTTGATTTGAATCTGGATGGATAAAGACTTCTCGAGTGAGAATTTTTAGCAAAGTTTAAAATTCTGTGGAACAAATTCCAGAAATAAATTGCACTAGCGGTATATGAGGCTATTAAGGTCTTGGCTGTGCTAATAAACCCTGCGAATTTAATTTTCATATCAGGTGAAAAAATGATGTATATGATGTGTAATTTTGTACATAAAGACTTCTCGAGTGAGAATTTCTAGCAAATTATAAATTTATCTGGTGCAAATACTAGAGATAAATTGCACTAGCGGTATATACGGCTATTTAGGTATTGGCTGTGCTAATAAACCCTGCGAATTTCATTTTCATATCTGGTTAAAAATGATGTAAATTTAGATGTGAATCTGTATGGATAAAGACTTCTCGAGTGAGAATTTCTAGCAAAGTTTAAAATTCTGTGGAACAAATACCAGAGATAAATTACACTAGCGGTATATACAGCTATTTAGGTCTTGGCTGTGCTAATACCCTGCGAATTTCATTTTCATATCAGGTGGAAAAATGATGTAAATGTTGATGTGGATCTGTATGGATAAAGACTTCTCGAGTGACAATTTCTAGCAAATTTTAAATTCTGTGTAACAAATACCAGAGATAAATTGCACTAGCGGTATATACGGTTATTTTGGTCTTGGCTGTGCAAATAAACCCTGCGACTTTCATTTTCATATCAGGTGGAAAAATGATGTAAATGTTGATGAGAATCTGTATGGATAAAGACTTCGCGAGTGAGAATTTCTAGCAAACTTAAAAATTCTGTGGAACAAATACCAGAGATAAATTGCACAAGCGGTATATGCGGCTATTTAGGTCTTGGCTGTGCTAATAAACCCTGCGAATTTCATTTTCATACCAGTGGCCCTATTCGGTCTTTCCCTGGGAATAGTGAATTGGGAAAAATATTTTCATAGCATTTTTGTCAAAATTATATTTTTCTAGCCTACTGAAGGAATAAGTTTAGTGCAAACATTTTTAAAACAAAGTTAATTGGGAAACTTTTGTTCCAAAAAAATTTGATAGGGAGAAATATTTTCCCATTTAACTTTGTTTCGAAAATATTACCACCAAACTTGTTCCCTCAGTAGGCCAGAAAAATATAATTTTGACAAAAAAGCTATGAAAACATTTTTCCCAATTCCCTATTCCCAGGGAAAGACTGAATAGGGCCACAGGTGGAAAAATGATGTATATGATGTGTACTTTTTACGCTATTTGCCGTAGGCACTTGGCGAAACACACTTATACTTAATAAACACATTTTTATTAATCACTTGTTTTTGTTTCGCAGAATATTTTTCAAAAAGTTTAAAAAATCACTCGATCGATTTCGACTTGTTAGGTCATCATCAGGAGTATCTACTGAATTGTATTAGTAAAAAATTTTTGTTATATAGTAGAAAAAAGCAAAATATAAATAAAAATAAAAGAAGGAGGGAAAAAATAAGCAATAAAAATTAATCTACGGATCGCGCAGGTAGGCGATGAGTCATAGGTTGAGTAACAAAATTCAAGGTATGTTGTTGCGTACGTGAGAATAGAAAAGGGCGGGGTCTATAATTGGTGAGAACCGGATTTCTCTTTGTTCGTTAAGGATATTTTGGTTAAGAAATATTGATTTTCGAATTTCGTAAGATTCTAAGGTATCTAAACGTCTGCCTTTGGGTTGTATATGTAATATGTCTAAATTGTTCAAGCTAGCTGTATGATTTTCTGAAGTTAAATGGTTATGGAAAGTTGATTGATTTCAACCAGATAAATGTTCTTTAGCTCTAACTCTAAAATTGCGCCCAGTCTGACCAATATAGGAGAAACTACAATCATTGCAATTAATCCTATAAACGCCAGATTTGGAAAGGCGATCAACTCTAGGTTTATTGTTAAAAATCATTTTCTTTATTGTGTTATTATTACAAAAAGTAAAACTAATATTGGTATAATTGGACACTATGTTGCTAATCCGTTGGCTCGTTTTTCCTATATACTCTAAGCGACGCCAATTTTTCCGCGTTGGACTGTCCGGTGGATAAATACCCGTTAGAGTTTTACGCTTTAGCTTTTTATTTAATAACTTTAATATAGTCCTAGTTGCATATCCTAGTTGCATTTTTTTTTTGTAACTATTGCCAAAGGCTTTATTCTTGAATCTTTCTTTATACGAAACTAACAAGAAGTGTGAAATTCTTAAAAACTATAAAAAAAAAATTTAACTTAAGCCTTAACCTATGTTAATACTTAATATCATTATGCATTATTATTATTAAATTATTATTAATTACTTAATTTCATTTCAACATGCACGAAATTATTAGATTATATTTCTCAGTTAATTAAATCTAGAGGATCTGTTCTGCGAAGCCGTCCATATTTCGGTTGCCTTAGTAGATCTCTAGCTAATTCGTTAGGGTGTGATTCCAGTTTCAGTTGGTATTTTAGACTGCATGATTTAATTGTCTCTTTAACAGTTTTGATTCCTAGGTCTCTATGGATGTTGCTGTTTCGAATATACCATGGGGCATTTGTAATGCTACGAAGTATCTTTGCTTGCGTTCTTTGTACGATATCTATATTTGATGCACTAGTTGAGCCCCATAGTTGGATACCATATGTCCATATGGGGATTAGGATCGCTTTGTATAGTAGAACATTGCAGTCTAGAGAGAGTATCGATTTTCTTCCGATCATCCAGTACATTTTAGAAAATTTTATTTTTAATTGATTGCGTTTTGTTTCAATGTGTCTTTTCCATGTCAATCTTCTATCGAGATGAAGACCGAGATATTTGACGTTTGTTTGTTGAGGAATTGTGATATTGTTTAATTTTACTGCTGGACATGTACGTTTATTTAATGTGAATGTTACATGTGTTGATTTACATTCATTCGTTCTTATCCGCCAAGTTTTTAACCAATCTCCTATTTTGTGTAGATGTTCTTGTAATTCTCTCGATGCTGTTTGAGGATTTTTGTGTGAAAATAATATAGCTGCGTCATCAGCAAAAGTTGAAGTGACGATTTTTTCAGTTATTGGTAGGTCAGCTGTGAATAACAAGTATAGCACAGGTCCCAATACACTACCTTGCGGTACTCCTGCCTTTATCACGGTTAGATCAGTAGTGGCCGTATTTTGTTTCACCTGGAACATCCTTTGGGCTAAGTAGTTTTCAAGAACTGCATGAAATTGATTAGGCAAAAGAGTTTTAATTTTGTAATTTAATCCTTCATGCCATACTTTGTCGAAAGCTTGCGCAATATCCAAGAAAACTGCCGAGCAATATTTCTTTTCTTCTAAGGAAACCTTAATTGTATTTACAATTCTGTGCACTTGTTCTATTGTGCCGTGTTGCTCTCTAAATCCAAATTGGTGATCTGGTATAATGCGACCTTCAGATAATATAGGTATTAGTTCTTGTAGTAGCATCTTTTCAAAAAGCTTTGAAATTATCGGAAGTAGACTTATTGGTCTGTACGACGAGACTTGGGTTTCGTCTTTACCTGGCTTAGGAATCATGATAATTTGAGATATTTTCCATTTTTGGGGGAAGTATCCACATCTCATAATCGCGTTAAAAATATATGTTATATATTTTATGCATCTATCTGGTAATTCTTTGATCATTTTTCTAGTTATTAGGTCATGACCTAGCGCTTTTTTGGGATTTATACTGTTTTTGATAACTTTTTTGACGCATTTCCATTTAAATTTTACTGGGTTTGGGTTCGACTCGTCCCTCGTAAGCTGTGGTAGTACGCAATCATTATTTTTATTTTATTTTGTTATTCACAGCTGACCTACCAATAACTGAAAAAATCGTCACTTCAACTTTTGCTGATGACGCAGCTATATTATTTTCACACAAAAATCCTCAAACAGCATCGAGAGAATTACAAGAACATCTACACAAAATAGGAGATTGGTTAAAAACTTGGCGGATAAGAACGAATGAATGTAAATCAACACATGTAACATTCACATTAAATAAACGTACATGTCCAGCAGTAAAATTAAACAATATCACAATTCCTCAACAAACAAACGTCAAATATCTCGGTCTTCATCTCGGTTCGTTTGGGGTGAACACTTTTTGTAGATGGTTAGAGAAAGCGATAGCCTTTTCTAAGTCACTTCTGGCCCAGTGACCATCTGGTTTCCTTATCGGTGGGTTCGATACCTCTGGCCTTTTTAAATTTCTTGCTGCTTTCCACAGTGAGTAATCTGTTGTTTCTGTTGCTGTGAGCTCACTTAGGTAATTCTGTATTCCTAAATTTTGTTCTTCCCGTATTGCTTCTCTCAAAGCTTTAATAGCTCTATTTAATTTCCATTTATGCAAAGGAGATTGGTGAAGCTGCCATAGCCGCCGAATTGTCCGCTTCTCTGCTAATAACTTTTGAATGTTACTTGAAAGCCTTATATTTTTTTCGGAATTTTTGTTCTCCGGAGTAGCTTTTTTTCCAGCCATTTCCATTATTTGACTTAAGTTTTCTATCGCGGGATCAATGTCTTCTGGTGTGCGAAGTGGAACATCAAGATGACAGTTTACATCTACTATGTTTCTATAGAGAACCCATTTCGTTAGTTTGTTTGTTAAACGTTGTGGTGGTTCAGTTTTTAATGCTTGGGTACTTAGTGTTACTATTATTGGTGAGTGATCTGATGATAAATCATAACAGTCAACGACTTGAGCATTGGTGCGTGCTATTCCTCGTATTACACAGAAATCTATTAAATCAGGAATTTTTTTTCTATCTGTAGGCCAATATGTGGGATGTCCAGATGATAAATAATCAAGGTTTTTCTCGTTTATTGCTTCGTAGAGTTGCTTTCCTTTCGGTGACGTCAACCTCGAACCCCATTGCACATGTTTAGCGTTGTAATCACCCCCTGCTAGAAATTTGATTCCCAACTGGTTAAAGTAATCGATAAATTGCTGTTTTTTAATTGCGTGTTTCGGTGGACAGTAGACAGCCGATATTAAAAATTTCCCAGACCATTCTTCCAAACTGACAGTTGTAGCCTGGATGTGATCTTTAGCATATTTCTGGAGCTCGTAGTGCTTTAATCTTCTTTTTATTAAGACTGCAGTGCCGCCGTGTGCTTTTCCATCCGGATAATTTGAATTTGACAGAGCGATGTTTATTAGTCTATCTATGAGTGAGTGGAAAGCTGACATTTTAATATTATGGGGATCGTTTGAAGAACTAGGTATAACAGCGTCTGTATACGTGGGTTACCGATAAATTTTGAAGTCTAAAGTAGAATTAATCCTGGTTATTGTTATATCTAGAAAATTAATACATTTATTTTCGTCTTTTTCTAACGTAAAATCAATGGTGGGATATTGAGAATTTAACCAAGTAAGGAAAGAGTCTAACAGTCTATCAGTTCCATTCCATAGACATAATATGTCATCAACATATCTATACCAAAATATTATATGACGAAAATAGGGATTGTTATTTGATAAGATCATTTGTTCGAAGAAATTCATGAAAATTTCAGCCAACAAAGGTGACAGAGGGGAGCCCATGGGTAGACCATCAGCGAATTTGAAATATTTATTATCAAAACAGAAATAATTTTGTTTAATACAAGTCTCAAAAACTAACTTCAGTTCACGACGTAAGCTCTCATCTACAACATCCCTATCTAAGTAATTACAAACTATTTGGGACAAAGTATTAATTGGAATAGAAGTGAAAAGACTGGCAACGTCAAATGAAACTAGTTTTGAATGTAACGGAATGTCGACGTCTTGAATTTTGTTAATCAATTCTACCGAGTTCTTAACCGAGTAAGCCGAAAAGAAATTAGTATGACAATTGAAAAAATTTATGAAACCCTTACATAGCTTGTAGGCAGGAGCATTGCAATACGCTACTATTGGTCTAATCGGAATGCCTTCCTTATGGATTTTTGATAAACCATAAAGGATCGGGGCAGATGGATTCATGACAGAGTACTTCCAACCAGTTCCATCAAATAACTTCTGGCATTGGTTGATACACTTACTAACCGAAGTCTTAAAAGACTTAGTTGGATCTCTGCCAATTGCTTTACTTTCTGTAATAAAATCAGAAATTTTATTGCAGTAATCGACTTTTGTGAGCACGGTAATTGTATTGCCTTTATCCGCTTTACACGATATAAGGTCATGGTCACGTAGTTTTTTCTTTATCGCACCAATCACTTTGAAGTTAGTATTATTAGAAGCAGCAGAAGAAGAGAATTTTGGAGTAGAAGAGTTATCAATACCTTTCTTTATTTGTAACGCACACACTGATTTTATTTGGGTTATCTGGCCAGATAAGGCTGTTTCGGCATCTACAGCCAGATTTTCGAATGATCGAAGGTCGATTTTGTTTGGCGTAGGGGCAAAATTCACTCCGTTGCTAAGCATTTGCACCTCTGTATCACGGAAAACGACTGAGGACAAGTTCTTAAAACGTGGATGAAATTGGAAATCAGACGAACCACTATTACCTCTACGGTTAAATGGATAAGCCTTATCTCGCAACACATCCAGTTTAGCTTTTTGTTTCACATATTGAATATGTGACATTTCAGCTACCTCTGCACGAACTTTTCTGTCCAGCCAATCGAACTCAACAGAGTGCAAACGAATTGCTAACTCAGTGTGAACAACTTTAAGATGGAGATATAAGTTGTTCCTGGTAGCATACTTTTAACTTTTAACAATAACTTTTTGAAAAATATTCTGCGAAACAAAAACAAGTGATTAATAAAAATGTGTTTATTAAGTATAAGTGTGTTTCGCCAAGTGCCTACGGCAAATAACGTAAAAAGTATTAAGTTGGCAGATTTGGCCACCCTCGCCGTAATTTATCGTCGTTTGTTGGTAAGAATTTGTTATAATAATAATCAAATATGGTTTAATAGTAGTTGTAAAAAATTAAAATTGCTTCCTAACTATACTAACATTAAATGCAATAGTAAATCTTTGGAGGGAAGAAGAGCTATCAATCTAATAACGAGCTGCGTAAAGGGTATGCTACATGGAACAACTTATATCTCCATCTTAAAGTTGTTCACACTGAGTTAGCAATTCGTTTGCACTCTGTTGAGTTCGATTGGCTGGACAAAAAAGTTCGTGCAGAGGTAGCTAATTTCACATAAAATTATCTGTAAAATTATCTATAAAATTATCTGGAGCAAATACTAGAGATAAATTGCACTAGCGGTATATAGAGCTATTTAGGTCTTGGCTTTGCTAAAAAATTGTGCGAATTTTATTTTCATATCATGTGGAAAAATGATGTAAATGTTGATGTGAATCTGTATGGATAAAGACTTCTCGAGTGAGAATTTCTAGCAAACTTTAAAATTCTGTATAACAAATAATAGAGATAAATTGCACTAGCGGTATAAGCGGATATTTAGGTCTTGGCTGTGCTAATAAACCCTGCGAATTTCATTTTCATATCAGGTGGAAAAATGATGTATATGATGTGCATAAAAACTTCTCGAGTGTGAATTTCTAGTAAACTTTAAATTTCTGTGGAGCAAATACCAGAGATAAATTGCACTAGCAGTATATGCGACTATTTAGGTCTTGACTGTGCTAATAAACCCTGCGAGTTTCATTTTCATATCAGGTGGAAAAATGATGTAAATATTGATGTGAATCTGTATGGATAAAGACTTCTCGAGTGAGAATTTCTAGTAAAGTTTAAAATTCTGTGGAACAAATACCAGAAATAGATTGCACTAGCAGTATATGCGGCTATTTAGGTCTTGGCTGTGCTAATAAACCCTGCGAATTTCATTTTCATATCAGGTGGAAAAATGATGTATATGATGTGTATTTGTGTACATAAAGACTTCTCGAGTGAGAATTTCTAGTAAACTATAAAATTATCTGGAGCAAATAATAGAGATAAATTGCACTAGCGGTATATACAGCTATTTAGGTCTTGGCTGTGCTAATAAACCCTGCGAATTTCATTTTCATACCAGTGGCCCTATTCGGTCTTTCCCTGGGAATAGTGAATTGGAAAAAATTTTTTCATAGCATTTTTGTCAAAATTATATTTTTCTGGCCTACTGAAGGAATAAGTTTAGTGCAAACATTTTTAAAACACAGTTAATTGGGAAACTTTTGTACCAAACAAATTTGATAGGGAGAAATATTTTCCCATTTAACTTTGTTTCGAAAATATTAAGAACAAACTTGTTCCCTTAGTAGGCCAGAAAAATATAATTTTGACACAAATGCTATGAAAATATTTTTCCCAATTCCCTATTCCCAGGGAAAGACCGAATAGGGCCACAGGTAGAAAAATGATGTATATGATGTGTATTTGTGTGGATAAAGACTTCTCGAGTGAGAATTTTTAGTAAATTTTAAATTATCTGGAGCAAATACTAGAGATAAATTGCACTAGCGGTATATACGGCTATTTAGGTCTTGGCTGTGCTAATAAACCCTGCGACTTTTATTTTCATATCAGGTGGAAAAATGATGTAAATGTTGATGTGAATCTGTATGGATAAAGACTTTTTGAGTGAGAATTTCTAGCAAACTTTAAAATTCTGTGGAACAAATACCAGAGATAAATTGCACTAGCGGTATATTGCGGCTATTTAGGTTTTGGCTGTGCCAATAAACCCTGCGAATTTCATTTTCATATCAGGTGGAAAAATGATGTATATGATGTGTATTTGTGTACATAAAGACTTCTCCAGTGAGAATTTCTAGTAAAATATAAAATTACCTGGAGCAAATACTAGAGATAAATTGCACTAGCGGTATATACGGCTATTTAGGTCTTGGCTGTGCTAATAAACCCGGCGAATCTCATTTTCATATCAGGTGGAAAAATCATGTATATGATGTGTATTTGTGTGCATAAAGACTTCTCGAGTGAGAATTTCTAGTAAAATATAAAATTATATGGAGCAAATACTAGAGATAAATTGCACTAGCGGTATATACGGCTATTTTGGTCTTGGCTGTGCTAATAAACCCTGCGAATTTCATTTTTATATCAGCTGAAAAAGTGATGTAAATGTTGATGTGAATCTGTATGGATAAACACTTCTCGAGTGAGAATTTCTAGCAAATTTTAAAATTCTGTGGAACAAATACCAGAGATAAATTGCACTAGCGGTATATACGGCTATTTAAGTCTTGGCTGTGCTAATAAACCCTGCGAGTTTCATTTTCATATCAGGTAGAAAAATGATGTAAATGTTGGTGTGAATCTGTATGGATAAAGACTTCTCGAGTGACAATTTCTAGCAAACTTTAAAATTCTGTGGAACAAATACCAGAGTTAAATTGCACTAGCGGTATATGCGGCTATTTAGGTCTTGGCTGTGCTAATAAACCCTGCGAATTTTATTTTCATATCAGGTGGAAAAATGATGTATATGATGTGTATTTGTGTGCATAAAGACTTCTCGAGTGAGAATTTCTAGCAAAATATAAAATTATATGGAGCAAATACTAGAGATAAATTGCACTAGCGGTATATACGGCTATTTTGGTCTTGGCTGTGCTAATAAACCCTGCGAATTTCATTTTCATATCAGGTGGAAAAGTGTTGTAAATGTTGATGTGAATCTGTATGGATAAACACTTCTCGAGTGAGAATTTCTAGCAAACTTTAAAATTCTGTGGAGCAATTACCAGAGATAAATTGTACTAGCGGTATATACGGCTATTTAGGTCTTGGCTGTGCTAATAAACTCTGCGAGTTTCATTTTCATATCATTTAGAAAAATGATGTATATGTTGATGTGAATCTGTATGGATAAAGACTTCTCGAGTGACAATTTCTAGCAAACTTTAAAATTTTGTGGAACAAATACCAGAGATAAATTGCACTAGCGGTATATGCAGCTATTTAGGTTTTGGCAGTGCTAACAAACCCTGCGAATTTCATTTTCATATCAGGTGGAAAAATGATGTATATGATGTGTATTTGTGTACATAAAGACTTCTCGAGTGAGAATTTCTAGTAAACTATAAAATTCTGTGGAACAAATAATAGAGATAAATTGCACTAGCGGTATATTCGGCTATTAAGGTCTTGGCTGTGCTAATAAACCCTGCGAATTTTATTTTCATATCATGTGGAAAAATGATGTATATGATGTGTATTTGTGAACATAAAGATATCTCCAGTGAGAATTTCTAGTTAACTATAAAATTCTGTGAAGCAAATAATAGAGATAAATTGCACTAGCGGTATATACGGCTATTTTAGTCTTGGCTGTGCTAATAAACCCTGCGAATTTCATTTTTATATCAGGTGGAAAAGTGATGTAAATGTTGATGTGAATCTGTATGGATAAAGAGTTTTTGAGTGAGAATTTCTAGCAAATTTTAAAATTCTGTGGAACAAATACCAGAGATAAATTGCACTAGCGGTATATACGGCTATTTAAGCCTTGTCAGTGCTAATAAACCCTGCGAGTTTCATTTTCATATCAGGTAGAAAAATGATGTAAATGTTGATGTGAATCTGTATGGATAAAGACTTCTCGAATGACAATATCTAGCAAAATTTAAAATTCTGTGGAAGTAATACCAGAGTTAAATTGCACTAGCGGTATATGCGGCTATTTAGGTATTAGCTGTGCTAATAAACCCTGCGAATTTCATTTTCATATCAGGTGGAAAAATGATGTATATGATGTGTATTTGTGTGCATAAAGACTTCTCGAGTGAGAATTTCCAGTAAATTATAAAATTATATGGAGCAAATACTAGAGATAAATTGCACTAGCGTTATATACTGCTATTTATATCTTGGCTGTACTAATAAACCCTGCGAATTTCATTTTCATATCAGGTGGAAAAGTGTTGTAAATGTTGGTGTGAATCTGTATGGATAAACACTTCTCGAGTGAGAATTTCTAGCAAACTTTAAAATTCTGTGGAAAAAATACCAGAGATAAATTGCACTAGTGGTATATACGGCTATTTAGGTCTCTGCTGTGCTAATAAACCCTGCGAGTTTCATTTTCATATCAGGTAGTAAAAAGATGTAAAAGTTGATGTGAATCTGTATGGATAAAGACTTCTCGAGTGACAATTTCTAGCAAAGTTTAAAATTCTATGGATTAAATACCAGAAATAAATTGCACTAGCGGTATATGCAGCTATTTAGGTTTTGGCTGTGCTAATAAACCCTGCGAATTTCATTATCATATCAGGTGGAAAAATGATGTATATGTTGTGTATTTGTGTACATAAAGACTTCTCGAGTGAGAATTTCTAGTAAACTATAAAATTCTGTGAAGCAAATACTAGAGATAAATTGCACTACCGGTATATACGGCTATTAAGGTCTTGGCTGTGCTAATAAACCCTGCGAATTTCATTTTCATATCAGGTGGAAAAATGATGTATATGATGTGTATTTGTGTGGATAAAGACTTCTCGATTGAGAATTTTTAGAAAACTTTTAAATTCTGTGGAGCAAATACCAGAGATAAATTGTACTAGCGATATATACGGCTATTTAGGTCTTGGCTGTGCTAATAAACCCTGCGATCTTCATATTCATATCTTGTGGAAAAATGATATATATCATGTGTATTTGTGTACATAAAGACTTCTCGAGTGAGAATTTATAGCAAAATTTAAAATACTATAGAACAAATACCAGAGATAAATTGCACTAGCATTATATATGGCTATTTAGGTCTTGGCTGTGCTAATAAACCCTGCGAATTTCATTTTCATATTAGGTGGAAAAATGATGTAAATGATGTGTATTTGTATGCATAAAGACTTCTCGAGTGAGAATTTCCAGTAAATTATAAAATTATTTGGAGCAAATACTAGAGATAAATTGCAGTAGAAGTATATACGGCTATTAAGGTCTTGGCTGTGCTAATAAACCCTGCGAATTTCATTTTCATTTCATGTGGAAAAATGATGTATATGATGTGTATTTGTGAACATAAAGACTTCTCCAGTGAAAATTTCTAGTAAACTATAAAATTATTTGGAGCAAATACTAGAAATAAATTGCACTAGCGGTATATACGGCTATTTAGGTCTTGGCTGTGCTAATAAACCCTGCTAATTTCATTTTCATATCACGTGGAAAAATCATGTATATGATGTGTATTTGTGTGCATAAAGACTTCTCGAGTGAGAATTTCTAGTAAAATATAAAATTATATGGAGCAAATACTAGAGATAAATTGCACTAGCGGTATATACGGCTATTTTAGTCTTGGCTGTGCTAATAAACCCTGCGAATTTCATTTTTATATCAGGTGGAAAAGTGATGTAAATGTTGATGTGAATCTGTATGGATAAAGATTTCTCGAGTGAGAATTTCTAGCAAATTTTAAAATTCTGTGAAACAAATACCAGAGATAAATTGCACTAGCGGTATATACGGCTATTTAGGTCTTTGCTGTGCTAATAAACCCTGCGAGTTTCATTTTCATATCAGGCAGAAAAATGATGTAAATGTTGATGTGAATCTGTATGGATAAAGACTTCTCGAATGACAATTTCTAGCAAAATTTAAAATTCTGTGGAAGTAATACCAGAGTAAAATTGCACTAGCGGTATATGCGGCTATTTAGGTATTAGCTGTGCTAATAAACCCTGCGAATTTCATTTTCATATCAGGTGGAAAAATGATGTATATGATGTGTATTTGTGTGCATAAAGACTTCTCGAGTGAGAATTTCCAGTAAATTATAAAATTATATGGAGCAAATACTAGAAATAAATTGCACTAGCCGTATATGCACCTATTTTGGTCTTGGCTGTGCTAATAAACCCTGCGAAATTCATTTTCATATCAGGTGGAAAAGTGTTGTAAATGTTGGTGTGAATCTGTATGGATAAACACTTCTCGAGTGAGAATTTCTAGCAAATTTTAAAATTCTGTGAAACAAATACCAGAGATAAATTGCACTAGCGGTATATACGACTATTTAGGTCTTTGCTGTGCTAATAAACCCTGCGAGTTTCATTTTCATATCAGGTAGTAAAATGATGTAAATGTTGATGTGAATCTGTATGGATAAAGACTTCTCGAGTGACAATTTCTAGCAAAGTTTAAAATTCTGTGGAACAAATACCAGAAATAAATTGCACTAGCGGTATATGGGGCTATTTAGGTTTTTGCTGTGCTAATAAACCCTGCGAATTTCATTATCATATCAGGTGGAAAAATAATGTATATGATGTGTATTTGTGTACATAAAGACTTCTCGAGTGAGAATTTCTAGTAAACTTTAAAATTCTGTGGAGCAAATACCAGAGATAAATTGTACTAGCGGTATATACGGCTGTTTAGGTCTTGGCTGTGCTAATAAACCCTGCGATCTTCATATTCATATCTGGTGGAAAAATGATATATATGATGTGTATTTGTGTACATAAAGACTTCTCGAGTGAGAATTTATAGCAAAATTTAAAATTCTATAGAACAAATACCAGAGATAAATTGAACTAGCATTATATATGGCTATTTAGGTCTTGGCTGTGCTAATAAACCCTGCGAATTTTTTTTTCATATTAGGTAGAAAAATGATGTAAATGATGTGTATTTTTGTGCATAAAGACTTCTCGAGTGAGAATTTCCAGTAAATTATAAAATTATTTGGAGCAAATACTAGAGATAAATTGCAGTAGCAGTATATACGGCTATTAATGTCTTGGCTGTGTTAATAAACCCTGCGAATTTCATTTTCATATCAGGTGGAAAAATGATGTATATGATGTGTATTTGTGTACATAAAGACTTCTCGAGTGAGAATTTCTAGTAAACTATAAAATTATCTGGAGCAAATACTAGAGATGAATTGCACTAGCGGTATATACGGCTATTTAGGTCTTGGCTGTGCTAATAAACCCTGCGATCTACATATTCATATCTGGTGGAAAAATAATATATATGATGTGTATTTGTGTACATAAAGACTTCTCGAGTGAGAATTTCCAGTAAATTATAAAATTATATGAAGCAAATACTAGAGATAAATTGCACTAGCGGTATATACGGCTATTAATGTCTTGGCTGTGCTAATAAACCCTGCGAATTTCATTTTCATATCAGGTGGAAAAATGATGTATATGATGTGTATTTGTGTGCATAAAGACTTCTCGAGTGAGAATTTCCAGTAAATTATAAAATTATATGGAGCAAATACTAGAGATAAATTGCACTAGCGGTATATGCGGCTATTTAGGTATTAGCTGTGCTAATAAACCCTGCGAATTTCATTTTCATATCAGGTGGAAAAATGATGTATATGATGTGTATTTGTGTGCATAAAGACTTCTCGAGCGAGAATTTCCAGTAAATTATAAAATTATATGGAGCAAATACTAGAAATAAATTGCACTAGCCGTATATGCACCTATTTTGGTCTTGGCTGTGCTAATAAACCCTGCGAATTTCATTTTCATATCAGGTGGAAAAGTGTTGTAAACGTTGGTGTGAATCTGTATGGATAAACACTTCTCGAGTGAGAATTTCTAGCAAACTTTAAAATTCTGTGGAAAAAATACCAGAGTAAAATTGCACTAGCGGTATATACGGCTATTTAGGTCTTTGCTGTGCTAATAAACCCTGCGAGTTTCATTTTCATATCAGGTAGTAAAAAGATGTAAATGTTGATGTGAATCTGTATGGATAAAGACTTCTCGAGTGTCAATTTCTAGCAAAGTTTAAAATTCTGTGGAACAAATACCAGAAATAAATTGCACTAGCGGTATATAAAGCTATTTAGGTATTAGCTGTGCTAATAAAGCCTGAGAATTTCATTATCATATCAGGTGGAAAAGTGTTGTAAATGTTGGTGTGAATCTGTATGGATAAAGATTCTCGAATGACAATTTCTAGCAAAATTTAAAATTCTGTGGAAGAAATACCAGAGTTAAATTGCACTAGCGGTATATGCGGCTATTTAGGTATTAGCTGTGCTAATAAAGGTGGAAAAATCATGTATATGATGTGTATTTGTGTGCATAAAGACTTCTCGAGTGAGAATTTTTATTAAAATATAAAATTATATGGAGCAAATACTAGAGATAAATTGCACTAGCGGTATATACGGCTATTTTGGTCTTGGCTGTGCTAATAAACCCTGCGAATTTTATTTTTATATCAGCTGAAAAAGTGATGTAAATGTTGATGTGAATCTGTTTGGATAAAGACTTCTCGAGTGAGAATTTCTAGCAAATTTTAAAATTCTGTGGAACAAATACCAGAGATAAATTGCACTAGCGGTATATACGGCTATTTAGGTTTTGGATGTGCTAATAAACCCTGCGAATTTCATTATCATATCAGGTGGAAAAATAATGTATATGATGTGTATTTGTGTACATAAAGACTTCTCGAGTGAGAATTTCTAGTAAATTATAAAATTATATGGAGCAAATACTAGAGATAAATTGCACTAGCGTTATATACTGCTATTTATGTCTTGGTTGTACTAATAAACCCTGCGAATTTCATTTTCATATCAGGTGGAAAAGTGTTGTAAATGTTGGTGTGAATCTGTATGGATAAACACTTCTCGAGTGAGAATTTCTAGCAAACTTTGAAATTCTGTGGAAAAAATACCAGAGATAAATTGCCCTAGCGGTATATACGGCTATTTAGGTCTTTGCTGTGCTAATAAACCCTGCGAGTTTCATTTTCATATCAGGTAGTAAATAGATGTAAATGTTGATGTGAATCTGTATGGATAAAGACTTCTCGAGTGACAATTTCTAGCAAAGTTTAAAATTCTGTGGAACAAATACCAGAAATAAATTGCACTAGCGGTATATGCAGCTATTTATGTTTTGGCTGTGCTAATAAACCCTGCGAATTTCATTTTCATATCAGGTGGAAAAATGATGTATATGATGTGTATTTGTGTACATAAAGGCTTCTCGAGTGAGAATTTCTAGTAAACTATAAAATTCTGTGAAGCAAATACTAGAGATAAATTGCACTAGCGGTATATACGGCTATTAAGGTCTTGGCTGTGCTAATAAACCGTGCGAATTTCATTTTCATATCAGGTGGAAAAATGATGTATATGATGTGTATTTGTGTGGATAAAGACTTCTCGATTGAGAATTTCTAGAAAACTTTTAAATTCTGTGGAGCAAATACCAGAGATCAATTGTACTAGCGATATATACGGCTATTTAGGTCTTGGCTGTGCTAATAAACCCTGCGATCTTCATATTCATGTCTTGTGGAAAAATGATATATATCATGTGTATTTGTGTACATAAAGACTTCTCGAGTGAGAATTTATAGCAAAATTTAAAATACTATAGAACAAATACCAGAGATAAATTGCACTAGCATTATATACGGCTATTTAGGTCTTGGCTGTGGTAATAAACCCTGCGAATTTTATTTACATATTAGGTGGAAAAATGATGTAAATGATGTGTATTTGTGTGCATAAAGACTTCTCGAGTGAGAATTTCCAGTAAATTATAAAATTATTTGGAGCAAATACTAGAGATAAATTGCAGTAGCAGTATATACGGCTATTAAGGTCTTGGCTGTGCTAATAAACCCTGCGAATTTCATTTTCAAATCATGTGGAAAAATGATGTATATGATGTGTATTTGTGAACATAAAGACTTCTCCAGTGAGAATTTCTAGTAAACTATAAAATTATTTGGAGCAAATACTAGAGATAAATTGCACTAGCGGTATATACGGCTATTTAGGTCTTGGCTGTGCTAATAAACCCTGCTAATTTCATTTTCATATCACGTGGAAAAATCATGTATATGATGTGTATTTGTGTGCATAAAGACTTCTCGAGTGAGAATTTCTAGTAAAATATAAAATTATATGGAGCAAATACTAGAGATAAATTGCACTAGCGGTATATACGGCTATTTTAGTCTTGGCTGTGCTAATAAACCCTGCGAATTTCATTTTCATATCAGGTGGAAAAATGATGTATATGATGTGTATTTGTGTACATAAAGACTTCTCGAGTGAGAATTTCTAGTAAATTATAAAATTATCTGGAGCAAATACTAGAGATGAATTGCACTAGCGGTATATACGGCTATTTAGGTCTTGGCTGTGCTAATAAACCCTGCAATCTACATATTCATATCTGGTGGAAAAATAATATATATGATGTGTATTTGTGTACATAAAGACTTCTCGAATGACAATTTCTAGCAAAATTTAAAATTCTGTGGAAGTAATACCAGAGATAAATTGCACTAGCGGTATATGCGGCTATTTAGGTATTAGCTGTGCTAATAAACCCTGCGAATTTCATTTTCATATCAGGTGGAAAAATGATGTATATGATGTGTATTTGTGTGCATAAAGACTTCTCGAGTGAGAATTTCCAGTAAATTATAAAATTATATGGAGCAAATACTAGAGATAAATTGCACTAGCGTTATATACGGCTATTTAGGTCTTGGCTGTGCTAATAAACCCTGCGAAATTCATTTTCATATCAGGTGGAAAAGTGTTGTAAATGTTGGTGTGAATCTGTATGGATAAACACTTCTCGAGTGAGAATTTCTAGCAAACTTTAAAATTCTGTGGCAAAAATACTAGAGATAAATTGCACTAGCGGTATATAAAGCTATTAAGGTCTTGGCTGTGCTAATAAACCATGCGAATTTTATTATCATATCAGGTGGAAAAATAATGTATATGATGTGTATTTGTGTACATAAAGACTTCTCGAGTGAGAATTTCTAGTAAACTTTAAAATTCTGTGGAGCAAATACCAGAGATAAATTGTACTAGCGGTATATACGGCTATTTAGGTCTTGGCTGTGCTAATAAACCCTGCTATCTTCATATTCATATCTGGTGGAAAAATGATATATATGATGTGTATTTGTGTACATAAAGACTTCTCGGGTGAGAATTTATAGCAAAATTTAAAATTCTATAGAACAAATACCAGAGATAAATTGCACTAGCATTATATACGGCTATTTAGGTCTTGGCTGTGCTAATAAACCCTGCGAATTTTATTTTCATATAAGTTGGAAAAATGATGTAAATGATGTGTATTTTTGTGCATAAAGACTTCTCGAGTGAGAATTTCCAGTAAATTATAAAATTATTTGGAGCAAATACTAGAGATAAATTGCAGTAGCAGTATATACGGCTATTAATGTCTTGGCTGTGCTAATAAACCCTGCGAATTTCATTTTCATATCAGGTGGAAAAATGATGTATATGATGTGTATTTGTGTACATAAAGACTTCTCGAGTGAGAATTTCTAGTAAATTATAAAATTATCTGGAGCAAATACTAGAGATGAATTGCACTAGCGGTATATACGGCTATTTAGGTCTCGGCTGTGCTAATAAACCCTGCGATCTACATATTCATATCTGGTGGAAAAATGATATATTTGATGTGTATTTGTGTACATAAAGACTTCTCGAGTGAGAATTTCCAGTAAATTATAAAATTATATGGAGCAAATACTAGAGAAAAATTGCACTAGCGGTATATACGGCTATTAATGTCTTGGCTGTGCTAATAAACCCTGCGAATTTCATTTTCATATCAGGTGGAAAAATTATGTAAATGTTGATTTGAATCTGTATGGACAAAGACTTCTCGAGTGAGAAATTCTAGCAAACTTTAAAATTCTGTGGAACAAATACCAGAGATAAATTGCACTAGCGGTATATAAAGCTATTAAGGTCTTGGCTGTGCTAATAAACCACGCGAATTTTATTTTCATATCAGGTGAAAAAATGATGTAAATGTTGATGTGAATCTGTATGGATAAAGACTTCTCGAGTGACAATTTCTAGCAAATTTTAAAATTCTGTGGAACAAATACCAGAGTTAAATTGCACTAGCGGTATATGCGGCTATTTAGGTCTTGGCTGTGCTAATAAACCCTGCTAGTTCCATTTTTATATCAGGTGGAAAAATGATGTATATGATGTGTATTTGTGAAGATAAAGACTTCTCGAGTGAGTATTTCTAGTAAACTTTAAAATTATCTGGAGCAAATACTAGAGATAAATTGCACTAGCGGTATATACGGCTATTTAGGTCTTGGCTGTGCTAATAAAAACTGTGTCTTTCATTTTCATATCAGGTGGAAAAATGATGTAAATGTTGATGTGAATCTGTATGGATAAAGACTTTTCGAGTGAGAATTTAAAGCAAACTTTAAACATCTGTATAACAAATAATATAGATAAATTGCACTAGCGGTATATGCAGCTATTTAGGTCTTGGCTGTGCTAATAAACTCTGCGAATTTCATTTTCATATCAGGTGGAAAAATGATGTATATGATGTGTATTTGTGTACATAAAGACTTCTCGAGTGAGAATTTCTAGTAAACTATAAAATTATCTGGAGCAAATACTAGAAATAAATTGCACAAGCGGTATATACGGCTATTTATGTCTTGGCTGTACTAATAAAAGCTGCGAATTTCATTTTCATATCAGGTGGAAAAATGATGAAAATGTTGATGTGAATCTGTATGGATAAAGACTTCTCAAGTGACAATTTCTAGCAAACTTTAAAATTCTGTGGAACAAATACCAGAAATAAATTGCACTAGCGGTATATATGGCTATTTTGGTCTTGTCTGTGCTAATAAACCCTACGACTTTCATTTTCATATCAGGTGGAAAAATGATGTTAATGTTGATGTGAATCTGTATGGATAAAGACTTCTCGAGTGAGAATTTCTAGCAAACTTTAAAATTCTGTGGAACAAATACCAGAGATAAATTGCACTAGCGGTATATGCGGCTATTTTGGTCTTGGCTGTGCTAATAAACCCTGCGAATTTTATTTTCATACCAGTGGCACTATTATGGTTTTCCCTGGAAATAGGGAATTGGGAAAAATATTTTCATAGTATTTTTGTCAAAATTTTGTTTTTTTGGCCTACTAAGAAAATAAGTTTGGTGCAAAAAATTTCAAAACAAAGTGTATTGGGAAACTTTTGTTCCACAAAATTTTTATAGGGAAAAATATTTTCCCATTTAACTTTGTTTCGAAAATATTTACACCAAACTTATTTCCTCAGTAGGCCAGAAAAACACAATTTAGACAAAAATGCTATGAAAAATTTTTTCCCAATTCCCTATTCCAAGGGAAAACCAGAATAGTGCCACAGGTGGAAAAATGATGTATATGATGTGCATTTGTGTGGATAAAGAATTCTCGAGTGAGAATTTCTAGTAAACTATAAAATTATCTGGAGCAAATACAAGAGATAAATTGCACTAGCGGTATCTACGGCTATTTAGGTCTTGGCTGTGTTAATAAACCCTGCGACTTTTATTTTCATATCAGGTGGAAGAATGATGTAAATGTTGATGTGAATCTGTATGGAAAAAGACTTCTCGAGCGAGAAATTCTAGCAAACTTTAAAATTCTGTGGAACAAATACCAGAGATAAATTGCACTAGCGGTATATGCGGCTATCTAGGTTTTGGCTGTGCTAATAAACTCTTCGAATTTCATTTTCATATCAGGTGGAAAAATGATGTATATGATGTGTATTTGTGTACATAAAGACTTCCCGGGTGAGAATTTCTAGTAAACTATAAAATTATCTGGAACAAATACTAGAGATAAGTTGCACTAGCGGTATATACGGCTATTTAGGTATTGGCTGTGCTAACAAAATTCTGCGAATTTCATTTTCATATCAGGTTAAAAATGATGTAAATTTTGATGTGAATCTGTATGGATAAAGACTTCTCGAGTGAGAATTTTTAGCAAATTTTAAAATTCTGTGGAACAAATACCAGGGATAAATTGCACAAGCGGTAAATGCGGCAATTAAGGTTTTGGCTGTGCTAATAAACCCTACGAATTTCATTTTCATATCAGGTAAAAATATGATGTATATGATGTGTATTTGTGTGGATAAAGACTTCTCGAGTGAGAATTTCTATCAAAGTTTAAAATTCTGTGGAACAAATACCAGAGATAAATTGCACTAGCGGTATATACGAGTATTTAGGTCTTGACTGTGTTAATAAACTCTGCGAGTTTCATTTTCATATCAAATGGAAAAATGATGTAAATGTTGATTTGAATCTGGATGGATAAAGACTTCTCGAGTGAGAATTTCTAGCAAAGTTTAAAATTGTGTGGAACAAATACCAGAAATAAATTGCAATAGCATTTTATGCGGCTTTTTAGGTCTTGGCTGTGCTAATAAACCCTGCGAATTTCATTTTCATATCAGGTGGAAAAATGATGTAAATGTTGATGTGAATCTGTTTGGATAAAGACTTCTCGAGTGAGAATTTCTAGCAAAGTTTAAAATTCTGTGGAACAAATACCAGAGATAAATTGCACTAGCGGTATATGCGAATATTTAGGTCTTGGCTGTGCTAATAAACCCTGCGAATTTCATTTTCATATCAGGTGGAAAAATGATGTGTATGATGTGTATTTGTGTGCATAAAGACTACTCGAGTGAGAATTTCTAGTAAACTTTAAAACTCTGTGGAGCAAATACCAGAGATAAATTGCACTAGCGGTATATGCAACTATTTAGGTCTTGACTGTGCTAATAAACCCTGCGAGTTTCATTTTCATATCAAATGGAAAAATGATGTAAATGTTGATTTGAATCTGGATGGATAAAGACTTCTCGAGTGAGAATTTCTTGCAAAGTTTAAAATTCTGTGGAACAAATACCAGAAATAAATTGCAATAGCAGTATATGCGGCTATTTAGGTCTTGGCTGTGCTAATAAACCCTGCAAATTTCATTTTCATATCAGGTGGAAAAATGATGTATATGATGTGTATTTGTGTACATAAAGACTTCTCGAGTGAGAATTTCTAGTAAACTATAAAATTATCTGGAGCAAATAATAGACTACTAGAGATAAATTGCACTAGCGCTATATACGGCTATTAAGGTCTTGGCTGTGCTAATAAACCCTGCGTCTTTCATTTTCATATCAGGTGGAAAAATGATGTAAATGTTGATGTGAATCTGTATGGATAAAGACTTCTCGTGTGAGAATTTCTAGCAAAGTTTAAAATTCTGTGGAACAAATACCAGAAGTAGAATGCACTAGCGGTATATGAGGCTATTAAGGTCTTGGCTGTGCTAATAAACCCTGCGAATTTAATTTTCATATCAGGTGAAAAAATGATGTATATGATGTGTAATTTCTTACATAAAGACTTCTCGAGTGAGAATTTCTAGTAAATTATAAAATTATCTGGTGCAAATACTAGAGATAAATTGCACTAGCGGTATATACGGCTATTTAGGTATTGGCTGTGCTAATAAACCCTGCGAATTTCATTTTCATATCAGGCTAAAAATGATGTAAATTTTGATGTGAATCTGTATGGATAAAAACTTCTCGAGTGAGAATTTTTAGCAAATTTTAAAATTCTGTGGAACAAATACTAGAGATAAATTTCACTAGCGGTGTATATGCGGCTATTAAGGTTTTGGCTGTGCTAATAAACCCTGCGAATTTCATTTTCATATCAGGTAAAAAAATGATGTATATGATGTGTATTTGTGTGGATAAAGACTTCTCGAGTGAGAATTTCTATCAAAGTTTAAAATTCTGTGGAACAAATACCAGAGATAAATTGCACTAGCGGTATATACGGCTATTTAGGTCTTGGCTGTGCTAATAAACCCTGCGAATTTCATTACCATATCAGGTAGAAAAATGATGTAAATGTTGATGTGAATCTGTATGGTTAAAGACTTCTCGAGTGAGAATTTCTAGCAAAGTTTAAAATTCTGTGGAACAAATACCAGAGATAAATTGCACTAGCGGTATATGCGGCTATTTAAGTCTTGGCTTTGCTAATAAACCCTGCGAATTTTATTTTCATATCAGGTGGAAAATTGATGTATATGATGTGTATTTGTGTACATAAAGACTTCTCGAGTAAGAATTTCTAGTAAACTATAAAATTATCTGGAGCAAATACTAGAGATAAATTGCACATAGCGGTAAATACAGCTATTTAGGTCTTGGCTGTACTAATAAACTCTGCGAATTTCATTTTCATATCAGGTGGAAAAATAATGTAAATGTTCATGTAAATCTGTATAGATAAAGACTTTTCGAGTGAGAATTTTTGGCAAAGTTAAAAATTCTGTGGAACAAATACCAGAGATAAATTGCACTAGCGGTGTATACGGCTATTTAGGTCTTGGCTGTGCTAATACCCTGCGAATTTCATTTTCATATCAGGTGGAAAAATGATGTAAATGTTGATGTGGATCTGTATGGATAAAGACTTCTCGAGTGACAATTTCTAGCAAATTTTAAATTCTGTGTAACAAATACCAGAGATAAATTGCACTAGCGGTATATACGGTTATTTTGGTCTTGGCTGTGCTAATAAACCATGCGACTTTCATTTTCATATCAGGTGGAAAAATGATGTAAATGTGTATGTGAATCTGTATGGATAAAGACTTCGCGAGTGAGAATTTCTAGCAAACTTAAAAATTCTGTGGAACAAATACCAGAGATAAATTGCACTAGCGGTATATGCGGCTATTTAGGTCTTGGCTGTGCTAATAAACCCTGCGAATTTCATTTTCATACCAGTGGCCCTATTCGGTCTTTCCCTGGGAATATGGAATTGGGATAAATATTTTCATAGCATTTTTGTCAAAATTATATTTTTCTGGCCTACTGTATTAATAAGTTTAGTGCAAACGTTTTTAAAACAAAATTAATTTGGAAACTTTTGTTCCAAAAAAATTTGATAGGGAGAAACATTTTCCCATTTAACTTTGTTTCGAAAATATTACCACCAAACTTGTTCCCTCAGTAGGCCAGAAAAATATAATTTTGACAAAAATGCTATGAAAATATTTTTCCCAATTCCCTATTCCCAGGGAAACACCGAATAGGGCCACAGGTGGAAAAATGATGTATATGATGTGTACTTTTTACGCTATTTGCCGTAGGCACTTGGCGAAACACACTTATACTTAATAAACACATTTTTATTAATCACTTGTTTTTATTTCGCAGAATATTTTTCAAAAAGTTTAAAAAATCACTCGATCGATTTCGACTTGTTAGGTCATCATCAGGAGTATCTACTGAATTGTATTAGTAAAAAATTTTTGTTATATAGTAGAAAAAAGCAAAATATAAATAAAAATAAAAGAAGGAGGGAAAAAATAAGCAATAAAAATTAATCTACGGATCGCGCAGGTAGGCGATGAGTCATAGGTTGAGTAACAAAATTCAAGGTATGTTATTGCGTACGTGAGAATAGAAAAGGGCGGGGTCTGTAATTGGTGAGAACCGGATTTCTCTCTGTTCGTTAAGGATATTTTGGTTAAGAAATATTGATTTTCGAATTTCGTAAGATTCTAAGGTATCTAAACGTCTGCCTTTGGGTTGTATATGTAATATGTCTAAATTGTTCAAGCTAGCTGTATGATTTTCTGAAGTTAAATGGTTATGGGAAGTTGATTGATTGCAACCAGATAAATGTTCTTTAGCTCTAACTCTAAAATTGCGCCCAGTCTGACCAATATAGGAGAAACTACAATCATTGCAATTAATCCTATAAACGCCAGATTTGGAAAGGCGATCAACTCTAGGTTTATTGTTAAAAATCATTTTCTTTATTGTGTTATTATTATAAAAAGCAAAACTAATATTGGTATAATTGGACACGATGTTGCTAATCCGTTGGCTCGTTTTTCCTATATACTCTAAGCGACGCCAATTTTTCCGCGTTGGACTGTCCGGTGGATAAATACCCGTTAGAGTTTTACGCTTTAGCTTTTTATTTAATAACTTTAATATAGTCCTAGTTGCATATCCGTTATTTGTTGCTATTTGAAGAATTATGTTAAGCTCAGTGTTATAATTTGAATTTGACAGAGGGATGTGTATTAGTCTATCTATGAGTGAGTGGAAATCTGACATTTTAATATTATGGGGATGGTTTGAAGAACTAGGTATAACAGCGTCTGTATACATGGGTTTCCGATAAATTTTGAAGTCTAAAGTAGAATTAATCCTGGTTATTGTTATATCTAGAAAATTAATACATTTATTTTCGTCTTTTTCTAACGTAAAATCAATGGTGGGATATTGAGAATTTAACCAAGTAAGGAAAGAGTCTAACAGTCTATCAGTTCCATTCCATAGACATAATATGTCATCAACATATCTATACCAAAAGATTATATGACGAAAATAGGGATTGTTATTTGATAAGATCATTTGTTCGAAGAAATTCATGAAAATTTCAGCCAACAAAGGTGACAGAGGGGAGCCCATGGGTAGACCATCAGCGAATTTGAAATATTTATTATCAAAACAGAAATAATTTTGTTTAATACAAGTCTCAAAAACTAACTTCAGTTCACGACGTAAGCTCTCATCTACAACATCCCTATCTAAGTAATTACAAACTATTTGGGACAAAGTATTAATTGGAATAGAAGTGAAAAGACTGGCAACGTCAAATGAAACTAGTTTTGAATGTAACGGAATGTCGACGTCTTGAATTTTGTTAATCAATTCTACCGAGTTCTTAACCGAGTAAGCCGAAAAGAAATTAGTATGACAATTGAAAAAATTTATGAAACCTTTACATAGATTGTAGGCAGGAGCATTGCAATACGCTACTATTGGTCTAATCGGAATGCCTTCCTTATGGATTTTTGATAAACCATAAAGGATCGGGGCAGATGGATTCATGACAGAGTACTTCCAACCAGTTCCATCAAATAACTTCTGGCATTGGTTGATACACTTACTAACCGAAGTCTTAAAAGACTTAGTTGGATCTCTGCCAAGCTCTATTGCTTTACTTTCTGTAATAAAATCAGAAATTTTATTGCAGTAATCGACTTTTGAGAGCACGGTAATTGTATTGACTTTATCCGCTTTACACGCTATAAGGTCATGGTCACGTAGTTTTTTCTTTATCGCACCAATCACTTTGAAGTTAGTATTATTAGAAGCAGCAGAAGAAGAGAATGGTGGAGTAGAAGAGTTATCAATACCTTTCTTTATTTGTAACGCACACACTGATTTTATTTGGGTTATCTGGCCAGATAAGGCTGTTTCGGCATCTACAGCCAGATTTTCGAATGATCGAAGGTCGATTTTGTTTGGCGTAGGGGCAAAATTCACTCCGTTGCTAAGCATTTGCACCTCTGTATCACGGAAAACGACTGAGGACAAGTTCTTAAAACGTGGATGAAATTGGAAATCAGACGAACCACTATTACCTCTACGGTTAAATAAATAAGCCTTATCTCGCAACACATCCAGTTTAGCTTTTTGTTTCACATATTGAATATGTGAAATTTCAGCTACCTCTGCACGAACTTTTCTGTCCAGCCAATCGAACTCAACAGAGTGCAAACGAATTGCTAACTCAGTGTGAACAACTTTAAGATGGAGATATAAGTTGTTCCTGGTAGCATACCCTTTACGCAGCTCGTTATCCCTCCAGCTACAACGCGCTAGATTAATAGCTCTTCTTCCTTCCAAAGATTTACTATTGCATTTAATGTAAGTATAGTTAGGAAGCAATTTTAATTTTTTACAACTACTATTAAACCATATTTGATTATTATTATAACAAATTCTTACCAACAAACGACGATAAATTACGGCGAGGGTGGCCAAATCTGCCAACTTAATACTTTTTACGTTATTTGCCGTAGGCACTTGGCGAAACACACTTATACTTAATAAACACATTTTTATTAATCACTTGTTTTTGTTTCGCAGAATATTTTTCAAAAAGTTTAAAAAATCACTCGATCGATTTCGACTTGTTAGGTCATCATCAGGAGTATCTACTGAATTGTATTAGTAAAAAATTTTTGTTATATAGTAGAAAAAAGCAAAATATAAATAAAAATAAAAGAAGGAGGGAAAAAATAAGCAATAAAAATTAATCTACGGATCGCGCAGGTAGGCGATGAGTCATAGGTTGAGTAACAAAATTCAAGGTATGTTATTGCGTACGTGAGAATAGAAAAGGGCGGGGTCTGTAATTGGTGAGAACCGGATTTCTCTCTGTTCGTTAAGGATATTTTGGTTAAGAAATATTGTTTTTCGAATTTCGTAAGATTCTAAGGTATCTAAACGTCTGCCTTTGGGTTGTATATGTAATATGTCTAAATTGTTCAAGCTAGCTGTATGATTTTCTGAAGTTAAATGGTTATAGAAAGTTGATTGATTGCAACCAGATAAATGTTCTTTAGCTCTAACTCCAAAATTGCGCCCAGTTTGACCAATATAGGAGAAACTACAATCATTGCAATTAATCCTATAAACGCCAGATTTGGAAAGGCGATCAACTCTAGGTTTATTGTTAAAAATCATTTTCTTTATTGTGTTATTATTTTAAAAAGCAAAACTAATATTGGTATAATTGGACACGATGTTGCTAATCCGTTGGCTCGTTTTTCCTATATACTCTAAGCGACGCCAATTTTTTCCGAGTTGGACTGTCCGGTGGATAAATACCCGTTAGAGTTTTACGCTTTAGCTTTTTATTTAATAACTTTAATATAGTCCTAGTTGCATATCCGTTATTTGTTGCTATTTGAAGAATTATGTTAAGCTCAGTGTTATAATTTGAATTTGACAGAGGGATGTTTATTAGTCTATCTATGAGTGAGTGGAAAGCTGACATTTTAATATTATGGGGATGGTTTGAAGAACTAGGTATAACAGCGTCTGTATACGTGGGTTACCGATAAATTTTGAAGTCTAAAGTAGAATTAATCCTGGTTATTGTTATATCTAGAAAATTAATACATTTATTTTCGTCTTTTTCTAACGTAAAATCAATGGTGGGATATTGAGAATTTAACCAAGTAAGGAAAGAGTCTAACAGTCTATCAGTTCCATTCCATAGACATAATATGTCATCAACATATCTATACCAAAAGATTATATGACGAAAATAGGGATTGTTATTTGATAAGATCATTTGTTCGAAGAAATTCATGAAAATTTCAGCCAACAAAGGTGACAGAAGGGAGCCCATGGGTAGACCATCAGCGAATTTGAAATATTTATTATCAAAACAGAAGTAATTTTGTTTATTACAAGTCTCAAAAACTAACTTCAGTTCACGACGTAAGCTCTCATCTACAACATCCCTATCTAAGTAATTACAAACTATTTGGGACAAAGTATTAATTGGAATAGAAGTGAAAAGACTGGCAACGTCAAATGAAACTAGTTTTGAATGTAACGGAATGTCGACGTCTTGAATTTTGTTAATCAATTCTACCGAGTTCTTAACCGAGTAAGCCGAAAAGAAATTAGTATGACAATTAAAAAATTTATGAAACCCTTACATAGCTTGTAGGCAGGAGCATTGCAATACGCTACTATTGGTCTAATCGGACTGCCTTCCTTATGGATTTTTGGTAAACCATAAAGGATCGGGGCAGATGGATTCATGACAGAGTACTTCCAACCAGTTCCATCAAATAACTTCTGGCATTGGTTGATACACTTACTAACCGAAGTCTTAAAAGACTTAGTTGGATCTCTGCCAAGCTCTATTGCTTTACTTTCTGTAATAAAATCAGAAATTTTATTGCAGTAATCGACTTTTGTGAGCACGGTAATTGTATTGCTTTTTTCCGCTTTACACGCTATAAGGTCATGGTCACGTAGTTTTTTCTTTATCGCACCAATCACTTTGAAGTTAGTATTATTAGAAGCAGCAGAAGAAGAGAATGGTGGAGTAGAAGAGTTATCAATACCTTTCTTTATTTGTAACGCACACACTGATTTTATTTGGGTTATCTGGCCAGATAAGGCTGTTTCGGCATCTACAGCCAGATTTTCGAATGATCGAAGGTCGATTTTGTTTGGCGTAGGGGCAAAATTCACTCCGTTGCTAAGCATTTGCACCTCTGTATCACGGAAAACGACTGAGGACAAGTTCTTAAAACGTGGATGAAATTGGAAATCAGACGAACCACTATTACCTCTACGGTTAAATGGATAAGCCTTATCTCGCAACACATCCAGTTTAGCTTTTTGTTTCACATATTGAATATGTGAAATTTCAGCTACCTCTGCACGAACTTTTCTGTCCAGCCAATCGAACTCAACAGAGTGCAAACGAATTGCTAACTCAGTGTGAACAACTTTAAGATGGAGATATAAGTTGTTCCTGGTAGCATACTTTTAACTTTTAGCAATAACTTTTTGAAAAATATTCTGCGAAACAAAAACAAGTGATTAATAAAAATGTGTTTATTAAGTATAAGTGTGTTTCGCCAAGTGCCTACGGCAAATAGCGTAAAAAGTATTTAGTTGGCAGATTTGGCCACCCTCGCCGTAATTTATCGTCGTTTGTTGGTAAGAATTTGTTATAATAATAATCAAATATGGTTTAATAGTAGTTGTAAAAAATTAAAATTGCTTCCTAACTATACTAACATTAAATGCAATAGTAAATCTTTGGAAGGAAGAAGAGCTATCAATCTAGCGCGTTGTAGCTGGATGGATAACGAGCTGCGTAAAGGGTATGCTACCAGGAACAACTTATATCTCCATCTTAAAGTTGTTCACACTGAGTTAGCAATTCGTTTGCACTCTGTTGAGTTCGATTGGCTGGACAGAAAAGTTCGTGCAGAGGTAGCTGAAATTTCACATATTCAATATGTGAAACAAAAAGCTAAACTGGATGTGTTGCGAGATAAGGCTTATCCATTTAACCGTAGAGGTAATAGTGGTTCGTCTGATTTCCAATTTCATCCACGTTTTAAGAACTAGTCCTCAGTCGTTTTCCGTGATACAGAGGTGCAAATGCTTAGCAACGGAGTAAATTTTGCCCCTACGCCAAACAAAATCGACCTTCGATCATTCGAAAATCTAGCTGTAGATGCCGAAACAGCCTTATCTGGCCAAATAACCCAAATAAAATCAGTGTGTGCGTTACAAATAAAGAAAGGTATTGATAACTCTTCTACTCCACCATTCTCTTCTTCTGCTGCTTCTAATAATACTAACTTCAAAGTGATTGGTGCGATAAAGAAAAAACGACGTGACCATGACCTTATAGCGTGTAAAGCGGATAAAGGCAATACAATTACCGTGCTCACAAAAGTCGATTACTGCAATAAAATTTCTGATTTTATTACAGAAAGTAAAGCAATAGAGCTTGGCAGAGATCCAACTAAGTCTTTTAAGACTTCGGTTAGTAAGTGTATCAACCAATGCCAGAAGTTATTTGATGGAACTGGTTGGAAGTACTCTGTCATGAATCCATCTGCCCCGATCCTTTATGGTTTATCAAAAATCCATAAGGAAGGCATTCCGATTAGACCAATAGTAGCGTATTGCAATGCTCCTGCCTACAAGCTATGTAAGGGTTTCATAAATTTTTTCAATTGTCATACTAATTTCTTTTCGGATTACTCGGTTAAGAACTCGGTAGAATTGATTAACAAAATTCAAGACGTCGACATTCCGTTACATTCAAAACAAGTTTCATTTGACGTTGCCAGTCTTTTCACTTCTATTCCAATTAATACTTTGTCCCAAATAGTTTTTAATTACTTAGATAGGGATGTTGTAGATGAGAGCTTACCTCGTGAACTGAAGTTAGTTTTTGAGACTTGTATTAAACAAAATTATTTCTGTTTTGATAATAAATATTTCAAATTCGCTGATGGTCTACCCATGGGCTCCTCTCTGTCACCTTTGTTGGCTGAAATTTTCATGAATTTCTTCGAACAAATGATCTTATCAAATAACAATCCCTATTTTCGTCATATAATATTTTGGTATAGATATGTTGATGACATATTATGTCTATGGAATGGAACTGATAGACTGTTAGACTCTTTCCTTACTTGGTTAAATTCTCAATATCCCACCATTGATTTTACGTTAGAAAAAGACGAAAATAAATGTATTAATTTTCTAGATATAACAATAACCAGGATTAATTCTACTTTAGACTTCAAAATTTATCGGTAACCCACGTATACAGACGCTGTTATACCTAGTTCTTCAAACCATCCCCATAATATTAAAATGTCAGCTTTCCACTCACTCATAGATAGACTAATAAACATCCCTCTGTCAAATTCAAATTATAACACTGAGCTTAACATAATTCTTCAAATAGCAACAAATAACGGATATGCAACTAGGACTATATTAAAGTTATTAAATAAAAAGCTAAAGCGTAAAACTCTAACGGGTATATATCCACCGCACAGTCCAACGCGGAAAAATTGGCGTCGCTTAGAGTATATAGGAAAAACGAGCCAACGCATTAGCAACATTGTGTCCAATTATACCAATATTAGTTTTGCTTTTTATAATAATAACACAATAAAGAAAATGATTTTTAACAATAAACCTAGAGTTGATCGCCTTTCCAAATCTGGCGTTTATAGGATTAATTGCAATGATTGTAGTTTCTCCTATATTGGTCAGACTGGGCGCAATTTTGGAGTTAGAGCTAAAGAACATTTATCTGGTTGCAATCAATCAACTTTCCATAACCATTTAACTTCAGAAAATCATACAGCTAGCTTGAACAATTTAGACATATTACATATACAACCCAAAGGCAGACGTTTAGATACCTTAGAATCTTACGAAATTCGAAAATCAATATTTCTTAACCAAAATATCCTTAACGAACAGAGATAAATCCGGTTCTCATAAATTACAGACCCCGCCCTTTTCTATTCTCACGTACGCAATAACATACCTTGAATTTTGTTACTCAACCTATGACTCATCGCCTACCTGCGCGATCCGTAGATTAATTTTTATTGCTTATTTTTTCCCTCCTTCTTTTATTTTTATTTATATTTTGCTTTTTTCTACTATATAACAAAAAATTTTTACTAATACAATTCAGTAGATACCTAACCTAGATAACCTAGATGACCTAACAAGTCGAAATCGATCGAGTGATTTTTTAAACTTTTTGAAAAATATTCTGCGAAACAAAAACAAGTGATTAATAAAAATGTGTTTATTAAGTATATGATGTGTATTTGTGTACATAAAGACTTCTCGAGTGAGAATTTCTAGTAAACTTTAAAACTATCTGGAGCAAATACTAGAGATAAATTGCACTAGCGGTATATACGGCTATTTAGGTCTTGGCAGTGCTAATAAACTCTGCGACTTTTATTTTCATATCAGGTGGAAAAATGATGTAAATGTTGGTGTGAATCTGTATGGATAAAGACTTCTCGAGTGAGAATTTCTAGCAAATTTTAAAATTCTGTGGAACAAATACCAGAGATAAATTGCACTAGCGGTGTATTGCGGCTATTTAGGTTTTGGCTGTGCCAATAAACCCTGCGAATTTCATTTTCATATCAGGTGGAAAAATGATGTATATGATGTGTAATTGTGTACATAAAGACTTCTCCTGTGAGAATTTCTAGTAAACTATAAAATTATCTGGAGCAAATACTAGAGATAAATTGCACTAGCGGTATATGCGGCTATTTAGGTCTTGGCTGTGCTAATAAACCCTGCGAATTTCATTTTCATATCAGGTGGATAAATGATGTATATGATGTGTATTTTTGTGCATAAAGACTTCTCGAGTGAGAATTTCTAGTAAAATATAAAATTATATGGAGCAAATACTAGAGATTAATTGCAATAGCGGTATTTACGGCTATTCTGGTCTTGGATGTGCTAATAAACCCTGCGAATTTCATTTTGATATCAGGTGGAAAAGTGATGTAAATGTTGATGTAAATCTGTATGGATAAACACTTCTCGAGTGAGAATTTCTAGCAAACTTTAAAATTCTGTGGAACAAATACCAGAGATAAATTGCACTAGCGGTATAAAAAACTATTAAGGTCTTGGCTGTGCTAATAAACCATGCGAGTTTCATTTTCATATCAGTTGAAAAAATGATGTAAATGTTGATGTGAATCTGTATGGATAAAGACTTCTCGAGTGACAATTTGTGGCAAATTTTAAAATTCTGTGGAACAAATACCAGAGTTAAATTGCACTAGCGGTATATGCGGCTATTTAGGTCTTGGCTGTGCTAATAAACCCTGCTATTTTTATTTTCATATCAGGTGGAAAAATGATGTATATGATGTGTATTTGTTTGGATAAAGAATTCTCGAGTGAATATTTCTAGTAAATTATAAAATTATCTGGAGCAAATACTAGAGATAAATTGCTCTAGCGGTATATAGGGCTATTTAGGTCTTGGCTGTGCTAATAAACCGTGCGAATTTTATTTTCATATCAGGTGAAAAAATGATGTAAATGTTGATGTGAATCTGTATGGATAAAGACTTCTCGAGTGAGAATTTCTTGCAAACTTTAAAATTCTGTATAACAAATAATAGAGATAAATTGCACTAGCGGTATATGCAGCTATTTAGGTCTTGGCTGTGCTAATAAACCCTGCGAATTTTATTTTCATATCAGGTGGAAAAATGATGTATATGATGTGTATTTGTGTACATAAAGACTACTCGAGTGAGAATTTCTAGCAAACTTTAAAATTCTGTGGAACAAATACCAGAGTTAAATTGCACTAGCGGTATATGCGGCTATTTAGGTCTTGGCTGTGCTAATAAACCCTGCGAATTTTATTTTCATATCAGGTGGAAAAATGATGTATATGATGTGTATTTGTGTGGATAAAGACTTCTCGAGTGAGAATTTCTAGCAAAGTTTAAAATTCTGTGAAACAAATACCAGAGATAAATTGCACTAGCGATATATGTGGCTATTTAGGTCTTGGCTGTGCTAATAAACCCTGCGAATTTCATTCTCATATCAGGTGGAAAAATGATGTATATGATGTGTATTTGTGTGGATAAAGACTTCTCGAGTGAGAATTTCTAGTAAACTATAAAATTATCTGGAGCAAATACTAGAAATAAATTGCACTAGCGGTAGATACGGCTATTTAGGTCTTGGCTGTGCTAATAAACCCTGCGACCTTCATTATCATATCAGGTGGAAAAATGATGTAAATGTTGATGTGAATCTGTATGGATAAAGACTTCTCGAGTGAGAATTTCTAGCAAAGTTTAAAATTCTGTGGAACAAATACCAGAGATAAATTGCACTAGCGGTATATGTGGCTATCTAGGTCTTGGCTGTGCTAATAAACCCTGCGAATTTCATTTTCATATCAGGTGGAAAAATGATGTATATGATGTGTATTTGTGTGGATAAAGACTTCTCGAGTTAGAATTTCTAGTAAACTATAAAATTATCTGGAGCAAATAATAGAGATAAATTGCACTAGCGGTAAATACAGCTATTTAGGTCTTGGCTGTGCTAATAAACCCTGCTAATTTCATTTTCATACCAGTGGCCCTATTATGTCTTTCCCTGGGAATAGTGAATTGGGAAAAATATTTTCATAGCATTTTTGTCAAAATTATATTTTTCTGGCCTACTGAAGGAATAAGTTTAGTGCAAACTTTTTTAAAACAAAGTTAATTGGGAAACTTTTGTTCCAAAAAAATTTGATAGGGAGAAATATTTTCCCATTTAACATTGTTTCGAAAATATTAAGACCAAACTTGTTCCCTCAGTAGGCCAGAAAAATATAATTTTGACAAAAATGCCATGAAAATATTTTTCCCAATTCCCTATTCCCAGGGTAAGACCGAATAGGGCCACAGGTGGAAAAATGATGTATATGATGTGTATTTGTGTGGATAAAAACTTCTCGAGTGAGAATTTTTAGTAAACTTTAAAATTATCTGGAGCAAATACTAGAGATAAATTGCACTAGCGGTATATACGGCTATTTAGGTCTTGGCTGTGCTAATAAACCCTGCGACTTTTATTTTCATATCAGGTGGAAAAATGATATAAATGTTGATGTGAATCTGTATGGATAAAGACTTCTCGAGTGAGAATTTCTAGCAAATTTTAAAATTCTGTGGAACAAATACCAGAGATAAATTGCACTAGCGGTATATGCGGCTATTTAGGTTTTGGCTGTGCCAATAAACCATGCGAATTTCATTTTCATATCAGGTGGAAAAATGATGTATATGATGTGTATTTGTGTACATAAAGACTTCTCCAGTGAGAATTTCTAGTAAACTATAAAATTACCTGGAGCAAATACAAGAGATAAATTGCACTAGCGGTATATACGGCTATTTAGGTCTTGGCTGTGCTAATAAACCTGGCGAATCTCATTTTCATATCAGGTCGAAAAATCATGTATATGATGTGTATTTGTGTGCATAAAGACTTCTCGAGTGAGAATTTCTAGTAAAATATAAAATTATATGGAGCAAATACTAAAAAAAAATTGCAGTAGCGGTATATACGGCTATTTTGGTCTTGGCTGTGCTAATAAACCCTGCGAATTTCATTTTTATATCAGGTGGAAAAGTGATGTAAATGTTGATGTGAATCTGTATGGATAAAGACTTCTCGAGTGAGAATTTCTAGCAAATTTTAAAATTCTGTGGAACAAATACCAGAAATAAATTGCACTAGCGGTATATAAGGCTATTTAGGTTTTGGCTGTGCTAATAAACCCTGCGAGTTTCATTTTCATATCAGGTAGAAAAATGATGTAAATGTTGATGTGAATCTGTATGGATAAAGAATTCCCGAGTGAGAATTTCTAGCAAACTTTAAAATTCTGTGGAACAAATACCAGAGTTAAATTGCACTAGCGGTATATGCGGCTATTTAGGTCTTGGCTGTTCTAATAAACCCTGCGAATTTTATTTTCATATCAGGTGGAAAAATGATGTATATGATGTGTATTTGTGTGCAAAAAGACTTCTCGAGTGAGAATTTCCAGTAAAATATAAAATTATATGGAGCAAATACTAGAGATAAATTGCACTAGCGGTATATACGGCTATTTTGGTCTTGGCTGTGCAAATAAACCCTGCGAATTTCATTTTCATATCAGGTGGAAAAGTGTTGTAAATGTTGATGTGAATCTGTATGGATAAACACTTCTCGAGTGAGAATTTCTAGCAAACTTTAAAATTCTGTGGAACAAATACCAGAGATAAATTGTACTAGCGGTATATACGGCTATTTAGGTCTTGGCTGTGCTAATAAACCCTGCGAGTTTCATTTTCATATCATTTAGAAAAATGATGTATATGTTGATGTGAATCTGTATGGATAAAGACTTCTCGAGTGACAATTTCTAGCAAACTTTAAAATTTTGTGGAACAAATACCAGAGATAAATTGCACTAGCGGTATATGCAGCTATTTAGGTTTTGGCAGTGCTAACAAACCCTGCGAATTTCATTATCATATCAGGTGGAAAAATGATGTATATGATGTGTATTTGTGTACATAAAGACTTCTCGAGTGAGAATTTTTAGTAAAGTATAAAATTCTGTGAAGCAAATAATAGAGATAAATTGCACTAGCGGTATATACGGCTATTAAGGTCTTGGCTGTGCTAACAAACCCTGCGAATTTCATTTTCATATCATGTGGAAAAATGATGTATATGATGTGTATTTGTGAACATAAAAACTACTCCAGTGAGAATTTCTAGTAAATTATAAAATTATCTATAGCAAATACTAGAGATAAATTGAACTAGCGGTATATACGGCTATTTAGGTCTTGGCTGTGCTAATAAACCCTGCTAATTTCATTTTCATATCACGTGGAAAAATCATGTATATGATGTGTATTTGTGTGCATAAAGACTTCTCGAGTTAGAATTTCTAGTAAAATATAAAATTATATGGAGCAAATACTAGAGATAAATTGCACTAGCGGTATATACGGCTATTTTAGTCTTGGCTATGCTAATAAACCCTGCGAATTTCATTTTTATATCAGGTGGAAAAGTGATGTAAATGTTGATGTGAATCTGTATGGATAAAGAGTTCTCGAGTGAGAATTTCTACCAAATTTTAAAATTCTGTGGAACAAATACCAGAGATAAATTGCACTAGCGGTATATACGGCTATTTAGGCCTTGTCTGTGCTAATAAACCCTGCGAGTCTCATTTTCATATCAGGTAGAAAAATGATGTAAATGTTGATGTGAATCTGTATGGATAAAGACTTCTCGAATGACAATTTCTAGCAAAATTTAAAATTCTGTGGAAGTAATACCAGAGTTAAATTGCACTAGCGGTATATGCGGCTATTTAGGTATTAGCTGTGCTAATAAACCCTGCGAATTTCATTTTCATATCAGGTGGAAAAATGATGTATATGATGTGTATTTGTGTGCATAAAGACTTCTCGAGTGAGAATTTCCAATAAATTATAAAATTATATGGAGCAAATACTAGAGATAAATGGCACTAGCGTTATATACGGCTATTTTGGTCTTGGCTGTACTAATAAACTCTGCGAATTTCATTTTCATATCAGGTGGAAAAGTGTTGTAAATGTTGGTGTGAATCTGTATGGATAAACACTTCTCGAGTGAGAATTTCTAGCAAACTTTAAAATTCTGTGGAAAAAATACCAGAGATAAATTGCACTAGCGGTATATACGGCTATTTAGGTCTTGGCTGTGCTAATAAACCCTGCGAGCTTCATTTTCATATCAGGTAGTAAAATGATGTAAATGTTGATGTGAATCTGTATGGATAAAGACTTCTTGAGTGACAATTTCTAGCAAAGTTTAAAATTCTGTGGAACAAATACCAGAAATAAATTGCACTAACGGTATATGCGGCTATTTAGGTTTTGGCTGTGCTAATAAACCCTGCGAATTTCATTATCATATCAGGTGGAAAAATGATGTATATGATGAGTATTTGTGTACATAAAGACTTCTCGAGTGAGAATTTCTAGTAAACTATAAAATTCTGTGAAGCAAATACTAGATAAAAATTGCACTATCGGTATATGCGGCTATTAAAGTCTTGGTTGTGCTAATGAACCTTGCGAATTTCATTTTCATATCAGGTGGAAAAATGATGTATATGATGTGTATTTGTGTACAAAAAGACTTCTCGAGTGAGAATTTATAGCAAAATTTAAAATTCTATAGAACAAATGCCAAAGATAAATTGCATTAGCATTATATACGGCTATTTAGGTCTTGGCTGTGCTAATAACCCCTGCAAATTTTATTTTCATATTAGGTGGAAAAATGATGTAAATGATTTGTATTTGTGTGCATAAAGACTTCTCGAGTGAGAATTTCCAGTAAATTATAAAATTATTTTGAGCAAATACTAGAGATAAATTGCAGTAGCAGTATATACGGCTATTAATGTCTTGGCTGTGCTAATAAACCCTGCGAATTTCATTTTCATATCAGGTGGAAAAATTATGTATATGATGTGTATTTGTGTACATAAAGACTTCTCGAGTGAGAATTTCTAGTAAATTATAAAATTATCTGGAGCAAATACTAGAGATGAATTGCACTAGCGGTATATACGGCTATTTAGGCCTTGGCTGTGCTAATAAACCCTGCGATCTACATATTCATATCTGGTGGAATAATGATATATATGATGTGTATTTGGGTACATAAAGACTTCTCGAGTGAGAATTTATAGCAAAATTTAATACTCTATAGAACAAATACCAGAGATAAATTGCACTAGCATTATATACGGCTATTTAGGTCTTGGCTGTGCTAATAAACCCTGCGAATTTCATTTTCATATTAGGTGGAAAAATTATGTAAATGGTGTGTATTTGTGTGCATAAAGACTTCTCGAGTGAGAATTTCCAGTAAATTATAAAATTATATGGAGCAAGTACTAGAGATAAATTGCACTAGCGGTATATGCGGCTATTAAAGTCTTGGCTGTGCTAATAAACCCTGCGAATTTCATTTTCATATCAGGTGGAAAAATTATGTAAATGTTGATTTGAATCTGTATGGATAAAGACTTCTCGAGTGAGAATTTCTAGCAAATTTTAAAATTCTGTGGAACAAATACTAGAAATAAATTGCACTAGCGGTATATAAAGCTATAAAGGTCTTGGCTGTGCTAATAAATCATGCGAGTTTCATTTTCATATCAGGTGAAAAAATGATGTAAATGTTGATGTGAATCTGTATGGATAAAGACTTCTCGAGTGACAATTTCTAGCAAATTTTAAAATTCTGTGGAACAAATACCAGAGTTAAATTGCACTAGCGGTATATGCGGCTATTTAGGTCTTGGCTGTGCTAATAAACCCTGCTAGTTCCATTTTCATATCAGGTGGAAAAATGATGTATATGATGTGTATTTGTGAGGATAAAGACTTCTCGAGTGAGTATTTCTAGTAAACTTTAAAATTATCTGGAGCAAATACTAGAGATAAATTGCACTAGCGGTATATACGGCTATTTAGGTCTTGGCTGTGCTAATAAAAACTGTGACTTTCATTTTCATATCAGGTGGAAAAATGATGTAAATGTTGATGTGAATCTGTATGGATAAAGACTTCTCGAGTGAGAATTTCAAGCAAACTTTAAACATCTGTATAACAAATAAGAGAGATAAATTGCACTAGCGGTATATGCAGCTATTTAGGTCCTGGCTGTGCTAATAAACTCTGCGAATTTTATTTTCATATCAGGTGGAAAAATGATGTATATGATGTGTATTTCTGTACATAAAGACTACTCGAGTGAGAATTTTTAGTAAAATATAAAATTATCTGGTGCAAATACTAGAGATAAATTGCACTAGCGGTATATACGGCTATTTAGGTCTTGGCTGTGCTAATAAACCCTGCGACTTTCATTTTCATATCAGGTGGAAAAATGATTTAAATGTTGATGTGAATCTGTATGGATAACGACTTCTCGAGTAAGAATTTCTAGCAAATTTTAAAATTCTATGGAACAAATACCAGAGATAAATTGCACTAGCGGTATATGCGGCTATTTAGGTATTGGCTGTGCTAATAAATTTTACGAATTTCTTTCTCATATCAGGTGGAAAAATGATGTATATGATGTGTATTTGTGTACATAAAGACTTCTCGAGTGAGAATTTCTATTAAATTATAGAATTATCTGGAGCAAATACTAAAAATGAATTGCACTAGCGGTATATACGGCTATTTAGGTCTTGGCTGTGCTAATAAACCCTGCGAATTTCATTTTCATATCAGGTGGAAAAATGATGTATATGATGTGTATTTGTGTACATAAAGACTTTTCGAGTGAGAATTTCTAGTAAATTATAAAATGAACTAGAGCAAATACTAGAGATAAATTGCACAAGCGGTATATACGGCTATTTATGTCTTGGCTGTACTAATAAAAGCTGCGAATTTCATTTTCATATCAGGTAGAAAACTGATGTAAATGTTGATGTGAATCTGTATGGATAAAGACTTCTCGAGTGAGAATTTCTAGCAAATTTTAAAATTCTGTGGAACAAATACCAGAGATAAATTGCACTAGCGGTATATGCGGCTATTTAGGTTTAGGCTGTGCCAATAAACCATGCGAATTTCATTTTCATATCAGGTGGAAAAATGATGTATATGATGTGTATTTGTGTACATAAAGACTTCTCCAGTGAGAATTTCTAGTAAACTATAAAATTACCTGGAGCAAATACAAGAGATAAATTGCACTAGCGGTATATACGGCTATTTAGGTCTTGGCTGTGCTAATAAACCTGGCGAATCTCATTTTCATATCAGGTCGAAAAATCATGTATATGATGTGTATTTGTGTGCATAAAGACTTCTCGAGTGAGAATTTCTAGTAAAATATAAAATTATATGGAGCAAATACTAAAAAAAAATTGCAGTAGCGGTATATACGGCTATTTTGGTCTTGGCTGTGCTAATAAACCCTGCGAATTTCATTTTTATATCAGGTGGAAAATTGATGTAAATGTTGATGTGAATCTGTATGGATAAAGACTTCTCGAGTGAGAATTTCTAGCAAATTTTAAAATTCTGTGGAACAAATACCAGAAATAAATTGCACTAGCGGTATATAAGGCTATTTAGGTTTTGGCTGTGCTAATAAACCCTGCGAGTTTCATTTTCATATCAGGTAGAAAAATGATGTAAATGTTGATGTGAATCTGTATGGATAAAGAATTCCCGAGTGAGAATTTCTAGCAAACTTTAAAATTCTGTGGAACAAATATCAGAGTTAAATTGCACTAGCGGTATATGCGGCTATTTAGGTCTTGGCTGTTCTAATAAACCCTGCGAATTTTATTTTCATATCAGGTGGAAAAATGATGTATATGATGTGTATTTGTGTGCAAAAAGACTTCTCGAGTGAGAATTTCCAGTAAAATATAAAATTATATGGAGCAAATACTAGAGATAAATTGCACTAGCGGTATATACGGCTATTTTGGTCTTGGCTGTGCAAATAAACCCTGCGAATTTCATTTTCATATCAGGTGGAAAAGTGTTGTAAATGTTGATGTGAATCTGTATGGATAAACACTTCTCGAGTGAGAATTTCTAGCAAACTTTAAAATTCTGTGGAACAAATATCAGAGATAAATTGTACTAGCGGTATATACGGCTATTTAGGTCTTAGCTGTGCTAATAAACCCTGCGAGTTTCATTTTCATATCATTTAGAAAAATGATGTATATGTTGATGTGAATCTGTATGGATAAAGACTTCTCGAGTGACAATTTCTAGCAAACTTTAAAATTTTGTGGAACAAATACCAGAGATAAATTGCACTAGCGGTATATGCAGCTATTTAGGTTTTGGCAGTGCTAACAAACCCTGCGAATTTCATTATCATATCAGGTGGAAAAATGATGTATATGATGTGTATTTGTGTACATAAAGACTTCTCGAGTGAGAATTTTTAGTAAAGTATAAAATTCTGTGAAGCAAATAATAGAGATAAATTGCACTAGCGGTATATACGGCTATTAAGGTCTTGGCTGTGCTAACAAACCCTGCGAATTTCATTTTCATATCATGTGGAAAAATGATGTATATGATGTGTATTTGTGAACATAAAAACTACTCCAGTGAGAATTTCTAGTAAATTATAAAATTATCTATAGCAAATACTAGAGATAAATTGAACTAGCGGTATATACGGCTATTTAGGTCTTGGCTGTGCTAATAAACCCTGCTAATTTCATTTTCATATCACGTGGAAAAATCATGTATATGATGTGTATTTGTGTGCATAAAGACTTCTCGAGTTAGAATTTCTAGTAAAATATAAAATTATATGGAGCAAATACTAGAGATAAATTGCACTAGCGGTATATACGGCTATTTTAGTCTTGGCTATGCTAATAAACCCTGCGAATTTCATTTTTATATCAGGTGGAAAAGTGATGTAAATGTTGATGTGAATCTGTATGGATAAAGAGTTCTCGAGTGAGAATTTCTACCAAATTTTAAAATTCTGTGGAACAAATACCAGAGATAAATTGCACTAGCGGTATATACGGCTATTTAGGCCTTGTCTGTGCTAATAAACCCTGCGAGTCTCATTTTCATATCAGGTAGAAAAATGATGTAAATGTTGATGTGAATCTGTATGGATAAAGACTTCTCGAATGACAATTTCTAGCAAAATTTAAAATTCTGTGGAAGTAATACCAGAGTTAAATTGCACTAGCGGTATATGCGGCTATTTAGGTATTAGCTGTGCTAATAAACCCTGCGAATTTCATTTTCATATCAGGTGGAAAAATGATGTATATGATGTGTATTTGTGTGCATAAAGACTTCTCGAGTGAGAATTTCCAATAAATTATAAAATTATATGGAGCAAATACTAGAGATAAATGGCACTAGCGTTATATACGGCTATTTTGGTCTTGGCTGTACTAATAAACTCTGCGAATTTCATTTTCATATCAGGTGGAAAAGTGTTGTAAATGTTGGTGTGAATCTGTATGGATAAACACTTCTCGAGTGAGAATTTCTAGCAAACTTTAAAATTCTGTGGAAAAAATACCAGAGATAAATTGCACTAGCGGTATATACGGCTATTTAGGTCTTGGCTGTGCTAATAAACCCTGCGAGCTTCATTTTCATATCAGGTAGTAAAATGATGTAAATGTTGATGTGAATCTGTATGGATAAAGACTTCTTGAGTGACAATTTGTATCAAAGTTTAAAATTCTGTGGAACAAATACCAGAAATAAATTGCACTAACGGTATATGCGGCTATTTAGGTTTTGGCTGTGCTAATAAACCCTGCGAATTTCATTATCATATCAGGTGGAAAAATGATGTATATGATGAGTATTTGTGTACATAAAGACTTCTCGAGTGAGAATTTCTAGTAAACTATAAAATTCTGTGAAGCAAATACTAGATAAAAATTGCACTATCGGTATATGCGGCTATTAAAGTCTTGGTTGTGCTAATGAACCTTGCGAATTTCATTTTCATATCAGGTGGAAAAATGATGTATATGATGTGTATTTGTGTACAAAAAGACTTCTCGAGTGAGAATTTATAGCAAAATTTAAAATTCTATAGAACAAATGCCAAAGATAAATTGCATTAGCATTATATACGGCTATTTAGGTCTTGGCTGTGCTAATAACCCCTGCGAATTTTATTTTCATATTAGGTGGAAAAATGATGTAAATGATTTGTATTTGTGTGCATAAAGACTTCTCGAGTGAGAATTTCCAGTAAATTATAAAATTATTTTGAGCAAATACTAGAGATAAATTGCAGTAGCAGTATATACGGCTATTAATGTCTTGGCTGTGCTAATAAACCCTGCGAATTTCATTTTCATATCAGGTGGAAAAATTATGTATATGATGTGTATTTGTGTACATAAAGACTTCTCGAGTGAGAATTTCTAGTAAATTATAAAATTATCTGGAGCAAATACTAGAGATGAATTGCACTAGCGGTATATACGGCTATTTAGGCCTTGGCTGTGCTAATAAACCCTGCGATCTACATATTCATATCTGGTGGAATAATGATATATATGATGTGTATTTGGGTACATAAAGACTTCTCGAGTGAGAATTTATAGCAAAATTTAATACTCTATAGAACAAATACCAGAGATAAATTGCACTAGCATTATATACGGCTATTTAGGTCTTGGCTGTGCTAATAAACCCTGCGAATTTCATTTTCATATTAGGTGGAAAAATTATGTAAATGGTGTGTATTTGTGTGCATAAAGACTTCTCGAGTGAGAATTTCCAGTAAATTATAAAATTATATGGAGCAAGTACTAGAGATAAATTGCACTAGCGGTATATGCGGCTATTAAAGTCTTGGCTGTGCTAATAAACCCTGCGAATTTCATTTTCATATCAGGTGGAAAAATTATGTAAATGTTGATTTGAATCTGTATGGATAAAGACTTCTCGAGTGAGAATTTCTAGCAAACTTTAAAATTCTGTGGAACAAATACTAGAAATAAATTGCACTAGCGGTATATAAAGCTATAAAGGTCTTGGCTGTGCTAATAAATCATGCGAGTTTCATTTTCATATCAGGTGAAAAAATGATGTAAATGTTGATGTGAATCTGTATGGATAAAGACTTCTCGAGTGACAATTTCTAGCAAATTTTAAAATTCTGTGGAACAAATACCAGAATTAAATTGCACTAGCGGTATATGCGGCTATTTAGGTTTTGGCTGTGCTAATAAACCCTGCGAATTTCATTATCATATCAGGTGGAAAAATGATGTATATGATGAGTATTTGTGTACATAAAGACTTCTCGAGTGAGAATTTCTAGTAAACTATAAAATTCTGTGAAGCAAATACTAGATAAAAATTGCACTATCGGTATATGCGGCTATTAAAGTCTTGGTTGTGCTAATGAACCTTGCGAATTTCATTTTCATATCAGGTGGAAAAATGATGTATATGATGTGTATTTGTGTACAAAAAGACTTCTCGAGTGAGAATTTATAGCAAAATTTAAAATTCTATAGAACAAATGCCAAAGATAAATTGCATTAGCATTATATACGGCTATTTAGGTCTTGGCTGTGCTAATAACCCCTGCAAATTTTATTTTCATATTAGGTGGAAAAATGATGTAAATGATTTGTATTTGTGTGCATAAAGACTTCTCGAGTGAGAATTTCCAGTAAATTATAAAATTATTTTGAGCAAATACTAGAGATAAATTGCAGTAGCAGTATATACGGCTATTAATGTCTTGGCTGTGCTAATAAACCCTGCGAATTTCATTTTCATATCAGGTGGAAAAATTATGTATATGATGTGTATTTGTGTACATAAAGACTTCTCGAGTGAGAATTTCTAGTAAATTATAAAATTATCTGGAGCAAATACTAGAGATGAATTGCACTAGCGGTATATACGGCTATTTAGGCCTTGGCTGTGCTAATAAACCCTGCGATCTACATATTCATATCTGGTGGAATAATGATATATATGATGTGTATTTGGGTACATAAAGACTTCTCGAGTGAGAATTTATAGCAAAATTTAATACTCTATAGAACAAATACCAGAGATAAATTGCACTAGCATTATATACGGCTATTTAGGTCTTGGCTGTGCTAATAAACCCTGCGAATTTCATTTTCATATTAGGTGGAAAAATTATGTAAATGGTGTGTATTTGTGTGCATAAAGACTTCTCGAGTGAGAATTTCCAGTAAATTATAAAATTATATGGAGCAAGTACTAGAGATAAATTGCACTAGCGGTATATGCGGCTATTAAAGTCTTGGCTGTGCTAATAAACCCTGCGAATTTCATTTTCATATCAGGTGGAAAAATTATGTAAATGTTGATTTGAATCTGTATGGATAAAGACTTCTCGAGTGAGAATTTCTAGCAAATTTTAAAATTCTGTGGAACAAATACTAGAAATAAATTGCACTAGCGGTATATAAAGCTATAAAGGTCTTGGCTGTGCTAATAAATCATGCGAGTTTCATTTTCATATCAGGTGAAAAAATGATGTAAATGTTGATGTGAATCTGTATGGATAAAGACTTCTCGAGTGACAATTTCTAGCAAATTTTAAAATTCTGTGGAACAAATACCAGAGTTAAATTGCACTAGCGGTATATGCGGCTATTTAGGTCTTGGCTGTGCTAATAAACCCTGCTAGTTCCATTTTCATATCAGGTGGAAAAATGATGTATATGATGTGTATTTGTGAGGATAAAGACTTCTCGAGTGAGTATTTCTAGTAAACTTTAAAATTATCTGGAGCAAATACTAGAGATAAATTGCACTAGCGGTATATACGGCTATTTAGGTCTTGGCTGTGCTAATAAAAACTGTGACTTTCATTTTCATATCAGGTGGAAAAATGATGTAAATGTTGATGTGAATCTGTATGGATAAAGACTTCTCGAGTGAGAATTTCAAGCAAACTTTAAACATCTGTATAACAAATAAGAGAGATAAATTGCACTAGCGGTATATGCAGCTATTTAGGTCCTGGCTGTGCTAATAAACTCTGCGAATTTTATTTTCATATCAGGTGGAAAAATGATGTATATGATGTGTATTTCTGTACATAAAGACTACTCGAGTGAGAATTTTTAGTAAAATATAAAATTATCTGGTGCAAATACTAGAGATAAATTGCACTAGCGGTATATACGGCTATTTAGGTCTTGGCTGTGCTAATAAACCCTGCGACTTTCATTTTCATATCAGGTGGAAAAATGATTTAAATGTTGATGTGAATCTGTATGGATAACGACTTCTCGAGTAAGAATTTCTAGCAAATTTTAAAATTCTATGGAACAAATACCAGAGATAAATTGCACTAGCGGTATATGCGGCTATTTAGGTATTGGCTGTGCTAATAAATTTTACGAATTTCTTTCTCATATCAGGTGGAAAAATGATGTATATGATGTGTATTTGTGTACATAAAGACTTCTCGAGTGAGAATTTCTATTAAATTATAGAATTATCTGGAGCAAATACTAAAAATGAATTGCACTAGCGGTATATACGGCTATTTAGGTCTTGGCTGTGCTAATAAACCCTGCGAATTTCATTTTCATATCAGGTGGAAAAATGATGTATATGATGTGTATTTGTGTACATAAAGACTTTTCGAGTGAGAATTTCTAGTAAATTATAAAATGAACTAGAGCAAATACTAGAGATAAATTGCACAAGCGGTATATACGGCTATTTATGTCTTGGCTGTACTAATAAAAGCTGCGAATTTCATTTTCATATCAGGTGGAAAAATGATGTAAATGTTGATGTGAATCTGTATGGATAAAGACTTCTCGAGTGAGAATTTCTAGCAAATTTTAAAATTCTGTGGAACAAATACCAGAGATAAATTGCACTAGCGGTATATGCGGCTATTTAGGTTTAGGCTGTGCCAATAAACCATGCGAATTTCATTTTCATATCAGGTGGAAAAATGATGTATATGATGTGTATTTGTGTACATAAAGACTTCTCCAGTGAGAATTTCTAGTAAACTATAAAATTACCTGGAGCAAATACAAGAGATAAATTGCACTAGCGGTATATACGGCTATTTAGGTCTTGGCTGTGCTAATAAACCTGGCGAATCTCATTTTCATATCAGGACGAAAAATCATGTATATGATGTGTATTTGTGTGCATAAAGACTTCTCGAGTGAGAATTTCTAGTAAAATATAAAATTATATGGAGCAAATACTAAAAAAAAATTGCAGTAGCGGTATATACGGCTATTTTGGTCTTGGCTGTGCTAATAAACCCTGCGAATTTCATTTTTATATCAGGTGGAAAATTGATGTAAATGTTGATGTGAATCTGTATGGATAAAGACTTCTCGAGTGAGAATTTCTAGCAAATTTTAAAATTCTGTGGAACAAATACCAGAAATAAATTGCACTAGCGGTATATAAGGCTATTTAGGTTTTGGCTGTGCTAATAAACCCTGCGAGTTTCATTTTCATATCAGGTAGAAAAATGATGTAAATGTTGATGTGAATCTGTATGGATAAAGAATTCCCGAGTGAGAATTTCTAGCAAACTTTAAAATTCTGTGGAACAAATACCAGAGTTAAATTGCACTAGCGGTATATGCGGCTATTTAGGTCTTGGCTGTTCTAATAAACCCTGCGAATTTTATTTTCATATCAGGTGGAAAAATGATGTATATGATGTGTATTTGTGTGCAAAAAGACTTCTCGAGTGAGAATTTCCAGTAAAATATAAAATTATATGGAGCAAATACTAGAGATAAATTGCACTAGCGGTATATACGGCTATTTTGGTCTTGGCTGTGCAAATAAACCCTGCGAATTTCATTTTCATATCAGGTGGAAAAGTGTTGTAAATGTTGATGTGAATCTGTATGGATAAACACTTCTCGAGTGAGAATTTCTAGCAAACTTTAAAATTCTGTGGAACAAATATCAGAGATAAATTGTACTAGCGGTATATACGGCTATTTAGGTCTTAGCTGTGCTAATAAACCCTGCGAGTTTCATTTTCATATCATTTAGAAAAATGATGTATATGTTGATGTGAATCTGTATGGATAAAGACTTCTCGAGTGACAATTTCTAGCAAACTTTAAAATTTTGTGGAACAAATACCAGAGATAAATTGCACTAGCGGTATATGCAGCTATTTAGGTTTTGGCAGTGCTAACAAACCCTGCGAATTTCATTATCATATCAGGTGGAAAAATGATGTATATGATGTGTATTTGTGTACATAAAGACTTCTCGAGTGAGAATTTTTAGTAAAGTATAAAATTCTGTGAAGCAAATAATAGAGATAAATTGCACTAGCGGTATATACGGCTATTAAGGTCTTGGCTGTGCTAACAAACCCTGCGAATTTCATTTTCATATCATGTGGAAAAATGATGTATATGATGTGTATTTGTGAACATAAAAACTACTCCAGTGAGAATTTCTAGTAAATTATAAAATTATCTATAGCAAATACTAGAGATAAATTGAACTAGCGGTATATACGGCTATTTAGGTCTTGGCTGTGCTAATAAACCCTGCTAATTTCATTTTCATATCACGTGGAAAAATCATGTATATGATGTGTATTTGTGTGCATAAAGACTTCTCGAGTTAGAATTTCTAGTAAAATATAAAATTATATGGAGCAAATACTAGAGATAAATTGCACTAGCGGTATATACGGCTATTTTAGTCTTGGCTATGCTAATAAACCCTGCGAATTTCATTTTTATATCAGGTGGAAAAGTGATGTAAATGTTGATGTGAATCTGTATGGATAAAGAGTTCTCGAGTGAGAATTTCTACCAAATTTTAAAATTCTGTGGAACAAATACCAGAGATAAATTGCACTAGCGGTATATACGGCTATTTAGGCCTTGTCTGTGCTAATAAACCCTGCGAGTCTCATTTTCATATCAGGTAGAAAAATGATGTAAATGTTGATGTGAATCTGTATGGATAAAGACTTCTCGAATGACAATTTCTAGCAAAATTTAAAATTCTGTGGAAGTAATACCAGAGTTAAATTGCACTAGCGGTATATGCGGCTATTTAGGTATTAGCTGTGCTAATAAACCCTGCGAATTTCATTTTCATATCAGGTGGAAAAATGATGTATATGATGTGTATTTGTGTGCATAAAGACTTCTCGAGTGAGAATTTCCAATAAATTATAAAATTATATGGAGCAAATACTAGAGATAAATGGCACTAGCGTTATATACGGCTATTTTGGTCTTGGCTGTACTAATAAACTCTGCGAATTTCATTTTCATATCAGGTGGAAAAGTGTTGTAAATGTTGGTGTGAATCTGTATGGATAAACACTTCTCGAGTGAGAATTTCTAGCAAACTTTAAAATTCTGTGGAAAAAATACCAGAGATAAATTGCACTAGCGGTATATACGGCTATTTAGGTCTTGGCTGTGCTAATAAACCCTGCGAGCTTCATTTTCATATCAGGTAGTAAAATGATGTAAATGTTGATGTGAATCTGTATGGATAAAGACTTCTTGAGTGACAATTTCTAGCAAAGTTTAAAATTCTGTGGAACAAATACCAGAAATAAATTGCACTAACGGTATATGCGGCTATTTAGGTTTTGGCTGTGCTAATAAACCCTGCGAATTTCATTATCATATCAGGTGGAAAAATGATGTATATGATGAGTATTTGTGTACATAAAGACTTCTCGAGTGAGAATTTCTAGTAAACTATAAAATTCTGTGAAGCAAATACTAGATAAAAATTGCACTATCGGTATATGCGGCTATTAAAGTCTTGGTTGTGCTAATGAACCTTGCGAATTTCATTTTCATATCAGGTGGAAAAATGATGTATATGATGTGTATTTGTGTACAAAAAGACTTCTCGAGTGAGAATTTATAGCAAAATTTAAAATTCTATAGAACAAATGCCAAAGATAAATTGCATTAGCATTATATACGGCTATTTAGGTCTTGGCTGTGCTAATAACCCCTGCGAATTTTATTTTTATATTAGGTGGAAAAATGATGTAAATGATTTGTATTTGTGTGCATAAAGACTTCTCGAGTGAGAATTTCCAGTAAATTATAAAATTATTTTGAGCAAATACTAGAGATAAATTGCAGTAGCAGTATATACGGCTATTAATGTCTTGGCTGTGCTAATAAACCCTGCGAATTTCATTTTCATATCAGGTGGAAAAATTATGTATATGATGTGTATTTGTGTACATAAAGACTTCTCGAGTGAGAATTTCTAGTAAATTATAAAATTATCTGGAGCAAATACTAGAGATGAATTGCACTAGCGGTATATACGGCTATTTAGGCCTTGGCTGTGCTAATAAACCCTGCGATCTACATATTCATATCTGGTGGAATAATGATATATATGATGTGTATTTGGGTACATAAAGACTTCTCGAGTGAGAATTTATAGCAAAATTTAATACTCTATAGAACAAATACCAGAGATAAATTGCACTAGCATTATATACGGCTATTTAGGTCTTGGCTGTGCTAATAAACCCTGCGAATTTCATTTTCATATTAGGTGGAAAAATTATGTAAATGGTGTGTATTTGTGTGCATAAAGACTTCTCGAGTGAGAATTTCCAGTAAATTATAAAATTATATGGAGCAAGTACTAGAGATAAATTGCACTAGCGGTATATGCGGCTATTAAAGTCTTGGCTGTGCTAATAAACCCTGCGAATTTCATTTTCATATCAGGTGGAAAAATTATGTAAATGTTGATTTGAATCTGTATGGATAAAGACTTCTCGAGTGAGAATTTCTAGCAAACTTTAAAATTCTGTGGAACAAATACTAGAAATAAATTGCACTAGCGGTATATAAAGCTATAAAGGTCTTGGCTGTGCTAATAAATCATGCGAGTTTCATTTTCATATCAGGTGAAAAAATGATGTAAATGTTGATGTGAATCTGTATGGATAAAGACTTCTCGAGTGAGAATTTCTAGCAAATTTTAAAATTCTGTGGAACAAATACCAGAATTAAATTGCACTAGCGGTATATGCGGCTATTTAGGTCTTGGCTGTGCTAATAAACCCTGCTAGTTCCATTTTCATATCAGGTGGAAAAATGATGTATATGATGTGTATTTGTGAGGATAAAGACTTCTCGAGTGAGTATTTCTAGTAAACTTTAAAATTATCTGGAGCAAATACTAGAGATAAATTGCACTAGCGGTATATACGGCTATTTAGGTCTTGGCTGTGCTAATAAAAACTGTGACTTTCATTTTCATATCAGGTGGAAAAATGATGTAAATGTTGATGTGAATCTGTATGGATAAAGACTTCTCGAGTGAGAATTTCAAGCAAACTTTAAACATCTGTATAACAAATAAGAGAGATAAATTGCACTAGCGGTATATGCAGCTATTTAGGTCCTGGCTGTGTTAATAAACTCTGCGAATTTTATTTTCATATCAGGTGGAAAAATGATGTATATGATGTGTATTTCTGTACATAAAGACTACTCGAGTGAGAATTTTTAGTAAAATATAAAATTATCTGGTGCAAATACTAGAGATAAATTGCACTAGCGGTATATACGGCTATTTAGGTCTTGGCTGTGCTAATAAACCCTGCGACTTTCATTTTCATATCAGGTGGAAAAATGATTTAAATGTTGATGTGAATCTGTATGGATAACGACTTCTCGAGTAAGAATTTCTAGCAAATTTTAAAATTCTATGGAACAAATACCAGAGATAAATTGCACAAGCGGTATATGCGGCTATTTAGGTATTGGCTGTGCTAATAAACCCTACGAATTTCTTTCTCATATCAGGTGGAAAAATGATGTATATGATGTGTATTTGTGTACATAAAGACTTCTCGAGTGAGAATTTCTATTAAATTATAGAATTATCTGGAGCAAATACTAAAAATGAATTGCACTAGCGGTATATACGGCTATTTAGGTCTTGGCTGTGCTAATAAACCCTGCGAATTTCATTTTCATATCAGGTGGAAAAATGATGTATATGATGTGTATTTGTGTACATAAAGACTTCTCGAGTGAGAATTTCTAGTAAATTATAAAATGAACTAGAGCAAATACTAGAGATAAATTGCACAAGCGGTATATACGGCTATTTATGTCTTGGCTGTACTAATAAAAGCTGCGAATTTCATTTTCATATCAGGTGGAAAAATGATGTAAATGTTGATGTGAATCTGTTTGGATAAAGACTCCTCGAGTGAGAATTTCTAGCCGAGTTTAAAATTCTGTGGAACAAATACCAGAGATAAATTGCACTGGCGGTATATGCGGCTATTTAGGTCTTGGCTGTGCTAATAAACCCTGCGAATTTGATTTTCATACCAGTGGCACTATTCTGGTTTTCCCTGGGAATAGGGAATTGGGAAAAATATTTTCATAGTATTTTTGTCTAAATTGTGTTTTTTTGGCCTACTGAGAAAATAAGTTTGGTGCAAAAAATTTCAAAACAAAGTGTATTGGGAAACTTTTGTTCCACAAAATTTTTATAGGGAAAAATATTTTCCCATTTAACTTTGTTTCGAAAATATTTACACCAAACTTATTTCCTCAGTAGGCCAGAAAAACACAATTTAGACAAAAATGCTATGAAAATATTTTTCCCAATTCCCTATTCCAAGGGAAAACCAGTATAGTGCTACAGGTGGAAAAATGATGTATATGATGTGCATTTGTGTGGATAAAGACTTCTCGAGTGAGAATTTCTAGTAAACTATAAAATTATCTGGAGCAAATACAAGAGATAAATTGCACTAGCGGTATCTACGGCTATTAAGGTATTGGCTGTGTTAATAAACCCTGCAACTTTTATTTTCATATCAGGTGGAAGAATTATGTAAATGTTGATGTGAATCTGTATGGATAAAGACTTCTCGAGTAAGAAATTCTAGCAAACTTTAAAATTCTGTGGAACAAATACCAGAGATAAATTGCATTAGCGGTATATACGGCTATTTAGGTTTTTTCTGTGCTAATCAACCCTGCGAACTTCATTTTCATATCAGGTGGAAAAATGATGTATATGATGTGTATTTGTGTACATAAAGACTTCCCGAGTGAGAATTTCTAGCAAACTATAAAATTATCTGGAACAAATACTAGAAATAAATTGCACTAGCGGTATATACGGCTATAAAGGTCTTGGTTGTGCTAATAAACCCTGCGAATTTCATTTTCATATCATGTGGAAAAATGTTGTTAATGTTGATGTGAATCTTTATGGATAAAGACTTCTCGAGTGACAATTTCTAGTAAACTTTATAATTCAGTGAGGCAAATACCAGAGATAAATTGCACTAGCGGTATATGCAGCTATTTAGGTCTTGGCTGTGCTAATAAACCCTGCGAATTTCATTTTCATTTAAGGTGAAAAAATGATGTATATGATGTGTATTTGTCTGCATAAAGACTTCTCGAGTGAGAATTTCTAGCAAACTTAAAAATTCTGTGGAACAAATACCAGAGATAAATTGCACTAGCGGTATATGCGGCTCTTTAGGTCTTGGCTGTGATAATAAACCCTGCGAATTTCATTTTCATACCAGGTGGAAAAATGATGTATATGATGTGTAATTGTGTGGATAAAGACTTCTCGAGTGAGAATTTCTAGTAAATTATAAAATTAACTGGAGCAAATACTAGAGATAAATTGCACTAGCGGTGTCTACGGCTATTTAGGTCTTTGCTGTGTTAATAAACTCTGCGACTTTCATTTTCATATCAGGTGGAAAAATGATGTAAATGTAGATGTGAAAAGTCGAGAACAAATACCAGAGATAAATTGCACTAGCGGTATATACGGCTATTAAGGTCTTGGTTGTGCTAATAAACCCTGCGAATTTCATTTTCATATCATTTGGAAAAATTTTGTAAATTTTGATGTGAATCTGTATGGATAAAGACTTCTCGAGTGACAATTTCTAGCAAACTTTAATATTCTGTGGAACAAATACCAGAGATAAATTGCACTAGCGGTATATACGGCTATTTAGGTATTTACTTTGCTAATGAACCCTGCGAATTTCTTTTTCATATCAGGTGGAAAAATGATGTATATGATGTGTATTTGTGTACATAAAGACTTCTCGAGTGAGAATTTCAAGCAAACTTTAAAATTTTATAGAGCAAAAATAAGAAAAAAATTGCACTAGCGGTGTATACGGATATTTAGGTCTTCGCTGTGCTAATAAACCCTGCGAATTTCATTATCATATCATTATTTAGGTCTTGGCTGTGCTAATAAACCCTGCGAATTTCATTTTCATATCAGGTGAAAAAGTGATGTAAATGTTGATGTGAATCTGTATGGATAAAGAATTCTCGAGTGAGAATTTCTAGCAAATTTTAAAATTCTGTGGAACAAATACCAGAGATAATTTGCACTAGCGGTATATGTGGCTATTTAGATCTTGGCTGTGCTAATAAACCCTGCGAATTTCATTTTCATATCAGGTGGAAAAATGATGTAAATGATGTGTATTTGTGTGCATAAAGAGCTCTAAAGTGAGAATTTCTAGTCAAATTTAAAATTCTGTGGAGCAAATAACAGAGATAAATTGCACTAGAAGTATATACAAATATTAAGGTCTTGACTGTGCTAATAAACCCTGTGAGTTTTATTTTCATATCAGGTGGAAAAATGATGTATATGATTTGTATTTGTGTACATAAAGACTTCTCGAGTGAGATTTTCTAGTAAACTTTAAAATTCAGTGGAGCAAATACCAGAGATAAATTGCACTAGCTGTATATGCGGCAATTTAGGTCTTGGCTGTGCTAATAAACCCTGCGAATTTCATTTACATATCAGGTGGAAAAATGATGTATATGATGTGTAATTTTGTGCATAAAGACTTCTCGAGTGATAATTTCTAGCAAACTTTAAAATTATATGGAGCCAATACTAGAGCTAATTGCACTAGCGGTATATACGGCTATAAAGGTCTTGGCCGTGCTAATAAACCCTGGGCGTTTAATTTTCATATCAGGTGAAAAAGTGATGTAAATGTTGATGTGAATCTGTATGGATAAAGAATTTTCGAGTGAGAATTTCTAGCAAATTTTAAAATTCTGTGGAGCAAATACCAGAGATAAATTGCACTAGCGGTATATACGGCTATTAAGGTCTTGGCTGTGCTAATAAACCTTGCGAATTTCATTTTCATATCATGTGGAAAAATGTTGTAAATGTTGATGTGAATCTGTATGGATAAAGACTTCTCGAGTGACAATTTCTAGCAAACTTTAATATTCTGTGGAACAAATACCAGAGATAAATTGCACTAGCGGTATACACGGCTATTTAGGTCTTGACTCTGCTAATAAACCCTGCGAATTTCATTTTCATATCAGGTGGAAAAATGATGTATATGATGTGTATTTGTGTACATAAAGACTTTTCAGGTGGAAAATTGATGTAAATGATGTGTATTTGTGTGGATAAAGACTTCTCGAGTGAGAATTTCTAGCAAAGTTTAAAATTCTGTGTAACAAATACCAGAGGTAAATTGCACTAGCGGTATATGCAGCTATTTAGGTCTTGGCTGTGCTAATAAACCCTGCGAATTTCATTTTCATATCAGGTGGAAAAATGATGTATATGATGTGTATTTGTGTACATAAAGACTTCTCGAGTGAGAATTTCTAGTAAATTATAAAAATATCTGGAGCAAATACTAGAGATAAATTGCACTAGCGGTATATGTGGCTATTAAGGTCTTGGCTGTGCTAATAAACCCTGCGAATTTTATTTTCATATCAGGTGGAAAAATGATGTAAATGTTGATGTAAATCTGTATGGATAAAGACTTCTCGAGTGACAATTTCTAGCAAACTTTAAATTTCTGTGGAGCAATTACCAGAGATAAATTGTACCAGCGGTATATACGGCTATTTAGGTCTTGACTCTGCTAATAAACCCTGCGAATTTCATTTTCATATCAGGTGGAAAAATGATGTATATGATGTGTATTTGTGTACATAAAGACTTCTCGAGTGAGAATTTCAAGCAAACTTTAAAATTTTATAGAGCAAATACCAGAAATAAATTGCACTAGCGGTGTATACAGATATTTAGGCCTTGGCTAATAAACCCTGCGAATTTAATTTTCATATCATGTGGAAAAATGATGTAAATGATGTATATTTGTGTGGATAAAGACTTCTCGAGTGAGAATTTCTAGCAAAGTTTAAAATTCTGTGGAACAAATACCAGAGATAAATTGCACTAGCGGTATATACGGCTATTTAGGTCTTGGCTGTGCTAAAAAAATTTGCCAAATTTTTTCTCATATCAGGTGGAAAAATGATGTATATGATGTGTATTTGTGTGCATAAAGACTTCCCGAGTGAGAATTTCTAACAAAGTTTAAAATTCTGTGGAACAAATACCAGAGATAATTTAGGATTCTATTTAGGTGTTGGCTGTGCTAATAAACCCCGCGAATTTTATCTTCATATCAGGTGGAAAAATGATGTATATGATGTGTATTTGTGTCGATAAAGATTTCTCGAGTGAGAATTTCTTGCAAAGTTTAAAATTCTGTGGTACAAATACCAGAGATAAATTGCACTAGCGGTATATGCGGCTATTTAGGGCTTGGCTGTGCTAATAAACTCTGCGAATTTAAAATTCATATCAGGTGGAAAAATGATGTAAATGATGTGTATTTGTGTGCATAAAGACTACTCGAGTGAGAATTTCTAGTAAACTATAAAATTATCTGGAGCAAATACTAGAGATAAATTGTACTAGCGGTATCTAAGGCTATTTAGGTCTTGGCTGTGCTAATAAACCCTGCGAATTTTCTTTTCATATCAGGTGGAAAAATGATGTAAATATTGATGTAAATCTGTATGGATAAAGACTTCTCGAGTGACAATTTCTAGCAAACTTTAAAATTCTGTGGAATAAATACCAGAGATAAATTGTACCAGCGGTATAAACGGCTATTTAGGTCTTGACTCTGCTGATAAACCCTGCGAATTTCATTTTCATATCAGGTGGAAAAATGATGTATATGATGTGTATTTGTGTACATAAAGACTTCTCGAGTGTGAATTTCCAGCAAACTTTAAAATTTTATAGAGCAAATACCAGAGATAAATTGCACTAGCGGTGTATACGGATATTTAGGCCTTGGCTGTGCTAACAAACAATGCGAATTTCATTTTCATATCAGGTGGAAAAATGATGTAAATGATGTGTATTTGTGTGGATAAAGACTTCTCGAGTGAGAATTTCTAGCAACGTTTAAAATTCTGTGGAACAAATACCAGAGATAAATTGCACTAGCGGAAGATACGGCTATTTCGGTCTTGGCTGTGCTAATAAACCCTGCCAAATTCTTTCTCATATCAGGTGGTTAAATGATGTATATGTTGTGTATTTGTGTGCATAAAGACTTCTCGAGTGAGAATTTCTAGCAAAGTTTAAAATCTGTGGAACAAATACCAGAGATAAATTGCACTAGCGGTATATGCGGCTATTTAGGTCTTGGCTGTGCTAATAAACCCCGCTAATTTTATATCCATATCAGGTAGAAAAATGATGTATATGATGTGTATTTGTGTGGATAAAGACTTCTCGAGTGAGAATTTCTTGCAAAGTTTAAAATTCTGTGGAACAAATACCAGAGATAAATTGCACTAGCGGTATATGCGGCTATTTAGAATTAAATAATATGGAGCAAATACTAGAGATAAATTGCACTAGCGGTATATAAGGCAATTTAGGTCTTGGCTGTGCTAATAAACCCCGCTAATTTTATCTTCATATCAGGTAGAAAAATGATGTATATGATGTGTATTTGTGTTGATAAAGACTTCTCGAGTGAGAATTTCTTGCAAAGTTTAAAATTCTGTGAAACAAATACCAGAGATAAATTGCACTAGCGGTATATGCGGCTATTTAGGGCTTGGCTGTGCTAATAAACCCTGCGAATTTCAATTTCATATCAGGTGGAAAAATGATGTAAATGATGTGTATTTGTGTGCATAAAGACTTCTCGAGTGAGAATTTCTAGTAATCTATAAAATTATCTGGAGCAAATACTAGAGATAAATTGCACTAGCGGTATTTAAGGCTATTTAGGTCTTGGCTGTGCTAATAAGCCCTGAGAATTTCATTTTCATATCAGGTGGAAAAATGATGTAAATGTTCATGTGAATCTGTATGGATAAAGACTTCTCGAGTGAGAATTTCTTGCAAAGTTTAAAATTCTGTGGAACAAATACCAGAGATAAGTTGCACTAGTGGTATATACGGCTATTTAGGTCTTGACTCTGCTAATAAACCCTGCGAATTTCATTTTCATATCAGGTGGAAAAATTATATGATGTGTATTTGTGTACATAAAGACTTCTCGAGTGAGAATTTCTAGCAAACTTTAAAATTTTATAGAGCAAATACCAGAGAAAAATTGCACTAGCGGTATATACGGATATGTAGGTCTTGGCGAATTTCACTTTCATATCAGGTGGAAAAATGATGTATATGATGTGTATTTGTGTGCATAAAGACTTCTCGAGTGAGATTTTCTTGTAAACTTCAAAATTCAGTGGAGCAAATACCAGAGATAAATTGCACTAGCTGTATATGCGGCTATTTAGGTCTTGGCTATGCTAATAAACCCTGCGAATTTCATTTTCATATCAGGTGGAAAAATGATGTATATGATGTGTATTTGTGTGCATAAAGACTTCTCGAGTGATAATTTCTAGCAAACTTTAAAATTATATGGAGCAAATACTAGAGATAAATTGCACTAGCGGTATATACGGCTATATAGGTCTTGGCCGTGCTAATAAACCTTGGGTGTTTCATTTTCATATCAGGTGAAAAAGTGATGTAAATGTTGATGTGAATCTGTATGGATAAAGAATTCTCGAGTGAGAATTTCTAGCAAATTTTAAAATTTTGTGGAACAAATACCAGATATAAATTGCACTAGCGGTATATACGGCTATTTAGGTCTTGGCTGTGCTAATAAACCCTGCGGATTTCATTTTCATATCATGTGGAAAAATGTTGTAAAGGTTGATGTGAATCTGTATGGATAAAGACTTCTCGAGTTACAATTTCTAGCAAATTTTAATATTCTGTGGATTAAATACCAGAGATAAATTGCACTAGCGGTATATTCTCTGATTTAGGTTTTAACTGTGCTAATAAACCCTGAGAATATCATTTTCATATCAGGTGGAAAAATGATGTATATGATGTGTATTTGTGTACATAAAGACTTCTCGAGTGAGAATTTCTAGCAAACCATAAAATTATCTGGAGCAAATACTAGAGATAAATTGCACTAGCGGTATATCCGGCTATTAAGGACTTGGCTGTGCTAATAAACCCTGCGAATTTAATTTTCATTTCAGGTGGAAAAATGATGTAAATATTGATGTAAATCTGTATGGATAAAGACTTCTCGAGTGACAATTTCTAGCAAACTTTGAATTTCTTTGGAGCAATTACCAGAGATAAATTGTACTAGCGGTATATACGGCTATTTAGGTCTTGACTCTGCTAATAAACCCTGCGAATTTCATTTTCATATCAGGTGGAAAAATTATATGATGTGTATTTGTGTACATAAAGACTTCTCGAGTGAGAATTTCTAGTAAACTTTAAAATTATGTGAGGCAAATACCAGAGATAAATTGCACTAGTGGTATATACGGCTATTAAGGTCCTGGCTGTGCTAATAAACCCTGCCAGTTTCTGTTTCATATCAGGTGGAAAAATAAAATGATGTATATGATGTGTATTTGTGTGCTTAAAGACTTCTCGAGTGACAATTTCTAGCATAGTTTAAAATTCTGTGGAACAAATACCAGAGATAAATTGCACTAGCGGTATATGCGGCTATTGAGGTCGTGGCTGTGCTAATAAACCCTGCGAATTTCATTTTCATATCAGTTGGAAAAATGATGTATATGATGTGTATTTCTGTACATAAAGACTTCTCGAGTGAGAATTTCTAGTAAACTTTAAAATTATGTGAGGCAAATACCAGAGATAAATTGCACTAGCGGTATATGCGGCTATTTATGTCTTGGCTGTCCTAATAAACCCTGCGAATTTCATTTTCATATCAGGTGGAAAAATGATGTATATAATGTGTATTTGTGTACATTAAGTCTTCTCGAGTGAGAATTTCTAGTAAAATATAAAATTATCTGGAGCAAATACAAGAAATAAATTGCACTAGCGGTATATACGACTATTAAGGTCTTGGCTGTGCTAAAAAACCCTGCTAGTTTCATTTTTATATCAGGTGGAAAAATGATGTAAATGTTGATGTGAATCTGTATGGATAAAGACTTCTCGAGTGAGAATTTCTAGCAAATTTAAAATTCTGTGGAACAAATACCAGAGATAAATTGCACTAGTGGTATACGCGGCTATTTTGGTTTTGGCTGTGCTTATAAACCCTGCGAAATTCATTTTCATATCAGGTGAAAAAATGATGTATATGATGTGTATTTGTGTACATAAAGACTTCTCGATTGAGAATTTCTAGCAAACTTTAAATTTCAATAGAGCAAATACCAGAGATAAATTGGACTAAAGGTATATACGGCTATTTAGGTCTTGGCTGTACTAATAAACCCTTCGACTTTCATTTTCATATCAGGTGGAAATATGATGTAAATGTTGATGTGAATCTGTATGGATAAAGACTTCTCGAGTGACAATTTCTAGCAAATTTTAATATTCTGTGGAACAAATACCAGAAATTATTTGCACTAGCAGTATATGCGGCTATTTAGGTTTTGGCTGTGCTAATAAACCCTGCGAATTTCATTTTCATATCAGGTGGAAAAATGATGTATATGATGTGTATTTGTGTACATAAAGACTTCTCGAGTGAGAATTTCTAGTAAATTTTAAAATTATCTTGAGCAAATACTAGAGATAAATTGCACTAAAGGTATATACGGCTATTTAGGTCTTGGCTGTACTAATAAATCCTTCGACTTTCATTTTCATATCAGGTGGAAATATGATGTAAATGTTGATGTGAATCTGTATGGACAAAGACTTCTCGAGTGACAATTTCTAGCAAACTTTAATATTCTGTGGAACAAATACCAGAGAATTATTGCACTAGCAGTATATGCAGCTATTTAGGTTTTGGCTGTGCTAATAAACCCTGCGAATTTCATTTTCATATCAGGTGGAAAAATGATGTATATGATGTGTATTTGTGTACATAAAGACTTCTCGAGTGAGAATTTCTAGTAAATTTTAAAATTATCTTGAGCAAATACTAGAGATAAATTGCACTAGCGGTATATGCGACTTTTAAGGTCTTGGCTGTGCTAATAAACCCTGCGAATTTCATTTTCATATCAGGTGGAAAAATGATGTAAATGTTGATGTAAATCTTTATGGTTAAAGACTACTCGAGTGACAATTTCTAGCAAATTTTAAAATTCTGTGGAGCAATTACCAGAGATAAATTGTACTAGCGGTAAATACGGATATTTAGGTCTTGGCTGTGCTAATAATCTTTGCGAATTTCCTTTTCATATCAGGTAGAAAAATGATGTATATGATGTGTATTTGTGTACATAAAGACTTCTCGAGTAAGGATTTCCAGCAAATTTTAAAAATCAATAAAGCAAATACCAGAGATAAATTGCACAAGCGGTGTTTACGGCTATTTAGGTCTTGGCTGTGCTAATAAACTCTCCGAATTTCATTTTCATATCAGGTGGAAAAATGATGTAAATGATGTGTATTTGTGTGGATAAAGACTTCTCGAGTGAGAATTTCTAGTAAATTTTAAAATTATATGGAGCAAATACTAGACATAAATTGCACTAGCGGTATATACGGCTAAAAAGGTCTTGGTTGTGCTAATAAACCCTGCGAATTTCATTTTCATATCATGTGGAAAAATGTTGTAAATGTTGATGTGAATCTGTATGGATTAAGACTTCTCGAGTGACAATTTCTAGCAAATTTTAATATTCTGTGGAACAAATACCAGAGATAAATATCACTAGCGGTATATACGGCTATTTAGGTCTTGACTCTGCTAATAAACCCTGCGAATTTCATTTTCATATCAGGTGGAAAAATGATGTATATGATGTGTATTTGTGTTCAAAAAGACTTCTCGAGTGAGAATTACCAGCAAATTTTAAAATTTTATTGAGCAAATATAAGAGAAAAATTGCACTAGCGGTGTATACGGATATTTAGGTCTTGGCTGTGCTAATAAACCCTGCGAATTTCATTTTCATATCAGGTGGAAAAATGATGTAAATGATGTGTATTTTTGTGGATAAAGACTTCTCGAGTGAGAATTTCTAGCAAAGTTTAAAATTCTGTGGAACAAATACCAAAGATAAATTGCACTAGCGGTATATGCAGCTATTTAGGTCTTGGCTGTGTTAATAAACCCTGCGAATTTCATTTTCATATCAGGTGAAAAAATGATGTATATGATGTGTATTTGTGTACATAAAGACTTCTCGATTGAGAATTTCTAGCAAACTTTAAATTTCAATAGAGCAAATACCAGAGATAAATTGGACTAAAGGTATATATGGCTATTTAGGTCTTGGCTGTGCTAATAAACCCTTCGAGCTTCATTTTCATATCAGGTAGTAAAATGATGTAAATGTTGATGTGAATCTGTATGGATAAAGACTTCTTGAGTGACAATTTCTAGCAAAGTTTAAAATTCTGTGGAACAAATACCAGAAATAAATTGCACTAACGGTATACGCTTCTATTTAGGTTTTGGCTGTGCTAATAAACCCTGCGAATTTCATTATCATATCAGGTGGAAAAATGATGTATATGATGAGTATTTGTGTACATAAAGACTTCTCGAGTGAGAATTTCTAGTAAACTATAAAATTCTGTGAAGCAAATACTAGATAAAAATTGCACTATCGGTATATGCGGCTATTAAGGTCTTGGTTGTGCTAATGAACCTTGCGAATTTCATTTCCATATCAGGTGGAAAAATGATGTATATGATGTGTATTTGTGTACAAAAAGACTTCTCGAGTGAGAATTTATAGCAAAATTTAAAATTCTATAGAACAAATGCCAAAGATAAATTGCCTTAGCATTTAATACGGCTATTTAGGTCTTGGCTGTGCTAATAACCCCTGCGTATTTTTTTTCATATTAGGTGGAAAAATGATGTAAATGATTTGTATTTGTGTGCATAAAGACTTCTCGAGTGAGAATTTCCAGTAAATTATAAAATTATTTTGAGCAAATACTAGAGATAAATTGCAGTAGCAGTATATACGGCTATTAATGTCTTGGCTGTGCTAATAAACCCTGCGAATTTCATTTTCATATCAGGTGGAAAAATTATGTATATGATGTGTATTTGTGTACATAAAGACTTCTCGATTGAGAATTTCTAGTAAATTATAAAATTATCTGGAGCAAATACTAGAGATGAATTGCACTGTCGGTATATACGGCTATTAAGGCCTTGGCTGTGCTAATAAACCCTGCGATCTACATATTCATATCTGGTTGAATAATGATATATATGATGTGTATTTGGGTACATAAAGACTTCTCGAGTGAGAATTTATAGCAAAATTTAATACTCTATAGAACAAATACCAGAGATAAATTGCACTAGCATTATATACGGCTATTTAGGTCTTGGCTGTGCTAATAAACCCTGCGAATTTCATTTTCATATTAGGTGGAAAAATTATGTAAATGGTGTGTATTTGTGTGCATAAAGACTTCTCGAGTGAGAATTTCCAGTAAATTATAAAATTATATGGAGCAAGTACTAGAGATAAATTGCACTAGCGGTATATGCGGCTATTAAAGTCTTGGCTGTGCTAATAAACCCTGCGAATTTCATTTTCATATCAGGTGGAAAAATGTTGTTAATGTTGATGTGAATCTTTATGGATAAAGACTTCTCGAGTGAGAATTTCTAGCAAACTTTAAAATTCTGTGAAACAAATACTAGAAATAAATTGCACTAGCGGTATATAAAGCTATTAAGGTCTTGGCTGTGCTAATAAATCATGCGAGTTTCATTTTCATATCAGGTGAAAAAATGATGTAAATGTTGATGTGAATCTGTATGGATAAAGACTTCTCGAGTGACAATTTCTAGCAAATTTTAAAATTCTGTGGAACAAATACCAGAGTTAAATTGCACTAGCGGTATATGCGGCTATTTAGGTCTTGGCTGTGCTAATAAACCCTGCTAGTTCCATTTTCATATCAGGTGGAAAAATGATGTATATGATGTGTATTTGTGAGGATAAAGACTTCTCGAGTGAGTATTTCTAGTAAACTTTAAAATTATCTGGAGCAAATACTAGAGATAAATTGCACTAGCGGTATATACGGCTATTTAGGTCTTGGCTGTGCTAATAAAAACTGTGACTTTCATTTTCATATCAGGTGGAAAAATGATGTAAATGTTGATGTGAATCTGTATGGATAAAGACTTCTCGAGTGAGAATTTCAAGCAAACTTTAAACATCTGTATAACAAATAAGAGAGATAAATTGCACTAGCGGTATATGCAGCTATTTAGGTCCTGGCTGTGCTAATAAACTCTGCGAATTTTATTTTCATATCAGGTGGAAAAATGATGTATATGATGTGTATTTCTGTACATAAAGACTACTCGAGTGAGAATTTCTAGTAAAATATAAAATTATCTGGTGCAAATACTAGAGATAAATTGCACTAGCGGTATATACGGCTATTTAGGTCGTGGCTGTGCTAATAAACCCTGCGACTTTCATTTTCATATCAGGTGGAAAAATGATATAAATGTTGATGTGAATCTGTATGGATAACGACGTCTCGAGTAAGAATTTCTAGCAAATTTTAAAATTCTATGGAACAAATACCAGAGATAAATTGCACTAGCGGTATATGCGGCTATTTAGGTATTGGCTGTGCTAATAAACCCTACGAATTTCTTTCTCATATCAGGTGGAAAAATGATGTATATGATGTGTATTTGTGTACATAAAGACTTCTCGAGTGAGAATTTCTATTAAATTATAGAATTATCTGGAGCAAATACTAAAAATGAATTGCACTAGCGGTATATACGGCTATTTAGGTCTTGGCTGTGCTAATAAACCCTGCGAATTTCATTTTCATATCAGGTGGAAAAATGATGTATATGATGTGTATTTGTGTACATAAAGACTTCTCGAGTGAGAATTTCTAGTAAATTATAAAATGAACTAGAGCAAATACTAGAGATAAATTGCACAAGCGGTATATACGGCTATTTATGTCTTGGCTGTACTAATAAAAGCTGCGAATTTCATTTTCATATCAGGTGGAAAAATGATGTAAATGTTGATGTGAATCTGTATGGATAAAGACTCCTCGAGTGAGAATTTCTAGCCGAGTTTAAAATTCTGTGGAACAAATACCAGAGATAAATTGCACTAGCGGTATATGTGGCTATTTAGGTCTTGGCTGTGCTAATAAACCCTGCGAATTTGATTTTCATACCAGTGGCACTATTCTGGTTTTCCCTGGGAATAGGGAATTGGGAAAAATATTTTCATAGTATTTTTGTCAAAATTGTGTTTTTTTGGCCTACTGAGAAAATAAGTTTGGTGCAAAAAATTTCAAAACAAAGTGTATTGGGAAACTTTTGTTCCACAAAATTTTTATAGGGAAAAATATTTTCCCATTTAACTTTGTTTCGAAAATATTTACACCAAACTTATTTCCTCAGTAGGCCAGAAAAACACAATTTAGACAAAAATGCTATGAAAATATTTTTCCCAATTCCCTATTCCAAGGGAAAACCAGTATAGTGCTACAGGTGGAAAAATGATGTATATGATGTGCATTTGTGTGGATAAAGACTTCTCGAGTGAGAATTTCTAGTAAACTATAAAATTATCTGGAGCAAATACAAGAGATAAATTGCACTAGCGGTATCTACGGCTATTAAGGTATTGGCTGTGTTAATAAACCCTGCAACTTTTATTTTCATATCAGGTGGAAGAATGATGTAAATGTTGATGTGAATCTGTATGGATAAAGACTTCTCGAGTGAGAAATTCTAGCAAACTTTAAAATTCTGTGGAACAAATACCAGAGATAAATTGCATTAGCGGTATATACGGCTATTTAGGTTTTTTCTGTGCTAATCAACCCTGCGAACTTCATTTTCATATCAGGTGGAAAAATGATGTATATGATGTGTATTTGTGTACATAAAGACTTCCCGAGTGAGAATTTCTAGCAAACTATAAAATTATCTGGAACAAATACTAGAAATAAATTGCACTAGCGGTATATACGGCTATAAAGGTCTTGGTTGTGCTAATAAACCCTGCGAATTTCATTTTCATATCATGTGGAAAAATGTTGTTAATGTTGATGTGAATCTTTATGGATAAAGACTTCTCGAGTGACAATTTCTAGTAAACTTTATAGTTCAGTGAGGCAAATACCAGAGATAAATTGCACTAGCGGTATATGCAGCTATTTAGGTCTTGGCTGTGCTAATAAACCCTGCGAATTTCATTTTCATTTAAGGTGAAAAAATGATGTATATGATGTATATTTGTCTGCATAAAGACTTCTCGAGTGAGAATTTCTAGCAAACTTAAAAATTCTGTGGAACAAATACCAGAGATAAATTGCACTAGCGGTATATGCGGCTCTTTAGGTCTTGGCTGTGCTAATAAACCCTGCGAATTTCATTTTCATACCAGGTGGAAAAATGATGTATATGATGTGTAATTGTGTGGATAAAGACTTCTCGAGTGAGAATTTCTAGTAAATTATAAAATTAACTGGAGCAAATACTAGAGATAAATTGCACTAGCGGTGTCTACGGCTATTTAGGTCTTTGCTGTGTTAATAAACCCTGCGACTTTCATTTTCATATCAGGTGGAAAAATGATGTAAATGTAGATGTGAAAAGTCGAGAACAAATACCAGAGATAAATTGCACTAGCGGTATATACGGCTATTAAGGTCTTGGTTGTGCTAATAAACCCTGCGAATTTCATTTTCATATCATTTGGAAAAATGTTGTAAATTTTGATGTGAATCTGTATGGATAAAGACTTCTCGAGTGACAATTTCTAGCAAACTTTAATATTCTGTGGAACAAATACCAGAGATAAATATCACTAGCGGTATATACGGCTATTTAGGTATTGACTTTGCTAATGAACCCTGCGAATTTCATTTTCATATCAGGTGGAAAAATGATGTATATGATGTGTATTTGTGTACATAAAGACTTCTCGAGTGAGAATTTCAAGCAAACTTTAAAATTTTATAGAGCAAAAATAAGAGAAAAATTGCACTAGCGGTGTATACGGATATTTAGGTCTTGGCTGTGCTAATAAACCCTGCGAATTTCATTATCATATCAGGTGGAAAAATGATGTAAATGATGTGTATTTGTGTGGATAAAGACTTCTCGTGTGAGAATTTCTAGCAAAGTTTAAAGTTCTGTGGAACAAATAATAGAGATAAATTGCACTAGAGGTATATGCAGCTATTTAGGTCTTGGCTGTGCTAATAAACCCTGCGAATTTCATTTTCATATCAAGTGGAAAAATGATGTATATGATGTGTATTTGTGTACATAAAGACTTCTCGAGTGAGAATTTCTAGTAAACTTTAAAATTCTGTGAGGCAAATACCAGAAATAAATTGCACTAGCGCTATATGCGGCTATTTAGGTTTTTTCTGTGCTAATCAACCCTGCGAACTTCATTTTCATATCACGTGGAAAAATGATGTATATGATGTGTATTTGTGTGCTTAAAGACTTCTCTAGTGATAATTTCTAGTAAACTTTAAAATTATATGGAGCAAATACTAGAGATAAATTGCACTAGCGGTATATACGGCTATAAAAGTCTTGGTTGTGCTAACAAACCCTGAAATTTCATTTTCATATCATGTGGAAAAATGTTGTTAATGTTGATGTGAATCTGTATGGATAAAGACTTCTCGAGTGACAATTTCTAGTAAACTTTAAACCTCTGTGGAGCAAATACCAGAGATAAATTGCACTAGCGGTATATGCGGCTATTTAGGTCTTGGCTGTGCTAATAAACCCTGCGAATTTTCTTTTCATATCAGTTGGAAAAATGATGTATATGATGTGTATTTGTGTGCTTAAAGACTTCTCGAGTGATAATTTCTAGTAAACTTTAAAATTATATGGAGCAAATACTAGACATAAATTGCACTAGCGGTATATACGGCTATAAAGGTCTTGGTTGTGCTAATAAATCCTGAGAATTTCATTTCCATATCATGTGGAAAAATGTTGTTAATGTTGATGTGAATCTGTATGGATTAAGACTTCTCGAGTGACAATTTCTAGCAAATTTTAATATTCTGTGGAACAAATACCAGAGATAAATATCACTAGCGGTATATACGGCTATTTAGGTCTTGACTCTGCTAATAAACCCTGCGAATTTCATTTTCATATCAGGTGGAAAAATGATGTAAGTGATGTGTTTTTTTGTGGATAAAGACTTCTCGAGTGAGAATTTCTAGCAAACTTTAAAATTCTGTGGAACAAATACCAAAGATAAATTGCACTAGCGGTATATGCAGCTATTTAGGTTTTGGCTGTGCTAATAAACCCTGCGAATTTCATTTTCATATCAGGTGAAAAAGTGATGTAAATGTTGATGTGAATCTGTATGGATAAAGAATTCTCGAGTGAGAATTTCTAGCAAATTTTAAAATTCTGTGGAACAAATACCAGAGATAATTTGCACTAGCGGTATATGCGGCTATTTAGATCTTGGCTGTGCTAATAAACCCTGCGAATTTCATTTTCATCTCAGGTGGAAAAATGATGTAAATGATGTGTATTTGTGTGCATAAAGAGCTCTAAAGTGAGAATTTCTAGTCAAATTTAAAATTCTGTGGAGCAAATACCAGAGATAAATTGCACTAGAAGTATATACAAATATTAAGGTCTTGACTGTGCTAATAAACCCTGTGAGTTTTATTTTCATATCAGGTGGAAAAATGATGTAAATGTTGATGTGAATCTGTATGGATAAAGAATTTTCGAGTGAGAATTTCTAGCAAATTTTAAAATTCTGTGGAGCAAATACCAGAGATAAATTGCACTAGCGGTATATACGGCTATTAAGGTCTTGGCTGTGCTAATAAACCTTGCGAATTTCATTTTCATATCATGTGGAAAAATGTTGTAAATGTTGATGTGAATCTGTATGGATAAAGACTTCTCGAGTGACAATTTCTAGCAAACTTTAATATTCTGTGGAACAAATACCAGAGATAAATTGCACTAGCGGTATACACGGCTATTTAGGTCTTGACTCTGCTAATAAACCCTGCGAATTTCATTTTCATATCAGGTGGAAAAATGATGTATATGATGTGTATTTGTGTACATAAAGACTTTTCAGGTGGAAAAATGATGTAAATGATGTGTATTTGTGTGGATAAAGACTTCTCGATTGAGAATTTCTAGCAAAGTTTAAAATTCTGTGTAACAAATACCAGAGATAAATTGCACTAGCGGTATATGCAGCTATTTAGGTCTTGGCTGTGCTAATAAACCCTGCGAATTTCATTTTCATATCAGGTGGAAAAATGATGTATATGATGTGTATTTGTGTACATAAAGACTTCTCGAGTGAGAATTTCTAGTAAATTATAAAATTATCTGGAGCAAATACTAGAGATAAATTGCACTAGCGGTATATGTGGCTATTAAGGTCTTGGCTGTGCTAATAAACCCTGCGAATTTTATTTTCATATCAGGTGAAAAAATGATGTAAATGTTGATGTAAATCTGTATGGATAAAGACTTCTCGAGTGACAATTTCTAGCAAACTTTAAATTTCTGTGGAGCAATTACCAGAGATAAATTGTACCAGCGGTATATACGGCTATTTAGGTCTTGACTCTGCTAATAAACCCTGCGAATTTCATTTTCATATCAGGTGGAAAAATGATGTATATGATGTGTATTTGTGTACATAAAGACTTCTCGAGTGAGAATTTCCAGCAAACTTTAAAATTTTATAGAGCAAATACCAGAAATAAATTGCACTAGCGGTGTATACAGATATTTAGGCCTTGGCTAATAAACCTGCGAATTTAATTTTCATATCATGTGGAAAATGATGTAAATGATGTGTATTTGTGTGGATAAAGACTTCTCGAGTGAGAATTTCTAACAAAGTTTAAAATTCTGTGTAACAAATACCAGAGATAAATTGCACTAGCGGTATATACGGCTATTTAGGTCTTGGCTGTGCTAATAAAATTTGCCAAATATCTTTCTCATATCAGGTGGAAAAATGATGTATATGATGTGTATTTGTGTGCATAAAGACTTCCCGAGTGAGAATTTCTAACAAAGTTTAAAATTCTGTGGAACAAATACCAGAGATATTTAGGATTCTATTTAGGTGTTGGCTGTGCTAATAAACCCCGCGAATTTTATCTTCATATCAGGTGGAAAAATGATGTATATGATGTGTATTTGTGTGGATAAAGATTTCTCGAGTGAGAATTTCTTGCAAAGTTTAAAATTCTGTGGTACAAATACCAGAGATAAATTGCACTAGCGGTATATGCGGCTATTTAGGGCTTGGCTGTGCTAATAAACTCTGCGAATTTCAATTTCATATCAGGTGGAAAAATGATGTAAATGATGTGTATTTGTGTGCATAAAGACTACTCGAGTGAGAATTTCTAGTAAACTATAAAATTATCTGGAGCAAATACTAGAGATAAATTGTACTAGCGGTATCTAAGGCTATTTAGGTCTTGGGCTGTGCTAATAAACCCTGCGAATTTTCTTTTCATATCAGGTGGAAAAATGATGTAAATATTGATGTAAATCTGTATGGATAAAGACTTCTCGAGTGACAATTTCTAGCAAACTTTAAAATTCTGTGAATAAATACCAGAGATAAATTGTACCAGCGGTATATACGGCTATTTAGGTCTTGACTCTGCTAATAAACCCTGCGAATTTCATTTTCATATCAGGTGGAAAAATGATGTATATGATGTGTATTTGTGTACATAAAGACTTCTCGAGTGAGAATTTCCAGCAAACTTTAAAATTCTGTGGAACAAATACCAGAGATAAATTGCACTAGCGGTGTATACGGATATTTAGGCCTTGGCTGTGCTAACAAACCCTGCAAATTTCATTTTCATATCAGGTGGAAAAATGATGTAAATGATGTGTATTTGTGTGGATAAAGACTTCTCGAGTGAGAATTTCTAGCAACGTTTAAAATTCTGTGGAACAAATACCAGAGATAAATTGCACTAGCGGAAGATACGGCTATTTCGGTCTTGGCTGTGCTAATAAACCCTGCCAAATTCTTTCTCATATCAGGTGGATAAATGATGTATATGATGTGTATTTGTGTGCATAAGACTTCTCGAGTGAGAATTTCTAGCAAAGTTTAAAAATCTGTGGAACAAATACCAGAGATAAATTGCACTAGCGGTATATGCGGCTATTTAGGTCTTGGCTGTGCTAATAAACCCCGCTAATTTTATCTCCATATCAGGTATAAAAATGATGTATATGATGTGTATTTGTGTGGATATAGACTTCTCGAGTGAGAATTTCTTGCAAAGTTTAAAATTCTGTGGAACAAATACCAGTGATAAATTGCACTAGCGGTATATGCGGCTATTTAGAATTAAATAATATGGAGCAAATACTAGAGATAAATTGCACTAGCGGTATATAGGCAATTTAGGTCTTGGCTGTGCTAATAAACCCCGCTAATTTTATCTTCATATCAGGTAGAAAAATGATGTATATGATGTGTATTTGTGTGGATAAAGACTTCTCGAGTGAGAATTTCTTGCAAAGTTTAAAATTCTGTGGAACAAATACCAGAGATAAATTGCACTAGCTGTATATGCGGCTATTTAGGGCTTGGCTTGTGCTAATAAACCCTGCGAATTTCAATTTCATATCAGGTGGAAAAATGATGTAAATGATGTGTATTTGTGTGCATAAAGACTTCTCGAGTGAGAATTTCTAGTAATCTATAAAATTATCTGGAGCAAATACTAGAGATAAATTGCACTAGCGGTATTTAAGGCTATTTAGGTCTTGGCTGTGCTAATAAACCCTGAGAATTTCATTTTCATATCAGGTGGAAAAATGATGTAAATGTTCATGTGAATCTGTATGGATAAAGACTTCTCGAGTGAGAATTTCTTGCAAAGTTTAAAATTCTGTGGAACAAATACCAGAGATAAGTTGCACTAGTGGTATATACGGCTATTTAGGTCTTGACTCTGCTAATAAACCCTGCGAATTTCATTTTCATATCAGGTGGAAAAATTATATGATGTGTATTTGTGTACATAAAGACTTCTCGAGTGAGAATTTCTAGCAAACTTTAAAATTTTATAGAGCAAATACCAGAGAAAAATTGCACTAGCGGTATATACGGATATGTAGGTCTTGGCGAATTTTACTTTCATATCAGGTGGAAAAATGATGTATATGATGTGTATTTGTGTGCATAAAGATTTCTCGAGTGAGAATTTCCAGTAAATTTAAATATTCTGTGAGGCAAATACAGAGATAAACTGCACTAGCGGTATATGCGGCTATTTAGGTCTTGGCTGTGCTAATAAACCCTGCGAATTTCATTTTCATATCAAGTGGAAAAATGATGTATATGATGTGTATTTGTGTGCATAAAGACTTCTCGAGTGAGATTTTCTTGTAAACTTTAAAATTCAGTGGAGCAAATACCAGAGATAAATTGCACTAGCTGTATATGCGGCTATTTAGGTCTTGGCTATGCTAATAAACCCTGCGAATTTCATTTTCATATCAGGTGGAAAAATGATGTATATGATGTGTATTTGTGTGCATAAAGACTTCTCGAGTGATAATTTCTAGCAAACTTTAAAATTATATGGAGCAAATACTAGAGATAAATTGCACTAGCGGTATATACGGCTATATAGGTCTTGGCCGTGCTAATAAACCTTGGGTGTTTCATTTTCATATCAGGTGAAAAAGTGATGTAAATGTTGATGTGAATCTGTATGGATAAAGAATTCTCGAGTGAGAATTTCTAGCAAATTTTAAAATTTTGTGGAACAAATACCAGATATAAATTGCACTAGCGGTATATACGGCTATTTAGGTCTTGGCTGTGCTAATAACCCTGCGGATTTCATTTTCATATCATGTGGAAAAATGTTGTAAAGGTTGATGTGAATCTGTATGGATAAAGACTTCTCGAGTTACAATTTCTAGCAAATTTTAATATTCTGTGGATTAAATACCAGAGATAAATTGCACTAGTGGTATATTCTCTGATTTAGGTTTTAACTGTGCTAATAAACCCTGCGAATTTCATTTTCATATCAGGTGGAAAAATGATGTATATGATGTGTATTTGTGTACATAAAGACTTCTCGAGTGAGAATTTCTAGCAAACCATAAAATTATCTGGAGCAAATACTAGAGATAAATTGCACTAGCGGTATATCCGGCTATTAAGGACTTGGCTGTGCTTATAAACCCTGCGAATTTAATTTTCATTTCAGGTGGAAAAATGATGTAAATATTGATGTAAATCTGTATGGATAAAGACTTCTCGAGTGACAATTTCTAGCAAACTTTGAATTTCTTTGGAGCAATTACCAGAGATAAATTGTACTAGCGGTATATACGGCTATTTAGGTCTTGACTCTGCTAATAAACCCTGCGAATTTCATTTTCATATCAGGTGGAAAAATTATATGATGTGTATTTGTGTACATAAAGACTTCTCGAGTGAGAATTTCTAGTAAACTTTAAAATTATGTGAGGCAAATACCAGAGATAAATTGCACTAGTGGTATATACGGCTATTAAGGTCTTGGCTGTGCTAATAAACCCTGCCAGTTTCTGTTTCATATCAGGTGGAAAAATAAAATGATGTATATGATGTGTATTTGGTTGGATAAAGACTTCTCGAGTGACAATTTCTAGCAAAGTTTAAAATTCTGTGGAACAAATACCAGAGATAAATTGCACTAGCGGTATATGCGGCTATTGAGGTCGTGGCTGTGCTAATAAACCCTGCGAATTTCATTTTCATATCAGTTGGAAAAATGATGTATATGATGTGTATTTCTGTACATAAAGACTTCTCGAGTGAGAATTTCTAGTAAACTTTAAAATTATGTGAGGCAAATACCAGAGATAAATTGCACTAGCGGTATATGCGGCTATTTATGTCTTGGCTGTGCTAATAAACCCTGCGAATTTCATTTTCATATCAGGTGGAAAAATGATGTATATAATGTGTATTTGTGTACATTAAGTCTTCTCGAGTGAGAATTTCTAGTAAAATATAAAATTATCTGGAGCAAATACAAGAGATAAATTGCACTAGCGGTATATACGACTATTAAGGTCTTGGCTGTGCTGAAAAACCCTGCTAGTTTCATTTTTATATCAGGTGGAAAAATGATGTAAATGTTGATGTGAATCTGTATGGATAAAGACTTCTCGAGTGAGAATTTCTAGCAAATTTAAAATTCTGTGGAACAAATACCAGAGATAAATTGCACTAGTGGTATACGCGGCTATTTTGGTTTTGGCTGTGCTAATAAACCCTGCGAATTTCATTTTCATATCAGGTGAAAAAATGATGTATATGATGTGTATTTGTGTACATAAAGACTTCTCGATTGAGAATTTCTAGCAAACTTTAAATTTCAATAGAGCAAATACCAGAGATAAATTGGACTAAAGGTATATACGGCTATTTAGGTCTTGGCTGTACTAATAAACCCTTCGACTTTCATTTTCATATCAGGTGGAAATATGATGTAAATGTTGATGTGAATCTGTATGGATAAAGACTTCTCGAGTGACAATTTCTAGCAAATTTTAATATTCTGTGGAACAAAATACCAGAAATTATTTGCACTAGCAGTATATGCGGCTATTTAGGTTTTGGCTGTGCTAATAAACCCTGCGAATTTCATTTTCATATCAGGTGGAAAAATGATGTATATGATGTGTATTTGTGTACATAAAGACTTCTCGAGTGAGAATTTCTAGTAAATTTTAAAATAATCTTGAGCAAATACTAGAGATAAATTGCACTAAAGGTATATACGGCTATTTAGGTCTTGGCTGTACTAATAAATCCTTCGACTTTCATTTTCATATCAGGTGGAAATATGATGTAAATGTTGATGTGAATCTGTATGGACAAAGACTTCTCGAGTGACAATTTCTAGCAAACTTTAATATTCTGTGGAACAAATACCAGAGAATTATTGCACTAGCAGTATATGCGGCTATTTAGGTTTTGGCTGTGCTAATAAACCCTGCGAATTTCATTTTCATATCAGGTGGAAAAATGATGTATATGATGTGTATTTGTGTACATAAAGACTTCTCGAGTGAGAATTTCTAGTAAATTTTAAAATTATCTTGAGCAAATACTAGAGATAAATTGCACTAGCGGTATATGGGACTATTAAGGTCTTGGCTGTGCTAATAAACCCTGCGAATTTCATTTTCATATCAGGTGGAAAAATGATGTAAATGTTGATGTAAATCTTTATGGTTAAAGACTACTCGAGTGACAATTTCTAGCAAATTTTAAAATTCTGTGGAGCAATTACCAGAGATAAATTGTACTAGCGGTAAATACGGATATTTAGGTCTTGGCTGTGCTAATAATCTTTTCGAATTTCCTTTTCATATCAGGTAGAAAAATGATGTATATGATGTGTATTTGTGTACATAAAGACTTTTCAGGTGGAAAAATGATGTATATGATGTGTATTTGTGTACATAAAGACTTCTCGAGTGAGAATTTCCAGCAAACTTTAAAATTTTATAGAGCAAATACCAGAAATAAATTGCACTAGCGGTGTATATGCGGCTATTTAGGTCTTGGTTGTGCTAATAAACCCTGCGAATTTAATTTTCATATCATGTGGAAAAATGATGTAAATGATGTGTATTTGTGTGGATAAAGACTTCTCGAGTGAGAATTTCTAGCAAAGTTTAAAATTCTGTGGAACAAATACCAGAGATAAATTGCACTAGCGGTATATACGGCTATTTAGGTCTTGGCTGTGCTAATAAAATTTGCCAAATTCTTTCTCATATCAGGTGGAAAAATGATGTATATGATGTGTATTTGTGTGCATAAAGACTTCTCGAGTGAGAATTTCTTCCAAAGTTTAAAATTCTGTGGAACAAATACCAGAGATAAATTGCACTAGCGGCATATGCGGCTATTTAGGTGTTGGCTGTGCTAATAAACTCCGCGAATTTTTTCTTCATATCAGATGGAAAAATGATGTATATGATGTGTATTTGTGTGGATAAAGATTTCTCGAGTGAGAATTTCTTGCAAAGTTTAAAATTCTGTGGTATAAATACCAGAGATAAATTGCACTAGCGGTATATGCGGCTATTTAGGGCTTGGCTGTGCTAATAAACTCTGCGAAATCAATTTCATATCAGGTGGAAAAATGATGTAAATGATGTGTATTTGTGTGCATAAAGACTACTCGAGTGAGAATTTCTAGTAAACTATAAAATTATCTGGAGCAAATACTAGAGATAAATTGTACTAGCGGTATATAAGGCTATTTAGGTCTTGGCTGTGCTAATAAACCCTGCGAATTTCATTTTCATATCAGGTGGAAAAATGATGTAAATGATGTGTATTTGTGTGGATAAAGACTTCTTGAGTGAGAATTTCTAGCAAAGTTTAAAATTCTGTGGAACAAATACCAGAGATAAATTGCACTAGCGGTATATACGGCTATTTAGGTCTTGGCTGTGCTAATAAAAATTTGCCAAATTCTTTCTCATATCAGGTGGAAAAATGATGTATATGATGTGTATTTGTGTGCATAAAGACTTCTCGAGTGAGAATTTCTTCCAAAGTTTAAAATTCTGTGGAACAAAATACCAGAGATAAATTGCACTAGCGGCATATGCGGCTATTTAGGTGTTGGCTGTGCTAATAAACCCCGCGAATTTTTTCTTCATATCAGATGGAAAAATGATGTATATGATGTGTATTTGTGTGGATAAAGATTTCTCGAGTGAGATATTTCTTGCAAAGTTTAAAATTCTGTGGTACAAATACCAGAGGTAAATTGCACTAGCGGTATATGCGGCTATTTAGGGCTTGGCTGTGCTAATAAACCCTGCGAATTTCATTTTCATATCAGGTGGAAAAATGATGTAAATATTGATGTAAATCTGTATGGATAAAGACTTCTCGAGTGACAATTTCTAGCAAACTTTAAAATTCTGTGGAATAAATACCAGAGATAAATTGTACCAGCGGTATATACGGCTATTTAGGTCTTGACTCTGCTAATAAACCCTGCGAATTTCATTTTCATATCAGGTGGAAAAATGATGTATATGATGTGTATTTGTGTACATAAAGACTTCTCGAGTGAGAATTTCCAGCAAACTTTAAAATTTTATAGAGCAAATACCAGAGATAAATTGCACTAGCGGTGTATACGGATATTTAGGCCTTGGCTGTGCTAACAAACCCTGCGAATTTCATTTTCATATCAGGTGGAAAAATGATGTAAATGAAGTGTATTTGTGTGGATAAAGACTTCTCGAGTGAGAATTTCTAGCAACGTTTAAAATTCTGTGGAACAAATACCAGAGATAAATTGCACTAGCGGAAGATACGGCTATTTCGGTCTTGGCTTTGCTAATAAACCCTGCTAATTTCTTTCTCATATCAGGTGGAAAAATGATGTATATGATGTGTATTTGTGTGCATAAAGACTTCTCGAGTGAGAATTTCTAGTAAACTATAAAATTATCTGGAGCAAATACTAGAGATAAATTGTACTAGCGGTATATAAGGCTATTTAGGTCTTGGCTGTGCTAATAAACCCTGCGAATTTCATTTTCATATCAGGTGGAAAAATGATGTAAATGATGTGTATTTGTGTGCATAAAGACTACTCGAGTGAGAATTTCTAGTAAACTATAAAATTATCTGGAGCAAATACTAGAGATAAATTGTACTAGCGGTATATAAGGCTATTTAGGTCTTGGCTGTGCTAATAAACCCTGCGAATTTCATTTTCATATCAGGTGGAAAAATGATGTAAATGATGTGTATTTGTGTGGATAAAGACTTCTTGAGTGAGAATTTCTAGCAAAGTTTAAAATTCTGTGGAACAAATACCAGAGATAAATTGCACTAGCGGTATATACGGCTATTTAGGTCTTGGCTGTGCTAATAAAATTTGCCAAATTCTTTCTCATATCAGGTGGAAAAATGATGTATATGATGTGTATTTGTGTGCATAAAGACTTCTCGAGTGAGAATTTCTTCCAAAGTTTAAAATTCTGTGGAACAAATACCAGAGATAAATTGCACTAGCGGCATATGCGGCTATTTAGGTGTTGGCTGTGCTAATAAACCCCGCGAATTTTTTCTTCATATCAGATGGAAAAATGATGTATATGATGTGTATTTGTGTGGATAAAGATTTCTCGAGTGAGATATTTCTTGCAAAGTTTAAAATTCTGTGGTACAAATACCAGAGATAAATTGCACTAGCGGTATATGCGGCTATTTAGGGCTTGGCTGTGCTAATAAACCCTGCGAGTTTCATTTTCATATCAGGTGGAAAAATGATGTAAATATTGATGTAAATCTGTATGGATAAAGACTTCTCGAGTGACAATTTCTAGCAAACTTTAAAATTCTGTGGAATAAATACCAGAGATAAATTGTACCAGCGGTATATACGGCTATTTAGGTCTTGACTCTGCTAATAAACCCTGCGAATTTCATTTTCATATCAGGTGGAAAAATGATGTATATGATGTGTATTTGTGTACATAAAGACTTCTCGAGTGAGAATTTCCAGCAAACTTTAAAATTTTATAGAGCAAATACCAGAGATAAATTGCAACTAGCGGTGTATACGGATATTTAGGCCTTGGCTGTGCTAACAAACCCTGCGAATTTCATTTTCATATCAGGTGGAAAAATGATGTAAATGAAGTGTATTTGTGTGGATAAAGACTTCTCGAGTGAGAATTTCTAGCAACGTTTAAAATTCTGTGGAACAAATACCAGAGATAAATTGCACTAGCGGAAGATACGGCTATTTCGGTCTTGGCTTTGCTAATAAACCCTGCTAATTTCTTTCTCATATCAGGTGGAAAAATGATGTAAATGATGTGTATTTGTGTGCATAAAGACTACTCGAGTGAGAATTTCTAGTAAACTATAAAATTATCTGGAGCAAATACTAGAGATAAATTGTACTAGCGGTATATAAGGCTATTTAGGTCTTGGCTGTGCTAATAAACCCTGCGAATTTCATTTTCATATCAGGTGGAAAAATGATGTAAATGATGTGTATTTGTGTGGATAAAGACTTCTTGAGTGAGAATTTCTAGCAAAGTTTAAAATTCTGTGGAACAAATACCAGAGATAAATTGCACTAGCGGTATATACGGCTATTTAGGTCTTGGCTGTGCTAATAAAATTTGCCAAATTCTTTCTCATATCAGGTGGAAAAATGATGTATATGATGTGTATTTGTGTGCATAAAGACTTCTCGAGTGAGAATTTCTTCCAAAGTTTAAAATTCTGTGTAACAAATACCAGAGATAAATTGCACTAGCGGTATATGCGGCTATTTAGGGCTTGGCTGTGCTAATAAACTCTGCGAAATCAATTTCATATCAGGTGGAAAAATGATGTAAATGATGTGTATTTGTGTGCATAAAGACTACTCGAGTGAGAATTTCTAGTAAACTATAAAATTATCTGGAGCAAATACTAGAGATAAATTGTACTAGCGGTATATAAGGCTATTTAGGTCTTGGCTGTGCTAATAAACCCTGCGAATTTCATTTTCATATCAGGTGGAAAAATGATGTAAATGATGTGTATTTGTGTGGATAAAGACTTCTTGAGTGAGAATTTCTAGCAAAGTTTAAAATTCTGTGGAACAAATACCAGAGATAAATTGCACTAGCGGTATATACGGCTATTTAGGTCTTGGCTGTGCTAATAAAATTTGCCAAATTCTTTCTCATATCAGGTGGAAAAATGATGTATATGATGTGTATTTGTGTGCATAAAGACTTCTCGAGTGAGAATTTCTTCCAAAGTTTAAAATTCTGTGGAACAAATACCAGAGATAAATTGCACTAGCGGCATATGCGCCTATTTAGGTGTTGGCTGTGCTAATAAACCCCGCGAATTTTTTCTTCATATCAGATGGAAAAATGATGTATATGATGTGTATTTGTGTGGATAAAGATTTCTCGAGTGAGATATTTCTTGCAAAGTTTAAAATTCTGTGGTACAAATACCAGAGATAAATTGCACTAGCGGTATATGCGGCTATTTAGGGCTTGGCTGTGCTAATAAACCCTGCGAATTTCATTTTCATATCAGGTGGAAAAATGATGTAAATATTGATGTAAATCTGTATGGATAAAGACTTCTCGAGTGACAATTTCTAGCAAACTTTAAAATTCTGTGGAATAAATACCAGAGATAAATTGTACCAGCGGTATATACGGCTATTTAGGTCTTGACTCTGCTAATAAACCCTGCGAATTTCATTTTCATATCAGGTGGAAAAATGATGTATATGATGTGTATTTGTGTACATAAAGACTTCTCGAGTGAGAATTTCCAGCAAACTTTAAAATTTTATAGAGCAAATACCAGAGATAAATTGCACTAGCGGTGTATACGGATATTTAGGCCTTGGCTGTGCTAACAAACCCTGCGAATTTCATTTTCATATCAGGTGGAAAAATGATGTAAATGAAGTGTATTTGTGTGGATAAAGACTTCTCGAGTGAGAATTTCTAGCAACGTTTAAAATTCTGTGGAACAAATACCAGAGATAAATTGCACTAGCGGAAGATACGGCTATTTCGGTCTTGGCTTTGCTAATAAACCCTGCTAATTTCTTTCTCATATCAGGTGGAAAAATGATGTAAATGATGTGTATTTGTGTGCATAAAGACTACTCAAGTGAGAATTTCTAGTAAACTATAAAATTATCTGGAGCAAATACTAGAGATAAATTGTACTAGCGGTATATAAGGCTATTTAGGTCTTGGCTGTGCTAATAAACCCTGCGAATTTCATTTTCATATCAGGTGGAAAAATGATGTAAATATTGATGTAAATCTGTATGGATAAAGACTTCTCGAGTGACAATTTCTAGCAAACTTTAAAATTCTGTGGAATAAATACCAGAGATAAATTGTACCAGCGGTATATACGGCTATTTAGGTCTTGACTCTGCTAATAAACCCTGCGAATTTCATTTTCATATCAGGTGGAAAAATGATGTATATGATGTGTATTTGTGTACATAAAGACTTCTCGAGTGAGAATTTCCAGCAAACTTTAAAATTTTATAGAGCAAATACCAGAGATAAATTGCACTAGCGGTGTATACGGATATTTAGGCCTTGGCTGTGCTAACAAACCCTGCGAATTTCATTTTCATATCAGGTGGAAAAATGATGTAAATGAAGTGTATTTGTGTGGATAAAGACTTCTCGAGTGAGAATTTCTAGCAACGTTTAAAATTCTGTGGAACAAATACCAGAGATAAATTGCACTAGCGGAAGATACGGCTATTTCGGTCTTGGCTTTGCTAATAAACCCTGCTAATTTCTTTCTCATATCAGGTGGAAAAATGATGTATATGATGTGTATTTGTGTGCATAAAGACTTCTCGAGTGAGAATTTCTAGCAAAGTTTAAAATCTGTGGAACAAATACCAGAGATAAATTGCACTAGCGGTATATGCGGCTATTTAGGTCTTGGCTGTGCTAATAAACCCCGCTAATTTTATCTTCATATCAGGTAGAAAAATGATGTATATGATGTGTATTTGTGTGGATAAAGACTTCTCGAGTGAGAATTTCTTGCAAAGTTTAAAATTCTGTGGAACAAATACCAGAGATAAATTGCACTAGCGGTATATGCGGCTATTTAGAATTAAATAATATGGAGCAAATACTAGAGATAAATTGCACAAGCGGTATATAAGGCAATTTAGGTCTTGGCTGTGCTAATAAACCCCGCTAATTTTATCTTCATATCAGGTAGAAAAATGATGTATATGATGTGTATTTGTGTGGATAAAGACTTCTCGAGTGAGAATTTCTTGCAAAGTTTAAAATTCTGTGGAACAAATACCAGAGATAAATTGCACTAGCGGTATATGCGGCTATTTAGGGCTTGGCTGTGCTAATAAACCCTGCGAATTTCAATTTCATATCAGGTGGTAAAATGATGTAAATGATGTGTATTTGTGTGCATAAAGACTTCTCGAGTGAGAATTTCTAGTAATCTATAAAATTATCTGGAGCAAATACTAGAGATAAATTGCACTAGCGGTATTTAAGGCTATTTAGGTCTTGGCTGTGCTAATAAACCCTGAGAATTTCATTTTCATATCAGGTGGAAAAATGATGTAAATGTTCATGTGAATCTGTATGGATAAAGACTTCTCGAGTGAGAATTTCTTCCAAAGTTTAAAATTCTGTGGAAAAAATACCAGAGATAAGTTGCACTAGTGGTATATACGGCTATTTAGGTCTTGACTCTGCTAATAAACCCTGCGAATTTCATTTTCGTATCAGGTGGAAAAATTATATGATGTGTATTTGTGTACATAAAGACTTCTCGAGTGAGAATTTCTAGCAAACTTTAAAATTTTATAGAGCAAATACCAGAGAAAAATTGCACTAGCGGTATATACGGATATGTAGGTCTTGGCGAATTTCACTTTCATATCAGGTGGAAAAATGATGTATATGATGTGTATTTGTGTGCATAAAGATTTCTCGAGTGAGAATTTCCAGTAAATTTAATATTCTGTGAGGCAAATACCAGAGATAAATTGCACTAGCGGTATATGCGGCTATTTAAGTCTTGGCTGTGCTAATAAACCCTGCGAATTTCATGTTCATATCAGGTGGAAAAATGATGTATATGATGTGTATTTGTGTGCATTAAGACTTCTCGAGTGAGATTTTCTTGTAAACTTTAAAATTCAGTGGAGCAAATACCAGAGATAAATTGCACTAGCTGTATATGCGGCTATTTAGGTCTTGGCTATGCTAATAAACCCTGCGAATTTCATTTTCATATCAGGTGGAAAAATGATGTATATGATGTGTATTTTTGTGCATAAAGACTTCTCGAGTGATAATTTCTAGCAAACTTTAAAATTATATGGAGCAAATACTAGAGATACTTTGCACTAGCGGTATATACGGCTATAAAGGTCTTGGCCGTGTTAATAAACCTTGGGTGTTTCATTTTCATATCAGGTGAAAAAGTGATGTAAATGTTGATGTGAATCTGTATGGATAAAGAATTCTCGAGTGAGAATTTCTAGCAAATTTTAAAATTTTGTGGAACAAATACCAGATATAAATTGCACTAGCGGTATATACGGCTATTTAGGTCTTGGCTGTGCTAATAAACCCTGCGGATTTCATTTTCATATCATGTGGAAAAATGTTGTAAAGGTTGAAGTGCATCTGTATGGATAAAGACTTCTCGAGTTACAATTTCTAGCAAATTTTAATATTCTGTGGATTAAATACCAGAGATAAATTGCACTAGCGGTATATTCTCTGATTTAGGTTTTAACTGTGCTAATAAACCCTGCGAATATCATTTTCATATCAGGTGGAAAAATGATGTATATGATGTGTATTTGTGTACATAAAGACTTCTCGAGTGAGAATTTCTAGCAAACCATAAAATTATCTGGAGCAAATACTAGAGATAAATTGCACTAGCGGTATATCCGGCTATTAAGGACTTGGCTGTGCTTATAAACCCTGCGAATTTAATTTTCATATCAGGTGGAAAAATGATGTAAATATTGATGTAAATCTGTATGGATAAAAACGACTCGAGTGACAATTTCTAGCAAACTTTAAATTTCTTTGGAGCAATTACCAGAGATAAATTGTACTAGCAGTATATACGGCTATTTAGGTCTTGACTCTGCTAATAAACCCTGCGAATTTCATTTTCATATCAGGTGGAAAAATTATATGATGTGTATTTGTGTACATAAAGACTTCTCGAGTGAGAATTTCTAGCAAACTTTAAAATTTTATAGAGCAAATACCAGAGAAAAATTGCACTAGCGGTATATACGGATATGTAGGTCTTGGCTGTGCTAATAAACATTTAGAATTTAATTTTTATATCAGGTGGAAAACTGATGTAAATGATGTGTATTTGTGTACATAAAGACTTCTCGAGTGAGAAATTCTAGCAAAGTTTAAAATTTGCTATTTGTTCAAATACCAGAGATAAATTGCACTAGCGGTATATACGGCAATTAAGGTCTTGGCTGTGCTAATAAACCCTGCCAGTTTCTGTTTCATATCAGGTGGAAAAATAAAATGATGTATATGATGTGTATTTGGTTGGATAAAGACTTCTCGAGTGACAATTTCTAGCAAAGTTTAAAATTCTGTGGAACAAATACCAGAGATAAATTGCACTAGCGGTATATGCGGCTATTGAGATCGTGGCTGTGCTAATAAACCCTGCGAATTTCATTTTCATATCAGTTGGAAAAATGATGTATATGATGTGTATTTCTGTACATAAAGACTTCTCGAGTGAGAATTTCTAGTAAACTTTAAAATTATGTGAGGCAAATACTAGAGATAAAATGCACTAGCGGTATATGCGGCTATTTATGTCTTGGCTGTGCTAATAAACCCTGCGAATTTCATTTTCATATCAGGTGGAAAAATGATGTATATAATCTGTATTTGTGTACATTAAGTCTTCTCGAGTGAGAATTTCTAGTAAAATATAAAATTATCTGGAGCAAATACAAGAGATAAATTGCACTAGCGGTATATACGACTATTAAGGTCTTGGCTGTGCTAAAAAACCCTGCTAGTTTCTTTTTTATATCAGGTGGAAAAATGATGTAAATGTTGATGTGAATCTGTATGGATAAAGACTTCTCGAGTGAGAATTTCTAGCAAATTTAAAATTCTGTGGAACAAATACCAGAGATAAATATCACTAGTGGTATACGCGGCTATTTAGGTTTTGGCTGTGCTAATAAACCCTGCGAATTTCATTTTCATATCAGGTGAAAAAATGATGTAAATGATGTGTATTTGTGTACATAAAGACTTCTCGATTGAGAATTTCTAGCAAACTTTAAATTTCAATAGAGCAAATACCAGAGATAAATTGGACTAAAGGTATATACGGCTATTTAGGTCTTGGCTGTACTAATAAACCCTTCTACTTTCATTTTCATATCAGGTGGAAATATGATGTAAATGTTGATGTGAATCTGTATGGATAAAGACTTCTCGAGTGACAATTTCTAGAAAATTTTAATATTCTGTGGAACAAATACCAGAGATTATTTGCACTAGCAGTATATGCGGCTATTTAGGTTTTGGCTGTGCTTATAAACCCTGCGAATTTCATTTTCATATCAGGTGGAAAAATGATGTATATGATGTGTATTTGTGTACATAAAGACTTCTCGAGTGAGAATTTCTAATAAATTTTAAAATTATCTTGAGCAAATACTAGAGATAAATTGCACTAAAGGTATATACGGCTATTTAGGTCTTGGCTGTACTAATAAATCCTTCGACTTTCATTTTCATATCAGGTGGAAATATGATGTAAATGTTGATGTGAATTTGTATGGACAAAGACTTCTCGAGTGACAATTTCTAGCAAACTTTAATATTCTGTGGAACAAATACCAGAGAATTATTCCACTAGCAGTATATGCGGCTATTTAGGTTTTGGCTGTGCTAATAAACCCTGCGAATTTCATTTTCATATCAGGTGGAAAAATGATGTATATGATGTGTATTTGTGTACATAAAGACTTCTCGAGTGAGAATTTCTAGTAAATTTTAAAATTATCTTGAGCAAATACTAGAGATAAATTGCACTAGCGGTATATGCGACTATTAAGGTCTTGGCTGTGCTAATAAACCCTGCGAATTTCATTTTCATATCAGGTGGAAAAATGATGTAAATGTTGATGTAAATCTTTATGGATAAAGACTACTCGAGTGACAATTTCTAGCAAATTTTAAAATTCTGTGGAGCAATTACCAGAGATAAATTGTACTAGCGGTAAATACGGATATTTAGGTCTTGGCTGTGCTAATAATCTTTGCGAATTTCCTTTTCATATCAGGTGGAAAAATGATGTATATGATGTGTATTTGTGTACATAAAGACTTCTCGAGTAAGAATTTCCAGCAAACTTTAAAAATCAATAAAGCAAATACCAGAGATAAATTGCACAAGCGGTGTATACGGCTATTTAGGTCTTGGCTGTGCTAATAAACTCTCCGAATTTCATTTTCATATCAGGTGGAAAAATGATGTAAATGATGTGTATTTGTGTGGATAAAGACTTCTCGAGTGAGAATTTCTAGCAAAGTTTAAAATTCTGTGGAACAAATACCAGAGATAAATTGCACTAGCAGTATATACGGCTATTTAGGTCTTTGCTGTGCTAATAAATATTGCCACTTTCTTTTTCATATCAGGTGGAAAAATGATGTATATGATGTGTATTTGTGTGGATAAAGACTTCTCGAGTGAGAATTTCTAGCAAACTTCAAAATTCTGAGGAACAAATACCAGAGATAAATTGCACTAGCGTTATATGCAGCTATTTAGGTCTTGGCTGTGCTAATAAGTCCTGCGAATTTCATTTTCATATCAGGTGGAAAAATGATGTATATGATGTGTATTTGTGTACATAAAGACTTCTCGAGTGAGAATTTCTAGTAAATTTTAAAATTCTGTCAGGCAAATACCAGAGATAAATTGCACTAGCAGTATATGCAGCTATTTAGGTCTTAGCTGTGCTAATAAACCCTGCGAATTTCATTTTCATATCAGGTGGAAAAATGATGTATATGATGTGTATTTGTGTGCATAAAGTTTTCTCGAGTGAGAATTTCTAGTAAAGTTTAAAAATCTGTGGAACAAATACCAGAGATAAATTTCACTAGCGGTATATGCGGCTATTTAGGTATTGGCTGTGCTAATAAACCCTGCAAATTTCATTTTCATATCAGGTGGAAAAATGATGTATATGATGTGTATTTGTGTGCATAAAGACTTCTCGGGTGAGAATTTCTAATCAATTATAAAATAATATGGAGCAAATACTAGAGATAAATTGCACTAGCGGTATATAAGGCTATTTAGGTTTTGGCTGTGTTAATAAACTATGCGAATTTCCTTTTCATATCAGGTGGAAAAATGATGTAAATGTTGATGTGAATCTGTATGGATAAAGACTTCTCGAGTGACAATTTCTAGCAAACTTTAAAATTCTGTGGAACAAATACCAGAGATAAATTGCACTAGCGGTATATACGACTATTTAGGTCTTGGCTGTGCTTATAAAACCTGCGCATTTCATTTTCATATCAGGTGGAAAAATTATATGATGTGTATTTGTGTACATAAAGACTTCTCGAGTGATAATTTCTAGTAAACTTTAAAATTCTGTCAGGTAAATACCAGAGATAAATTGCACTAGCGGTATATGCAGCTATTTAAGTCTTGGCTGTGCTAATAAACCCTGCGAATTTCATTTTCATATCAGTTGGAAAAATGATATATATGATGTGTATTTGTGTACATAAAGACTTCTCGAGTGAGAATTTCTTGCAAAGTTAAAAATTCTGTGAAATAAATACCAGAGATAAATTGTACAAGCGGTATATCCGGCTATTTAGGTCTTGGCTGTGCTTAAAAACCCTGCGAATTTCATTTTCATATCAGGTGGAAAAATGATATAAATGATGTGTATTTGTGTGCATAAAGACTTCTCGAGTGAGAAATTCTAGTAAACTATAAAATTATCTAGAGCAAATACTATAGATAAATTGAACTAGCGGTATATAAGGCTATTAAGGTCTTGGCTGTGCTAATAAACCCTGAGAGTTTCATTTTCATATCAGGTGGAAAAATGATGTAAATGTTGATGTGAATCTGTATGGATAAAGACTTTTCGAGTGATAATTTCTAGCAAATTTTAAAATTCTGTGGAATAAATACCAGATATAAATTGCACTAGCGGTATATACGGCTATTTAGATCTTAGCTGTGCTAATAAACCCTGCGAATTTCATTTTCATATCAGGTGGAAAAATGATGTATATGATGTGTATTTGTGTGGATAAAGACTTCTCGAGTGAGAATTTCTAGTAAACCATAAAATTATCTATAGCAAATACTAGAGATAAATTGCACTAGCGGTATATAAGGCTATTAAGGTCTTGGCTGTGCTAATGAACCCTGAGAGTTTCATTTTCATATCAGGTGGAAAAATGATGTAAATGTTGATGTGAATCTGTATGGATAAAGACTTCACTAGTGAGAATTTCTAGCAAAGTTTAAAATTCTGTGGAATAATTACCAGAGATAAATTGCACTAGCGGTATATACGGCTATTTAGGTCTTGGCTGTGCTAATAAACTTTGCGAATTTCATTTTCATATCAGGTGGAAAAATCATGTATATGTTGTGTATTTGTGTGAATGAAGACTTCACGAGTGAGATTTTCTTGCAAAGTTTAAAATTCTGTGGAACAAATACCAGAGATAAATTGCACTAGCGGTATATGCGGCTATTTATGTCTTGGCTGTGCTAATAAATCCTGCGACTTTTATTTTCATATCAGGTGGGAAAATGATGTAAATGATGTGTGTTTGTGTGCATAAAGACATCTCGATTGACAATTTCTAGTCAAATTTAAAATTCTGTGGAGCAAATATCAGAGATAAATTGCACTAGCCGTATATGCAGCTATTTAGGTCTTGGCTGTGCTAATAAACCCTGCGAATTTCATTTTCATATCAGGTGGAAAAATGATGTATATGATGTGTATTTGTGTGCATAAAGTTTTCTCGGGTGAGAATTTCTAGTAAAGTTTAAAAATCTGTGGAGCAAATACCAGAGATAAATTTCACTAGCGGTATATGCGGCTATTTAGGTCTTGGCTGTAGTAATAAACCCTGCGAATTTCATTTTCATATCAGGTGGAAAAATGATGTATATGATGTGTATTTGTGTGCATGAAGACTTCTCGGGTGAGAATTTCTAATAAATTATACAATAATATGGAGCAAATACTAGAAATAAATTGCACTAGCGGTATATAAGGCTATTTAGGTTTTGGCTGTGTTAATAAACTATGCGAATTTCTTTTTTATGTCAGGTGGAAAAATGATGTAAATGTTGATGTGAATCTGTATGGATAAAGACTTCTCGAGTGATAATTTCTAGCAAATTTTAAAATTCTGTGGAACAAATACCAGAGATAAATTGCACTAGCGGTATATACGGCTATTTATGTCTTGGCTGTGCTAATAAAACCTGCGCATTTCATTTTCATATCAGGTGGAAAAATGATGTTTATGATGTGTATTTGTGTACATAAAGACTTCTCGAGTAAGAATTTCTTGCAAAGTTTAAAATTCTGTGGAACAAATACCAGAGATAAATTGTACTAGCGGTATATGCGGCTATTTAGGTCTTGGCTGTGCTAATAAACCCTGCGAATTTCATTTTCATATCAGGTGGAAAAATGATATACATGATGTGTATTTGTGTGCATAAAGACTTCTCGAGTGAGAATTTCTAGTCAACTAAAAAATTATTTAGAGCAAATACTAGAGATAAATTGCACTAGCGGTATATAAGGCTATTTAGGTTTTGGCTGTGTTAATAAACTATGCGAATTTCTTTTTTATATCAGGTGGAAAAATGATGTAAATGTTGATGTGAATCTGTATGGATAAAGACTTCTCGAGTGATAATTTCTAGCAAATTTTAAAATTCTGTGGAACAAATACCAGAGATAAATTGCACTAGCGGTATATACGGCTATTTATGTCTTGGCTGTGCTAATAAAACCTGCGAGTTTCATTTTCATATCAGGTGGAAAAATGATGTATATGATGTGTATTTGTGTGGATAAAGACTTCTCGAGTGAGAATTTCTTGCAAAGTTTACAATTCTGTGGAACAAATACCAGAGATAAATTTCACTAGCGGTATATGCGGCTATTTAGGTCTTGGCTGTGCTAATAAACCCTGCGAATTTCATTTTCATATTAGGTGGAAAAATGATGTAAATGATGTGTATTTGTGTGCATAAAGACTTCTCGAGTGAGAATTTCTAGTCAACTTTAAAATTCTGTGGAGCAAATACCAGAGATAAATTGCACTAGCGGTATATGCGGCTATTTAGGTCATGGCTGTGCTAATAAACCCTGCGAATTTCCTTTTCATATCAGGTGGAAAAATGATGTAAATGTTGATTTGAATCTGTATGGATAAAGACTTCTCGAGTGACAATTTCTAGCAAACTTTAAAATTCTGTTGAATAAATACCAGAAATAAATTGCACTAGCGGTATATACGGCTATTTAGGTCTTGGCTGTGCTAATAAACTGTGCGAATTTCATTTACATATCAGGTGGAAAAATGATGTATATGATGTGTATTTGTGTGGATAAAGACTTCTCGAGTGAGAATTTCTTGCAAAGTTTACAATTCTGTGGAACAAATACCAGAGATAAATTTCACTAGCGGTATATGCGGCTATTTAGGTCTTGGCTGTGCTAATAAACCCTGCGAATTTCATTTTCATATTAGGTGGAAAAATGATGTAAATGATGTGTATTTGTGTGCATAAAGACTTCTCGAGTGAGAATTTCTAGTCAACTTTAAAATTCTGTGGAGCAAATACCAGAGATAAATTGCACTAGCGGTATATGCGGCTATTTAGGTCATGGCTGTGCTAATAAACCCTGCGAATTTCCTTTTCATATCAGGTGGAAAAATGATGTAAATGTTGATGTGAATCTGTATGGATAAAGACTTCTCGAGTGAGAATTTCTAGCAAACTTTAAAAATCTGTGGAACAAGTACCAGAGATAAATTGCACTAGCGGTATATACGGCTATTTAGATTTCGGCTGTGCTAATAAACCCTGCGAATTTCATTTTCATATCAGGTGAAAAAGTGATGTAAATGTTGATGTGAATTTGTATGGATAAAGACTTTTCGAGTGAGAATTTCTGTCAAATTTTAAAATTTTGTGGAATAAATACCAGAGATAAATTGCACTAGCGGTATTTACGGCTATTTAGGTCTTGGCTGTGCTAATAAACTCTGCGAATTTTCTTTTCATATCAGGTGGAAAAATGATGTAAATGTTGATGTGAATCTGTATGGATAAAGACTTCTCGAGTGAGAATTTCTAGCAAATTTTAAAACTCTGTGGAACAAATAACAGAAGTAAATTGCACTAGCGGTATATGCGGCTATTTAGGTCATGGTTGTGCTAATAAACCCTGCGAATTTCATTTTCATATCGTGTGGAAAAATGATGTATATGATGTGTATTTGTGTGCATAAAGATTTCTCGAGTGAGAATTTCTAGTAAACTTTAAAATTCTGTGAGGCAAATACCAGAGATAAATTGCACTAGCGGTATATGCGGCTATTTAGGTCTTGGCTGTGCTAATAAACCCTGCGAGCTTCATTTTCATATCAGGTGGAAAAATGATGTATATGTTGTGTATTTGTGTGCATAAAGACTTTTCAAGTGAGATTTTCTAGTAAATTTTAAAATTCAGTGGAGCAAATACCAGAGATAAATTGCACTAGCGGTATATGCGGCTATTTAGGTCTTGGCTGTGCTAATAAACCCTGCGAGCTTCATTTTCATATCAGGTGGTAAAATGATGTATATGCTGTGTATTTGTGTGCATAAAGACTTCTCGAGTGAGAATTTCTAGTAAACTATAAAATTATCTGGAGCAAATACTAGAGATAAATTGCACTAGCGGTATATGCGGCTATTTAGGTCTTGGCTGTGCTAATAAACCCTTGATGTTTCATTTTCATATCAGGTGGAAAAATGATGTATATGATGTGTATTTTATGTGCATAAAGACTTCTCGAGTGAGGATTTCTAGTAAACTATAAAATTATCTGGAGCAAATACTAGAGATAAATTGAACTAGCGGTATATACGGCTAATAAGGTCTTGGCTGTGCTAATAAACTATGCGAATTTCATTTTCATATCAGGTGGAAAAATGATGTAAATGTTGATGTGAATCTGTATGGATAAAGAATTCTCGAGTGAGAATTTCTAGCAAATTTTAAAATTCTGTGGAACAAATACCACAAATAAATTGCACTAGCGGTATAAACGGCTATTTAGGTCTTGGCTATGCTAATAAACCCTGCGAATTTCATTTTCATATCATGTGGAAAAATGTTGTAAATGTTGATGTGAATCTGTATGGATAAAGACTTCTCGAGTGACAATTTCTAGCAAACTTTAATATTCTGTGGAACAAATACCAGAGATAAATTGCACTAGCGGTATATGCGGTTAATTTGGTTTTGGCTGTGCTAATAAACTCTGCGAATTTCATTTTCATATCAGGTGGAAAAATGATGTATATGATGTGTATTTGTGTACATAAAGACTTTTCGAGTGAGAATTTCTAATAAACTATAAAATTATCTGGAGCAAATACTAGAGATAAATTGCACTAGCGGTATATGCGGCTATTAAGGTCTTGGCTGTGCTAATAAACCCTTGATGTTTCATTTTCATATCAGGTGGAAAAATGATGTATATGATGTTTATTTTATGTGCATAAAGACTTCTCGGGTGAGGATTTCTAGTAAACTATAAAATTATCTGGAGCAAATACTAGAGATAAATTGCACTAGCGGTATATACTGCTAATAAGGTCTTGGCTGTGCTAATAATCTATGCGAATTTCATTTTCATATCAGGTGGAAAAATGATGTAAATGTTGATGTGAATCTGTATGGATAAAGACTTCTCGAGTGAGAATTTCTAGCAAACTTTAAAATTCTGTGGAACAAATACCAGAAATAAATTGCGCTAGCGGTATATACGGCTATTTAGGTCTTGGCTGTGCTAATAAACTTTGCGAGTTTCATTTTCATATCAGGTGGAAAAATGATGTAAATGTTGTTGTGAATCTGTATGGATAAAGACTTACAGAGTGAAAATTTTTAGCAAATTTTAAAATTCTGTGGAACAAATACCAGAGATAAATTACACTAGCGGTATATGCGGCTATTTAGGTTAAGGCTGTGCTAATAAACCCTGCGAATTTCATTTTCATATCAGGTGGCAATATGATGATGTATATGATGTGTATTTGTGTACATAAAGACTTCTCGAGTAAGAATTTCTAGTAAATTATAAAATTATCTGGAGCAAATACTAGAGATAAATTGCACTAGCGGTATATACGGGTATTTAGGTTTTGGCTGTGCTAATAAACCCTGCGAATTTCATTTCCATATCAGGTGGAAAAATGATGTAAATGTTGATGTAAATCTGTATGGATAAAGACTTCTCGAGTGAATATTTTTAGCAAAATTAAAATTCTTTTGAGCAAATACCAGAGATAAATTGTACTAGCGGTATACACGGCTATTTAGGTCTTGGCTTTGCTAATAAACATTTCGACTTTCATTTTCATATCAGGTGGAAAAATGATGTATATGATGTGTAATTGTGTACATAAAGACTTCACGAGTGAGAATTTCTAGCAAAGTTTAAAATTCTATAGAGCAAATACCAGAGATAAACTGCACTAGCGGTATATACGGCTATTAAAGTCTTGGCTGTGCTAATAAACCCTGCGAATTTCATTTTCATATCAGGAGGAAAAATGATGTATATGATGTGTATTTGTGTACATAAAGACTTCTCGAGTGACAATTTCTAGCAAACTTTAAAATTCTGTTGAATAAATACCAGAAATAAATTGCACTAGCGGTATATACGGCTATTTAGGTCTTGGCTGTGCTAATAAACTGTGCGAATTTCATTTACATATCAGGTGGAAAAATGATGTATATGATGTGTATTTGTGTGGATAAAGACTTCTCGAGTGAGAATTTCTTGCAAAGTTTACAATTCTGTGGAATAAATTCTAGAGATAATTTTCACTAGCGGTATATGCGGCTATTTAGGTCTTGGCTGTGCTAATAAACCCTGCGAATTTCATTTTCATATTAGGTGGAAAAATGATGTAAATGATGTGTATTTGTGTGCATAAACATTTCTCGAGTGAGATTTTCTAGTAAACTTTAAAATTCAGTGGAGCAAATACCAGAGATAAATTGCACTAGCGGTATATGCGGCTATTTAGGTCTTGGCTGTGCTAATAAACCCTGCGAGCTTTATTTTCATATCAGGTGGAAAAATGATGTATATGCTGTGTATTTGTGTGCATAAAGACTTCTCGAGTGAGAATTTCTAGTAAACTATAAAATTATCTGGAGCAAATACTAGAGATAAATTGCACTAGCGGTATATGCGGCTATTTAAGTCTTGGCTGTGCTAATAAACCCTGCGAATTTTATTTTCATATCAGGTGGAAAATTGATGTATATGATGTGTATTTGTGTACATAAAGACTTCTCGAGTAAGAATTTCTAGTAATCTATAAAATTATCTGGAGCAAATACTAGAGATAAATTGCACATAGCGGTAAATACAGCTATTTAGGTCTTGGCTGTACTAATAAACTCTGCGAATTTCATTTTCATATCAGGTGGAAAAATAATGTAAATGTTCATGTAAATCTGTATGGATAAAGACTTTTCGAGAGAGAATTTTTGGCAAAGTTAAAAATTCTGTGGAACAAATACCAGAGATAAATTGCACTAGCGGTGTATACGGCTATTTAGGTCTTGGCTGTGCTAATACCCTGCGAATTTCATTTTCATATCAGGTGGAAAAATGATGTAAATGTTGATGTGGATCTGTATGGATAAAGACTTCTCGAGTGACAATTTCTAGCAAATTTTAAATTCTGTGTAACAAATACCAGAGATAAATTGCACTAGCGGTATATACGGTTATTTTGGTCTTGGTTGTGCTAATAAACCATGCGACTTTCATTTTCATATCAGGTGGAAAAATGATGTAAATGTTGATGTGAATCTGTATGGATAAAGACTTCGCGAGTGAGAATTTCTAGCAAACTTAAAAATTCTGTGGAACAAATACCAGAGATAAATTGCACTAGCGGTATATGCGGCTATTTAGGTCTTGGCTGTGCTAATAAACCCTGCGAATTTCATTTTCATACCAGTGGCCCTATTCGGTCTTTCCCTGGGAATATGGAATTGGGATAAATATTTTCATAGCATTTTTGTCAAAATTATATTTTTCTGGCCTACTGAATTAATAAGTTTAGTGCAAACATTTTTAAAACAAAGTTAATTGGGAAACTTTTGTTCCAAAAAAATTTGATAGGGAGAAATATTTTCCCATTTAACTTTGTTTCGAAAATATTACCACCAAACTTGTTCCCTCAGTAGGCCAGAAAAATATAATTTTGACAAAAATGCTATGAAAATATTTTTCCCAATTCCCTATTCCCAGGGAAACACCGAATAGGGCCACAGGTGGAAAAATGATGTACATGATGTGTACTTTTTACGCTATTTGCCGTAGGCACTTGGCGAAACACACTTATACTTAATAAACACATTTTTATTAATCACTTGTTTTTGTTTCGCAGAATATTTTTCAAAAAGTTTAAAAAATCACTCGATCGATTTCGACTTGTTAGGTCATCATCAGGAGTATCTACTGAATTGTATTAGTAAACATTTTTTATTATATAGTACAAAAATGCAAAATATAAATAAAAATAAAAGAAGGAGGGAAAAAATAAGCAATAAAAATTAATCTACGGATCGCGCAGGTAGGCGATGAGTCATAGGTTGAGTAACAAAATTCAAGGTATGTTATTGCGTACGTGAGAATAGAAAAGGGCGGGGTCTGTAATTGGTGAGAACCGGATTTCTCTCTGTTCGTTAAGGATATTTTGGTTAAGAAATATTGATTTTCGAATTTCGTAAGATTCTAAGGTATCTAAACGTCTGCCTTTGGGTTGTATATGTAATATGTCTAAATTGTTCAAGCTAGCTGTATGATTTTCTGAAGTTAAATGGTTATGGAAAGTTGATTGATTGCAACCAGATAAATGTTCTTTAGCTCTAACTCTAAAATTGCGCCCAGTCTGACCAATATAGGAGAAACTACAATCATTGCAATTAATCCTATAAACGCCAGATTTGGAAAGGCGATCAACTCTAGGTTTATTGTTAAAAATCATTTTCTTTATTGTGTTATTATTATAAAAAGCAAAACTAATATTGGTATAATTGGACACGATGTTGCTAATCCGTTGGCTCGTTTTTCCTATATACTCTAAGCGACGCCAATTTTTCCGCGTTGGACTGTCCGGTGGATAAATACCCGTTAGAGTTTTACGCTTTAGCTTTTTATTTAATAACTTTAATATAGTCCTAGTTGCATATCCGTTATTTGTTGCTATTTGAAGAATTATGTTAAGCTCAGTGTTATAATTTGAATTTGACAGAGGGATATTTATTAGTCTATCTATGAGTGAGTGGAAATCTGACATTTTAATATTATGGGGATGGTTTGAAGAACTAGGTATAACAGCATCTGTATACATGGGTTTCCGATAAATTTTGAAGTCTAAAGTAGAATTAATCCTGGTTATTGTTATATCTAGAAAATTAATACATTTATTTTCGTCTTTTTCTAACGTAAAATCAATGGTGGGATATTGAGAATTTAACCAAGTAAGGAAAGAGTCTAACAGTCTATCAGTTCCATTCCATAGACATAATATGTCATCAACATATCTATACCAAAAGATTATATGACGAAAATAGGGATTGTTATTTGATAAGATCATTTGTTCGAAGAAATTCATGAAAATTTCAGCCAACAAAGGTGACAGAGGGGAGCCCATGGGTAGACCATCAGCGAATTTGAAATATTTATTATCAAAACAGAAATAATTTTGTTTAATACAAGTCTCAAAAACTAACTTCAGTTCACGACGTAAGCTCTCATCTACAACATCCCTATCTAAGTAATTACAAACTATTTGGGACAAAGTATTAATTGGAATAGAAGTGAAAAGACTGGCAACGTCAAATGAAACTAGTTTTGAATGTAACGGAATGTCGACGTCTTGAATTTTGTTAATCAATTCTACCGAGTTCTTAACCGAGTAAGCCGAAAAGAAATTAGTATGACAATTGAAAAAATTTATGAAACCTTTACATAGATTGTAGGCAGGAGCATTGCAATACGCTACTATTGGTCTAATCGGAATGCCTTCCTTATGGATTTTTGATAAACCATAAAGGATCGGGGCAGATGGATTCATGACAGAGTACTTCCAACCAGTTCCATCAAATAACTTCTGGCATTGGTTGATACACTTACTAACCGAAGTCTTAAAAGACTTAGTTGGATCTCTGCCAAGCTCTATTGCTTTACTTTCTGTAATAAAATCAGAAATTTTATTGCAGTAATCGACTTTTGAGAGCACGGTAATTGTATTGACTTTATCCGCTTTACACGCTATAAGGTCATGGTCACGTAGTTTTTTCTTTATCGCACCAATCACTTTGAAGTTAGTATTATTAGAAGCAGCAGAAGAAGAGAATGGTGGAGTAGAAGAGTTATCAATACCTTTCTTTATTTGTAACGCACACACTGATTTTATTTGGGTTATCTGGCCAGATAAGGCTGTTTCGGCATCTACAGCCAGATTTTCGAATGATCGAAGGTCGATTTTGTTTGGCGTAGGGGCAAAATTCACTCCGTTGCTAAGCATTTGCACCTCTGTATCACGGAAAACGACTGAGGACAAGTTCTTAAAACGTGGATGAAATTGGAAATCAGACGAACCACTATTACCTCTACGGTTAAATAAATAAGCCTTATCTCGCAACACATCCAGTTTAGCTTTTTGTTTCACATATTGAATATGTGAAATTTCAGCTACCTCTGCACGAACTTTTCTGTCCAGCCAATCGAACTCAACAGAGTGCAAACGAATTGCTAACTCAGTGTGAACAACTTTAAGATGGAGATATAAGTTGTTCCTGGTAGCATACCCTTTACGCAGCTCGTTATCCCTCCAGCTACAACGCGCTAGATTAATAGCTCTTCTTCCTTCCAAAGATTTACTATTGCATTTAATGTTAGTATAGTTAGGAAGCAATTTTAATTTTTTACAACTACTATTAAACCATATTTGATTATTATTATAACAAATTCTTACCAACAAACGACGATAAATTACGGCGAGGGTGGCCAAATCTGCCAACTTAATACTTTTTACGTTATTTGCCGTAGGCACTTGGCGAAACACACTTATACTTAATAAACACATTTTTATTAATCACTTGTTTTTGTTTCGCAGAATATTTTTCAAAAAGTTTAAAAAATCACTCGATCGATTTCGACTTGTTAGGTCATCATCAGGAGTATCTACTGAATTGTATTAGTAAAAAATTTTTGTTATATAGTAGAAAAAAGCAAAATATAAATAAAAATAAAAGAAGGAGGGAAAAAATAAGCAATAAAAATTAATCTACGGATCGCGCAGGTAGGCGATGAGTCATAGGTTGAGTAACAAAATTCAAGGTATGTTATTGCGTACGTGAGAATAGAAAAGGGCGGGGTCTGTAATTGGTGAGAACCGGATTTCTCTCTGTTCGTTAAGGATATTTTGGTTAAGAAATATTGTTTTTCGAATTTCGTAAGATTCTAAGGTATCTAAACGTCTGCCTTTGGGTTGTATATGTAATATGTCTAAATTGTTCAAGCTAGCTGTATGATTTTCTGAAGTTAAATGGTTATAGAAAGTTGATTGATTGCAACCAGATAAATGTTCTTTAGCTCTAACTCCAAAATTGCGCCCAGTTTGACCAATATAGGAGAAACTACAATCATTGCAATTAATCCTATAAACGCCAGATTTGGAAAGGCGATCAACTCTAGGTTTATTGTTAAAAATCATTTTCTTAATTGTGTTATTATTTTAAAAAGCAAAACTAATATTGGTATAATTGGACACGATGTTGCTAATCCGTTGGCTCGTTTTTCCTATATACTCTAAGCGACGCCAATTTTTTCCGCGTTGGACTGTCCGGTGGATAAATACCCGTTAGAGTTTTACGCTTTAGCTTTTTATTTAATAACTTTAATATAGTCCTAGTTGCATATCCGTTATTTGTTGCTATTTGAAGAATTATGTTAAGCTCAGTGTTATAATTTGAATTTGACAGAGGGATGTTTATTAGTCTATCTATGAGTGAGTGGAAAGCTGACATTTTAATATTATGGGGATGGTTTGAAGAACTAGGTATAACAGCGTCTGTATACGTGGGTTACCGATAAATTTTGAAGTCTAAAGTAGAATTAATCCTGGTTATTGTTATATCTAGAAAATTAATACATTTATTTTCGTCTTTTTCTAACGTAAAATCAATGGTGGGATATTGAGAATTTAACCAAGTAAGGAAAGAGTCTAACAGTCTATCAGTTCCATTCCATAGACATAATATGTCATCAACATATCTATACCAAAAGATTATATGACGAAAATAGGGATTGTTATTTGATAAGATCATTTGTTCGAAGAAATTCATGAAAATTTCAGCCAACAAAGGTGACAGAGGGGAGCCCATGGGTAGACCATCAGCGAATTTGAAATATTTATTATCAAAACAGAAGTAATTTTGTTTAATACAAGTCTCAAAAACTAACTTCAGTTCACGACGTAAGCTCTCATCTACAACATCCCTATCTAAGTAATTACAAACTATTTGGGACAAAGTATTAATTGGAATAGAAGTGAAAAGACTGGCAACGTCAAATGAAACTAGTTTTGAATGTAACGGAATGTCGACGTCTTGAATTTTGTTAATCAATTCTACCGAGTTCTTAACCGAGTAAGCCGAAAAGAAATTAGTATGACAATTGAAAAAATTTATGAAACCCTTACATAGCTTGTAGGCAGGAGCATTGCAATACGCTACTATTGGTCTAATCGGACTGCCTTCCTTATGGATTTTTGGTAAACCATAAAGGATCGGGGCAGATGGATTCATGACAGAGTACTTCCAACCAGTTCCATCAAATAACTTCTGGCATTGGTTGATACACTTACTAACCGAAGTCTTAAAAGACTTAGTTGGATCTCTGCCAAGCTCTATTGCTTTAATTTCTGTAATAAAATCAGAAATTTTATTGCAGTAATCGACTTTTGTGAGCACGGTAATTGTATTGCTTTTATCCGCTTTACACGCTATAAGGTCATGGTCACGTAGTTTTTTCTTTATCGCACCAATCACTTTGAAGTTAGTATTATTAGAAGCAGCAGAAGAAGAGAATGGTGGAGTAGAAGAGTTATCAATACCTTTCTTTATTTGTAACGCACACACTGATTTTATTTGGGTTATCTGGCCAGATAAGGCTGTTTCGGCATCTACAGCCAGATTTTCGAATGATCGAAGGTCGATTTTGTTTGGCGTAGGGGCAAAATTCACTCCGTTGCTAAGCATTTGCACCTCTGTATCACGGAAAACGACTGAGGACAAGTTCTTAAAACGTGGATGAAATTGGAAATCAGACGAACCACTATTACCTCTACGGTTAAATGGATAAGCCTTATCTCGCAACACATCCAGTTTAGCTTTTTGTTTCACATATTGAATATGTGAAATTTCAGCTACCTCTGCACGAACTTTTCTGTCCAGCCAATCGAACTCAACAGAGTGCAAACGAATTGCTAACTCAGTGTGAACAACTTTAAGATGGAGATATAAGTTGTTCCTGGTAGCATACTTTTAACTTTTAACAATAACTTTTTGAAAAATATTCTGCGAAACAAAAACAAGTGATTAATAAAAATGTGTTTATTAAGTATAAGTGTGTTTCGCCAAGTGCCTACGGCAAATAGCGTAAAAAGTATTTAGTTGGCAGATTTGGCCACCCTCGCCGTAATTTATCGTCGTTTGTTGGTAAGAATTTGTTATAATAATAATCAAATATAATAACACAATAAAGAAAATGATTTTTAACAATAAACCTAGAGTTGATCGCCTTTCCAAATCTGGCGTTTATAGGATTAATTGCAATGATTGTAGTTTCTCCTATATTGGTCAGACTGGGCGCAATTTTGGAGTTAGAGCTAAAGAACACTTATCTGGTTGCAATCAATCAACTTTCCATAACCATTTAACTTCAGAAAATCATACAGCTAGCTTGAACAATTTAGATATATTACATATACAACCCAAAGGCAGACGTTTAGATACCTTAGAATCTTACGAAATTCGAAAATCAATATTTCTTAACCAAAATATCCTTAACGAACAGAGATAAATCCGGTTCTCATAAATTACAGACCCCGCCCTTTTCTATTCTCACGTACGCAATAACAGACCTTGAATTTTGTTACTCAACCTATGACTCATCGCCTACCTGCGCGATCCGTAGATTAATTTTTATTGCTTATTTTTTCCCTCCTTCTTTTATTTTTATTTATATTTTGCTTTTTTCTACTATATAACAAAAAATTTTTACTAATACAATTCAGTAGATACTCCTGATGATGACCTAACAAGTCGAAATCGATCGAGTGATTTTTTAAACTTTTTGAAAAATATTCTGCGAAACAAAAACAAGTGATTAATAAAAATGTGTTTATTAAGTATATGATGTGTATTTGTGTACATAAAGACTTCTCGAGTGAGAATTTCTAGTAAACTTTAAAACTATCTGGAGCAAATACTAGAGATAAATTGCACTAGCGGTATATACGGCTATTTAGGTCTTGGCAGTGCTAATAAACTCTGCGACTTTTATTTTCATATCAGGTGGAAAAATGATGTAAATGTTTGTGTGAATCTGTATGGATAAAGACTTCTCGAGTGAGAATTTCTAGCAAATTTTAAAACTCTGTGGAACAAATACCAGAGATAAATTGCACTAGCGGTGTATTGCGGCTATTTAGGTTTTGGCTGTGCCAATAAACCCTGCGAATTTCATTTTCATATCAGGTGGAAAAATGATGTATATGATGTGTAATTGTGTACATAAAGACTTCTCCTGTGAGAATTTCTAGTAAACTATAAAATTATCTGGAGCAAATACTAGAGATAAATTGCACTAGCGGTATATGCGGCTATTTAGGTCTTGGCTGTGCTAATAAACCCTGCGAATTTCATTTTCATATCAGGTGGATAAATGATGTATATGATGTGTATTTTTGTGCATAAAGACTTCTCGAGTGATAATTTCTAGTAAAATATAAAATTATATGGAGCAAATACTAGAGATTAATTGCAATAGCGGTATTTATGGCTATTTTGGTCTTGGATGTGCTAATAAACCCTGCGAATTTCATTTTGATATCAGGTGGAAAAGTGATGTAAATGTTGATGTAAATCTGTATGGATAAACACTTCTCGAGTGAGAATTTCTAGCAAAATTTAAAATTCTGTGGAACAAATACCAGAGATAAATTGCACTAGCGGTATATACGACTATTTAGGTCTTGGCTGTGCTAACAAACACTGCGAGTTTCATTTTCATATCAGGTAAAAAAATGATGTAAATGTTGATGTGAATCTGTATGGATAAAGACTTCTCGAGTGAGAATTTCTAGCAAACTTTAAAATTCTGTGGAACAAATACCAGAGATAAATTGCACTAGCGGTATATGCGGCTATTTAGGTTTTGGCTGTGCTTATCAACCCTGCGAATTTCATTATCATATCAGGTGGAAAAATTATGTATATGATGTGTATTTGTGTACATAAAGACTTCTCGAGTGAGAATTTCTAGTAAACTATAAAATTCTGTGAAGCAAATACTAGAGATAAATTGCACTAGCGGTATATACGGCTATTAAGGTCTTGGCTGTTTTAATAAACCCTGCGTATTTCATTTTCATATCAGGTGGAAATATGATGTAAATCGTGTTGTAAATCTGTATGGATAAAGACTACTTTAGTGACAATTTCTAGCAAATTTTAAAATTCTTTGTAGCAAATACCAGTGATAAATTGTACTAGCGGTATATACGGCTATTTAGGTCTTGGCTGTGCTAATAAACTTAGCGATCTTCATATTCATATCAGGTGGAAAAATGATGTATATGATGTGTATTTGTGTACATAAAGACTTCTCGAGTGAGAATTTATAGCAAACTTTTAAATTCTATAGAGCAAATACCAGAGATAAATTGCAATTGCGGTATATACGGCTATTAATATCTTGGTTGTGCTAATAAATCCTGCGAATTTCATTTTCATATCAAGTGGAAAAATGATGTAAATGTTGATGTGAATCTGTATGGATAAACACTTCTCGATTGAGAATTTCTAGCAAACTTTAAAATTCTGTGGAACAAATACCAGAAATAAATTGCACTAGCGGTATAAAAAAACTATTAAGGTCTTGGCTGTGCTAATAAACCATGCGAGTTTCATTTTCATATCAGGTGAAAAAATGATGTAAATGTTGATGTGAATCTGTATGGATAAAGACTTCTCGAGTGACAATTTGTGGCAAATTTTAAAATTCTGTGGAACAAATACCAGAGTTAAATTGCACTAGCGGTATATGCGGCTATTTAGGTCTTGGCTGTGCTAATATACTCTGCTATTTTAATTTTCATATCAGGTGGAAAAATGATGTATATGATGTGTATTTGTTTGGATAAAGAATTCTCGAGTGAATATTTCTAGTAAATTATAAAATTATCTGGAGCAAATACTAGAGATAAATTGCTCTAGCGGTATATAGGGCTATTTAGGTCTTGGCTGTGCTAATAAACCGTGCGAATTTTATTTTCATATCAGGTGAAAAAATGATGTAAATGTTGATGTGAATCTGTATGGATAAAGACTTCTCGAGTGAGAATTTCTAGCAAACTTTAAAATTCTGTATAACAAATAATAGAGATAAATTGCACTAGCGGTATATGCAGCTATTTAGGTCTTGGCTGTGCTAATAAACCCTGCGAATTTTATTTTCATATCAGGTGGAAAAATGATGTATATGATGTGTATTTGTGTACATAAAGACTTCTCGAGTGAGAATTTCTAGCAAATTTTAAAATTCTGTGGAACAAATACCAGAAATAAATTGCACTAGCGGTATATAAGGCTATTTAGGTTTTGGCTGTGCTAATAAACCCTGCGAGTTTCATTTTCATATCAGGTAGAAAAATGATGTAAATGTTGATGTGAATCTGTATGGATAAAGAATTCTCGAGTGAGAATTTCTAGCAAACTTTTAAATTCTGTGGAACAAATACCAGAGTTAAATTGCACTAGCGGTATATGCGGCTATTTAGGTCTTGGCTGTTCTAATAAACCCTGCGAATTTTATTTTCATATCAGGTGGAAAAATGATGTATATGATGTGTATTTGTGTGCAAAAAGACTTCTCGAGTGAGAATTTCCAGTAAAATATAAAATTATATGGAGCAAATACTAGAGATAAATTGCACTAGCGGTATATACGGCTATTTTGGTCTTGGCTGTGCAAATAAACCCTGCGAATTTCATTTTCATATCTGGTGGAAAAGTGTTGTAAATGTTGATGTGAATCTGTATGGATAAACACTTCTCGAGTGAGAATTTCTAGCAAACTTTAAAATTCTGTGGAACAAATACCAGAGATAAATTGTACTAGCGGTTATATACGGCTATTTAGGTCTTGGCTGTGCTAATAAACCCTGCGAGTTTCATTTTCATATCATTTAGAAAAATGATGTATATGTTGATGTGAATCTGTATGGATAAAGACTTCTCGAGTGACAATTTCTAGCAAACTTTAAAATTTTGTGGAACAAATAGCAGAGATAAATTGCACTAGCGGTATATGCAGCTATTTAGGTTTTGGCAGTGGTAACAATCCCTGCGAATTTCATTATCATATCAGGTGGAAAAATGATGTATATGATGTGTATTTGTGTACATAAAGACTTCTCGAGTGAGAATTTCTAGTAAACTATAAAATTCTGTGAAGCAAATAATAGAGATAAATTGCACTAGCGGTATATACGGCTATTAAGGTCTTGGCTGTGCTAATAAACCCTGCGAATATCATTTTCATATCATGTGGAAAAATGATGTATATGATGTGTATTTGTGAACATAAAAACTACTCCAGTGAGAATTTCTAGTAAATTATAAAATTATCTATAGCAAATACTAGAGATAAATTGAACTAGCGGTATATACGGCTATTTAGGTCTTGGCTGTGCTAATAAACCCTGCTAATTTTATTTTCATATCACGTGGAAAAATCATGTATATGATGTGTATTTGTGTGCATAAAGACTTCTCGAGTTAGAATTTCAAGTAAAATATAAAATTATATGGAGCAAATACTAGAAATAAATTGCACTAGCGGTATATACGGCTATTTTAGTCTTGGCTGTGCTAATAAACCCTGCGAATTTCATTTTTATATCAGGTGGAAAAGTGATGTAAATGTTGATGTGAATCTGTATGGATAAAGAGTTCTCGAGTGAGAATTTCTACCAAATTTTAAAATTCTGTGGAACAAATACCAGAGATAAATTGCACTAGCAGAATATACGGCTATTTAGGCCTTGTCTGTGCTAATAAACCCTGCGAGTCTCATTTTCATATCAGGTAGAAAAATGATGTAAATGTTGATGTGAATCTGTATGGATAAAGAATTCTCGAGTGAGAATTTCTAGCAAACTTTTAAATTCTGTGGAACAAATACCAGAGTTAAATTGCACTAGCGGTATATGCGGCTATTTAGGTCTTGGCTGTTCTAATAAACCCTGCGAATTTTATTTTCATATCAGGTGGAAAAATGATGTATATGATGTGTATTTGTGTGCAAAAAGACTTCTCGAGTGAGAATTTCCAGTAAAATATAAAATTATATGGAGCAAATACTAGAGATAAATTGCACTAGCGTTATATACGGCTGTTTTGGTCTTGGCTGTGCTAATAAATTTTGCGAATTTCATTTTCATATCAGGTGGAAAAGTGTTGTAAATGTTGGTGTGAATCTGTATGGATAAACACTTCTCGAGTGAGAATTTCTAGCAAACTTTAAAATTCTGTGGAAAAAATACCAGAGATAAATTGCACTAGCGGTATATACGGCTATTTAGGTCTTTGCTGTGCTAATAAACCCTGCGAGCTTCATTTAAATATCAGGTAGTAAAATGATGTAAATGTTGATGTGAATCTGTATGGATAAAGACTTCTTGAGTGACAATTTCTAGCAAAGTTTAAAATTCTGTGGAACAAATACCAGAAATAAATTGCACTAACGGTATATGCGGCTATTTAGGTTTTGGCTGTGCTAATAAACCCTGCGAATTTCATTATCATATCAGGTGGAAAAATGATGTATATGATGAGTATTTGTGTACATAAAGACTTCTCGAGTGAGAATTTCTAGTAAACTATAAAATTCTGTGAAGCAAATACTAGATAAAAATTGCACTATCGGTATATGCGGCTATTAAGGTCTTGGTTGTGCTAATGAACCTTGCGAATTTCATTTTCATATCAGGTGGAAAAATGATGTATATGATGTGTATTTGTGTACAAAAAGACTTCTCAAAAGAGTGAGAATTTATAGCAAAATTTAAAATTCTATAGAACAAATGCCAAAGATAAATTGCATTAGCATTATATACGGCTATTTAGGTCTTGGCTGTGCTAATAACCCCTGCGAATTTTATTTTCATATTAGGTGGAAAAATGATGTAAATGATTTGTATTTGTGTGCATAAAGACTTCTCGAGTGAGAATTTCCAGTAAATTATAAAATTATTTTGAGCAAATACTAGAGATAAATTGCAGTAGCAGTATATACGGCTATTAATGTCTTGGCTGTGCTAATAAACCCTGCGAATTTCATTTTCATATCTTGTGGAAAAATTATGTATATGATGTGTATTTGTGTACATAAAGACTTCTCGAGTGAGAATTTCTAGTAAATTATAAAATTATCTGGAGCAAATACTAGAGATGAATTGCACTAGCGGTATATACGGCTATTTAGGCCTCGGCTGTGCTAATAAACCCTGCGATCTACATATTCATATCTGGTGGAATAATGATATATATGATGTGTATTTGGGTACATAAAGACTTCTCGAGTGAGAATTTATAGCAAAATTTAATACTCTATAGAACAAATACCAGAGATAAATTGCACTAGCATTATATACGGCTATTTAGGTCTTGGCTGTGCTAATAAACCCTGCGAATTTCATTTTGATATTAGGTGGAAAAATTATGTAAATGGTGTGTATTTGTGTGCATAAAGACTTCTCGAGTGAGAATTTCCAGTAAATTATAAAATTATATGGAGCAAATACTAGAGATAAATTGCACTAGCAATATATGCGGCTATTAAAGTCTTGGCTGTGCTAATAAACCCTGCGAATTTCAATTTCATATCAGGTGGAAAAATTATGTAAATGTTGATTTGAATCTGTATGGATAAAGACTTCTCGAGTGAGAATTTCTAGCAAACTTTAAAATTCTGTGGAACAAATACTAGAGATAAATTGCACTAGCGGTATATAGAGCTATTAAGGTCTTGGCTGTGCTAATAAATCATGCGAGTTTCATTTTCATATCAGGTGAAAAAATGATGTAAATGTTGATGTGAATCTGTATGGATAAAGACTTCTCGAGTGACAATTTCTAGCAAATTTTAAAATTCTGTGGAACAAATACCAGAGTTAAATTGCACTAGCGGTATATGCGGCTATTTAGGTCTTGGCTGTGCTAATAAACCCTGCTAGTTCCATTTTCATATCAGGTGGAAAAATGATGTATATGATGTGTATTTGTGAGGATAAAGACTTCTCGAGTGAGTATTTCTAGTAAACTTTAAAATTATCTGGAGCAAATACTAGAGATAAATTGCACTAGCGGTATATACGGCTATTTAGGTCTTGGCTGTGCTAATAAAAACTGTGACTTTCATTTTCATATCAGGTGGAAAAATGATGTAAATGTTGATGTGAATCTGTATGGATAAAGACTTCTCGAGTGAGAATTTCAAGCAAACTTTAAACATCTGTATAACAAATAAGAGAGATAAATTGCACTAGCGGTATATGCAGCTATTTAGGTCCTGGCTGTGCTAATAAACTCTGCGAATTTTATTTTCATATCAGGTGGAAAAATGATGTATATGATGTGTATTTCTGTACATAAAGACTACTCGAGTGAGAATTTCTAGTAAAATATAAAATTATCTGGTGCAAATACTAGAGATAAATTGCACTAGCGGTATATACGGCTATTTAGGTCTTGGCTGTGCTAATAAACCCTGCGACTTTCATTTTCATATCAGGTGGAAAAATGATGTAAATGTTGATGTGAATCTGTATGGATAACGACTTCTCGAGTAAGAATTTCTAGCAAATTTTAAAATTCTATGGAACAAATGCCAGAGATAAATTGCACTAGCGGTTTATGCGGCTATTTAGGTATTGGCTGTGCTAATTAACCCTACGAATTTCTTTCTCATATCAGGTGGAAAAATGATGTATATGATGTGTATTTGTGTACATAAAGACTTCTCGAGTGAGAATTTCTATTAAATTATAGAATTATCTGGAGCAAATACTAAAAATGAATTGCACTAGCGGTATATACGGCTATTTAGGTCTTGGCTGTGCTAATAAACCCTGCGAATTTCATTTTCATATCAGGTGGAAAAATGATGTATATGATGTGTATTTGTGTACATAAAGACTTCTCGAGTGAGAATTTCTAGTAAATTATAAAATGAACTAGAGCAAATACTAGAGATAAATTGCACAAGCGGTATATACGGCTATTTATGTCTTGGCTGTACTAATAAAAGCTGCGAATTTCATTTTCATATCAGGTGGAAAAATGATGTAAATGTTGATGTGAATCTGTATGGATAAAGACTCCTCGAGTGAGAATTTCTAGCCGAGTTTAAAATTCTGTGGAACAAATACCAGAGATAAATTGCACTAGCGGTATATGCGGCTATTTAGGTCTTGGCTGTGCTAATAAACCCTGCGAATTTGATTTTCATACCAGTGGCACTATTCTGGTTTTCCCTGGGAATAGGGAATTGGGAAAAATATTTTCATAGTATTTTTGTCAAAATTGTGTTTTTTTGGCCTACTGAGAAAATAAGTTTGGTGCAAAAAATTTCAAAACAAAGTGTATTGGGAAACTTTTGGTCCACAAAATTTTTATAGGGAAAAATATTTTCCCATTTAACTTTGTTTCGAAAATATTTACACCAAACTTATTTCCTCAGTAGGCCAGAAAAACACAATTTAGACAAAAATGCTATGAAAATATTTTTCCCAATTCCCTATTCCAAGGAAAACCAGTATAGCGCTACAGGTAAAAAAATGATGTATATGATGTGCATTTGTGTGGATAAAGACTTCTCGAGTGAGAATTTCTAGTAAACTATAAAATTATCTGGAGCAAATACAAGAGATAAATTGCACTAGCGGTATCTACGGCTATTAAGGTATTGGCTGTGTTAATAAACCCTGCAACTTTTATTTTCATATCAGGTGGAAGAATGATGTAAATGTTGATGTGAATCTGTATGGATAAAGACTTCTCGAGTGAGAAATTCTAGCAAACTTTAAAATTCTGTGGAACAAATACCAGAGATAAATTGCATTAGCGGTATATGCGGCTATTTAGGTTTTTTCTGTGTTAATCAACCCTGCGAACTTCATTTTCATATCAGGTGGAAAAATGATGTATATGATGTGTATTTGTGTACATAAAGACTTCCCGAGTGAGAATTTCTAGCAAACTATAAAATTATCTGGAACAAATACTAGAAATAAATTGCACTAGCGGTATATACGGCTATAAAGGTCTTGGTTGTGCTAATAAACCCTGCGAATTTCATTTTCATATCATGTGGAAAAATGTTGTTAATGTTGATGTGAATCTGTATGGATAAAGACTTCTCGAGTGACAATTTCTAGTAAACTTTATAATTCAGTGAGGATAATACCAGAGATAAATTGCACTAGCGGTATATGCAGCTATTTAGGTCTTGGCTGTGCTAATAAACCCTGCGAATTTCATTTTCATTTAAGGTGAAAAAATGATGTATATGATGTGTATTTGTCTGCATAAAGACTTCTCGAGTGAGAATTTCTAGCAAACTTAAAAATTCTGTGGAACAAATACCAGAGATAAATTGCACTAGCGGTATATGCGGCTATTTAGGTCTTGGCTGTGCTAATAAACCCTGCGAATTTCATTTTCATACCAGGTGGAAAAATGATGTATATGATGTGTAATTGTGTGGATAAAGACTTCTCGAGTGAGAATTTCTAGTAAATTATAAAATTAACTGGAGCAAATACTAGAGATAAATTGCACTAGCGGTGTCTACGGCTATTTAGGTCTTTGCTGTGTTAATAAACTTTTCGACTTTCATTTTCATATCAGGTGGAAAAATGATGTAAATGTAGATGTGAAAAGTCGAGAACAAATACCAGAGATAAATTGCACTAGCGGTATATACGGCTATTAAGGTCTTGGTTGTGCTAATAAACCCTGCGAATTTCATTTTCATATCATTTGGAAAAATGTTGTAAATTTTGATGTGAATCTGTATGGATAAAGACTTCTCGAGTGACAATTTCTAGCAAACTTTAATATTCTGTGGAACAAATACCAGAGATAAATATCACTAGCGGTATATACGGCTATTTAGGTATTGACTTTGATAATGAACCCTGCAAATTTCATTTTCATATCAGGTGGAAAAATGATGTATATGATGTGTATTTGTGTACATAAAGACTTCTCGAGTGAGAATTTCAAGCAAACTTTAAAATTTTATAGAGCAAAAATAAGAGAAAAATTGCACTAGCGGTGTATACGGACATTTAGGTCTTGGCTGTGCTAATAAACCCTGCGAATTTCATTATCATATCAGGTGGAAAAATGATGTAAATGATGTGTATTTGTGTGGATAAAGACTTCTCGAGTGAGAATTTCTAGCAAAGTTTAAAGTTCTGTGGAACAAATACCAGAGATAAATTGCACTAGAGGTATATGCAGCTATTTAGGTCTTGGCTGTGCTAATAAACCCTGCGAATTTCATTTTCATATCAGGTGGAAAAATGATGTATATGATGTGTATTTGTGTACATAAAGACTTCTCGAGTGAGAATTTCTAGTAAACTTTAAAATTCTGTGAGGCAAATACCAGAAATAAATTGCACTAGCGCTATATGCGGCTATTTAGGTTTTTTCTGTGCTAATCAACCCTGCGAACTTCATTTTCATATCAGGTGGAAAAATGATGTATATGATGTGTATTTTTGTGCTTAAAGACTTCTCGAGTGATAATTTCTAGTAAACTTTAAAATTATATGGAGCAAATACTAGAGATAAATTGCACTAGCGGTATATACGGCTATAAAGGTCTTGGTTGTGCTAATAAACCCTGAAATTTCATTTTCATATCATGTGGAAAAATGTTGTTTATGTTGATGTGAATCTGTATGGATAAAGACTTCTCGAGTGACAATTTCTAGTAAACTTTAAACCTCTGTGGAGCAAATACCAGAGATAAATTGCACTAGCGGTATAAGCGGCTATTTAGGTCTTGGCTGTGCTAATAAACCCTGCGAATTTCATTTTCATATCAGGTGGAAAAATGATGTATATGATGTGTATTTGTGTGCTTAAAGACTTCTCGAGTGATAATTTCTAGTAAACTTTAAAATTATATGGAGCAAATACTATACATAAATTGCACTAGCGGTATATACGGCTATAAAGGCCTTGGTTGTGCTAATAAATCCTGCGAATTTCATTTTCATATCATGTGGAAAAATGTTGTAAATGTTGATGTGAATCTGTATGGATTAAGACTTCTCGAGTGACAATTTCTAACAAATTTTAATATTCTGTGGAACATATACCAGAGATAAATATCACTAGCGGTATATACGGCTATTTAGGTCTTGACTCTGCTAATAAACCCTGCGAATTTCATTTTCATATCAGGTGGAAAAATGATGTATATGATGTGTATTTGTGTTCAAAAAGACTTCTCGAGTGAGAATTACCAGCAAACTTTAAAATTTTATAGAGCAAATATAAGAAAAAAATTGCACTAGCGGTGTATACGGATATTTAGGTCTTGGCTGTGCTAATAAACCCTGCGAATTTCATTTTCATATCAGGTGGAAAAATGATGTAAATGATGTGTTTTTTTGTGGATAAAGACTTCTCGAGTGAGAATTTCTAGCAAATTTTAAAATTCTGTGGAACAAATACCAAAGATAAATTGCACTAGCGGTATATGCAGCTATTTAGGTCTTGGCTGTGCTAATAAACCCTGCGAATTTCATTTTCATATCAGGTGAAAAAGTGATGTAAATGTTGATGTGAATCTGTATGGATAAAGAATTCTCGAGTGAGAATTTCTAGCAAATTTTAAAATTCTGTGGAACAAATACCAGAGATAATTTGCACTAGCGGTATATGCGGCTATTTAGGTCTTGGCTGTGCTAATAAACCCTGCGAATTTCATTTTCATCTCAGGTGGAAAAATGATGTAAATGATGTGTATTTGTGTGCATAAAGAGCTCTAAAGTGAGAATTTCTAGTCAAATTTAAAATTCTGTGGAGCAAATACCAGAGATAAATTGCACTAGAAGTATATACAAATATTAAGGTCTTGACTGTGCTAATAAACCCTGTGAGTTTTATTTTCATATCAGGTGGAAAAATGATGTATATGATTTGTATTTGTGTACATAAAGACTTCTCGAGTGAGATTTTCTAGTAAACTTTAAAATTCAGTGGAGCAAATACCAGAGATAAATTGCATTAGCTGTATATGCGGCAATTTAGGTCTTGGCTGTGCTAATAAACCCTGCGAATTACATTTACATATCAGGTGGAAAAATGATGTATATGATGTGTACTTTTGTGCATAAAGACTTCTCGAGTGATAATTTCTAGCAAACTTTAAAATTATATGGAGCAAATACTAGAGCTAATTGCACTAGCGGTATATACGGCAATAAAGGTCTTGGCCGTGCTAATAAACCCTGGGCGTTTAATTTTCATATTAGGTAAAAAAGTGATGTAAATGTTGATGTGAATCTGTATGGATAAAGAATTTACGAGTGAGAATTTCTAGCAAATTTTAAAATTCTGTGGAGCAAATACCAGAGATAAATTTCACTAGCGGTATATACGGCTATTAAGGTCTTGGCTGTGCTAATAAACCTTGCGAATTTCATTTTCATATCATGTGGAAAAATGTTGTAAATGTTGATGTGAATCTGTATGGATAAAGACTTCTCGAGTGACAATTTCTAGCAAACTTTAATATTCTGTGGAACAAATACCAGAGATAAATTGCACTAGCGGTATACACAACTATTTAGGTCTTGACTCTGCTAATAAACCCTGCGAATTTCATTTTCATATCAGGTGGAAAAATGATGTATATGATGTGTATTTGTGTACATAAAGACTTTTCAGGTGGAAAAATGATGTAAATGATGTGTATTTGTGTGGATAAAGACTTCTCGAGTGAGAATTTCTAGCAAAGTTTAAAATTCTGTGGAACAAATACCAGAGATAAATTGCACTAGCGGTATATGCAGCTATTTAGGTCTTGGCTGTGCTAATAAACCCTGCGAATTTCATTTTCATATCAGGTGGAAAAATGATGTATATGATGTGTATTTGTGTACATAAAGACTTCTCGAGTGAGAATTTCTAGTAAATTATAAAATTATCTGGAGCAAATACTAGAGATAAATTGCACTAGCGGTATATGTGGCTATTAAGGTCTTGGCTGTGCTAATAAACCCTGCGAATTTTATTTTCATATCAGGTGGAAAAATGATGTAAATGTTGATGTTAATCTGTATGGATAAAGACTTCTCGAGTGACAATTTCTAGAAAACTTTAAATTTCTGTGGAGCAATTACCAGAGATAAATTGTACCAGCGGTATATACGGCTATTTAGGTCTTGACTCTGCTAATAAACGCTGCGAATTTCATTTTCATATCAGGTGGAAAAATGATGTATATGATGTGTATTTGTGTACATAAAGACTTCTCGAGTGAGAATTTCAAGCAAACTTTAAAATTTTATAGAGCAAATACCAGAAATAAATTGCACTAGCGGTGTATACAGATATTTAGGCCTTGGCTAATAAACCCTGCGAATTTAATTTTCATATCATGTGGAAAAATGATGTAAATGATGTGTATTTGTGTGGATAAAGACTTCTCGAGTGAGAATTTCTAGCAAAGTTTAAAATTCTGTGGAACAAATACCAGAGATAAATTGCACTAGCGGTATATACGGCTAATTAGGTCTTGGCTGTGCTAATAAAATTTGCCAAATTCTTTCTCATATCAGGTGGAAAAATGATGTATATGATGTGTATTTGTGTGGATAAAGATTTCTCGAGTGAGAATTTCTTGCAAAGTTTAAAATTCTGTGGTACAAATACCAGAGATAAATTGCACTAGCGGTATATGCGGCTATTTAGGGCTTGGCTGTGCTAATAAACTCTGCGAATTTCAATTTCATATCAGGTGGAAAAATGGTGTAAATGATGTGTATTTGTGTGCATAAAGACTACTCGAGTGAGAATTTCTAGTAAACTATAAAATTATCTGGAGCAAATACTAGAGATAAATTGTACTAGCGGTATCTAAGGCTATTTAGGTCTTGGCTGTGCTAATAAACCCTGCGAATTTCATTTTCATATCAGGTGGAAAAATGATGTAAATATTGATGTAAATCTGTATGGATAAAGACTTCTCGAGTGACAATTTCTAGCAAATTTTAAAATTCTGTGGAATAAATACCAGAGATAAATTGTACCAGCGGTATATACGGCTATTTAGGTCTTGACTCTGCTAATAAACCCTGCGAATTTCATTTTCATATCAGGTGGAAAAATGATGTATATGATGTGTATTTGTGTACATAAAGACTTCTCGAGTGAGAATTTCCAGCAAAATTTAAAATTTTATAGAGCAAATACCAGAGATAAATTGCACTAGCGGTGTATACGGATATTTAGGCCTTGGCTGTGCTAACAAACCCTGCGAATTTTATTTTCATATCAGGTGGAAAAATGATGTAAATGATGTGTATTTGTGTGGATAAAGACTTCTCGAGTGAGAATTTCTAGCAACGTTTAAAATTCTGTGGAACAAATACCAGAGAAAAATTGCACTAGCGGAAGATACGGCTATTTTGGTCTTGGCTGTGCTAATAAACCCTGCCAAATTCTTTCTCATATCAGGTGGATAAATGATGTATATGATGTGTATTTGTGTGCATAAAGACTTCTCGAGTGAGAATTTCTAGCAAAGTTTAAAATCTGTGGAACAAATACCAGAGATAAATTGCACTAGCGGTATATGCGGCTATTTAGGTCTTGGCTGTGCTAATAAACCCCGCTAATTTTATCTTCATATCAGGTAGAAAAATGATGTATATGATGTGTATTTGTGTGGATAAAGACTTCTCGAGTGAGAATTTCTTGCAAAGTTTAAAATTCTGTGGAACAAATACCAGAGATAAATTGCACTAGCGGTATATGCGGCTATTTAGAATTAAATAATATGGAGCAAATACTAGAGATAAATTGCACTAGCGGTATATAAGGCAATTTAGGTCTTGGCTGTGCTAATAAACCCCGCTAATTTTATCTTCATATCAGGTAGAAAAATTATGTATATGATGTGTATTTGTGTGGATAAAGACTTCTCGAGTGAGAATTTCTTGCAAAGTTTAAAATTCTGTGGAACAAATACCAGAGATAAATTGCACTAGCGGTATATGCGGCTATTTAGGGCTTGGCTGTGCTAATAAACCCTGCGAATTTCAATTTCATATCAGGTGGAAAAATGATGTAAATGATGTGTATTTGTGTGGATAAAGACTTCTCGAGTGAGAATTTCTAGTAATCTATAAAATTATCTGGAGCAAATACTAGAGATAAATTGCACTAGCGGTATAGAAGGCTATTTAGGTCTTGGCTGTGCTAATAAACCCTGAGAATTTCATTTTCATATCAGGTGGAAAAATGATGTAAATGTTCATGTGAATCAGTATGGATAAAGACTTCTCGAGTGAGAATTTCTTGCAAAGTTTAAAATTCTGTGGAACAAATACCAGAGATAAGTTGCACTAGCGGTATATGCGGCTATTTAGGTCTTGGTTGTGCTAATAAACCCTGCGAATTTCATTTTTATATCAGGTGGAAAAATGATGTATATGATGTGTATTTGTGTGCATAAAGATTTCTCGATTGAGAATTTCCAGTAAATTTAAATATTCTGTGAGGCAAATACCAGAGATAAATTGCACTAGCGGTATATGCGGCTATTTAGGTCTTGCCTGTGCTAATAAACCCTGCGAGTTTCATTTTCATATCAGGTGGAAAAATGATGTATATGATGTGTATTTGTGTGCATAAAGACTTCTCGAGTGAGATTTTCTTGTAAACTTCAAAATTCAGTGGAGCAAATACCAGAGATAAATTGCACTAGCTGTATATGCGGCTATTTAGGTCTTGGCTATGCTAATAAACCCTGCGAATTTCATTTTCATATCAGGTGGAAAAATGATGTACATATATGATGTGTATTTGTGTGCATAAAGACTTCTCGAGTGATAATTTCTAGCAAACTTTAAAATTATATGGAGCAAATACTAGAGATAAATTGCACTAGCGGTATATACGGCTATAAAGGTCTTGGCCGTGCTAATAAACCTTGGGTGTTTCATTTTCATATCAGGTGAAAAAGTGATATAAATGTTGATGTGAATCTGTATGGATAAAGAATTCTCGAGTGAGAATTTCTAGCAAATTTTAAAATTTTGTGGAACAAATACCAGATATAAATTGCACTAGCGGTATATACGGCTATTTAGGTCTTGGCTGTGCTAATAAACCCTGCGGATTTCATTTTCATATCATGTGGAAAAATGTTGTCAAGGTTGATGTGAATCTGTATGGATAAAGACTTCTCGAGTTACAATTTCTAGCAAATTTTAATATTCTGTGGATTAAATACCAGAGATAAATTGTACTAGCGGTATATTCTCTGATTTAGGTTTTAACTGTGCTAATAAACCCTGCGAATATCATTTTCATATCAGGTGGAAAAATGATGTATATGATGTGTATTTGTGTACATAAAGACTTCTCGAGTGAGAATTTCTAGCAAACCATAAAATTATCTGGAGCAAATACTAGAGATAAATTGCACTAGCGGTATATCCGGCTATTAAGGACTTGGCTGTGCTTATAAACCCTGCGAATTTAATTTTCATATCAGGTGGAAAAATGATGTAAATATTGATGTAAATCTGTATGGATAAAGACTTCTCGAGTGACAATTTCTAGCAAAATTTAAATTTCTTTGGAGCAATTACCAGAGATAAATTGTACTAGCGGTATATACGGCTATTTAGGTCTTGACACAGCTAATAAACCCTGCGAATTTCATTTTCATATCAGGTGGAAAAATTATATGATGTGTATTTGTGTACATAAAGACTTCTCGAGTGAGAATTTCTAGTAAACTTTAAAATTATGTGAGGCAAATACCAGAGATAAATTGCACTAGCGGTATATACGGCTATTAAGGTCTTGGCTGTGCTAATAAACCCTGCCAGTTTCTGTTTCATATCAGGTGGAAAAATAAAATGATGTATATGATGTGTATTTGGTTGGATAAAGACTTCTCGAGTGACAATTTCTAGCAAAGTTTAAAATTCTGTGGAACAAATACCAGAGATAAATTGCACTAGCGGTATATGCGGCTATTGAGGTCGTGTCTGTGCTAATAAACCCTGCGAATTTCATTTTCATATCAGTTGGAAAAATGATGTATATGATGTGTATTTCTGTACATAAAGACTTCTCGAGTGAGAATTTCTAGTAAACTTTAAAATTATGTGAGGCAAATACCAGAGATAAATTGCACTAGCGGTATATGCGGCTATTTATGTCTTGGCTGTGCTAATAAACCCTGCGAATTTCATTTTCATATCAGGTGGAAAAATGATGTATATAATGTGTATTTGTGTACATTAAGTCTTCTCGAGTGAGAATTTCTAGTAAAATATAAAATTATCTGGAGCAAATACAAGAGATAAATTGCACTAGCGGTATATACGACTATTAAGGTCTTGGCTGTGCTAAAAAACCCTGCTAGTTTCATTTTTATATCAGGTGGAAAAATGATGTAAATGTTGATGTGAATCTGTATGGATAAAGACTTCTCGAGTGAGAATTTCTAGCAAATTTAAAATTCTGTGGAACAAATACCAGAGATAAATTGCACTAGTGGTATACGCGACTATTTTGGTTTTGGCTGTGCTAATAAACCCTGCGAATTTCATTTTCATATCAGGTGAAAAAATGATGTATATGATGTGTATTTGTGTACATAAAGACTTCTCGATTGAGAATTTCTAGCAAACTTTAAATTTCAATAGAGCAAATACCAGAGATAAATTGGACTAAAGGTATATACGACTATTTAGGTCTTGGCTGTACTAATAAACCCTTCGACTTTCATTTTCATATCAGGTGGAAATATGATGTAAATGTTGATGTGAATCTGTATGGACAAAGACTTCTCGAGTGACAATTTCTAGCAAACTTTAATATTCTGTGGAACAAATACCAGAGAATTATTGCACTAGCAGTATATGCGGCTATTTAGGTTTTGGCTGTGCTAATAACCTTTGCGAATTTCATTTTCATATCAGGTGGAAAAATGATGTATATGATGTGTATTTGTGTACATAAAGACTTTTCGAGTAAGGATTTCCAGCAAACTTTAAAAATCAATAAAGCAAATACCAGAGATAAATTGCACAAGCGGTGTTTACGGCTATTTAGGTCTTGGCTGTGCTAATAAACTCTCCGAATTTCATTTTCATATCAGGTGGAAAAATGATGTAAATGATGTGTATTTGTGTGGATAAAGACTTCTCGAGTGAGAATTTCTAGTAAATTTTAAATTATATGGAGCAAATACTAGACATAAATTGCACTAGCGGTATATACGGCTAAAAAGGTCTTGGTTGTGCTAATAAACCCTGCGAATTTCATTTTCATATCATGTGGAAAAAATGTTGTAAATGTTGATGTGAATCTGTATGGATTAAGACTTCTCGAGTGACAATTTCTAGCAAATTTTAATATTCTGTGGAACAAATACAAGAGATAAATATCACTAGCGGTATATACGATTATTTAGGTCTTGACTCTGCTAATAAACCCTGCGAATTTCATTTTCATATCAGGTGGAAAAATGATGTATATGATGTGTATTTGTGTTCAAAAAGACTTCTCGAGTGAGAATTACCAGCAAATTTTAAAATTTTATTGAGCAAATATAAGAGAAAAATTGCACTAGCGGTGTATACGGATATTAAGGTCTTGGCTGTGCTAATAAACCCTGCGAACTTCATTTTCATATCAGGTGGAAAAATGATGTAAATGATGTGTATTTTTGTGGATAAAGACTTCTCGAGTGAGAATTTCTAGCAAAGTTTAAAATTCTGTGGAACAAATACCAAAGATAAATTGCACTAGCGGTATATGCAGCTATTTAGGTCTTGGCTGTGCTAATAAACCCTGCGAATTTCATTTTCATATCAGGTGGATAAATGATGTATATGATGTGTATTTGTGTGCATAAAGACTTCTCGAGTGAGAATTTCTAGCAAAGTTTAAAATCTGTGGAACAAATACCAGAGATAAACTGCACTAGCGGTATATGCGGCTATTTAGGTCTTGGCTGTGCTAATAAACCCCGCTAATTTTATCTTCATATCAGGTAGAAAAATGATGTATATGATGTGTATTTGTGTGGATAAAGACTTCTCGAGTGAGAATTTCTTGCAAAGTTTAAAATTCTGTGGAACAAATACCAGAGATAAATTGCACTAGCGGTATATGCGGCTATTTAGAATTAAATAATATGGAGCAAATACTAGAGATAAATTGCACTAGCGGTATGTAAGGCAATTTAGGTCTTGGCTGTGCTAATAAACCCCGCTAATTTTATCTTCATATCAGGTAGAAAAATTATGTATATGATGTGTATTTGTGTGGATAAAGACTTCTCGAGTGAGAATTTCTTGCAAAGTTTAAAATTCTGTGGAACAAATACCAGAGATAAATTGCACTAGCGGTATATGCGGCTATTTAGGGCTTGGCTGTGCTAATAAACCCTGCGAATTTCAATTTCATATCAGGTGGAAAAATGATGTAAATGATGTGTATTTGTGTGCATAAAGACTTCTCGAGTGAGAATTTCTAGTAATCTATAAAATTATCTGGAGCAAATACTAGAGATAAATTGCACTAGCGGTATTTAAGGCTATTTAGGTCTTGGCTGTGCTAATAAACCCTGAGAATTTCATTTTCATATCAGGTGGAAAAATGATGTAAATGTTCATGTGAATCTGTATGGATAAAGACTTCTCGAGTGAGAATTTCTTGCAAAGTTTAAAATTCTGTGGAACAAATACCAGGTATAAGTTGCACTAGTGGTATATACGGCTATTTAGGTCTTGACTCTGCTAATAAACCCTGCGAATTTCATTTTCATATCAGGTGGAAAAATTATATGATGTGTATTTGTGTACATAAAGACTTCTCGAGTGAGAATTTCTAGCAAACTTTAAAATTTTATAGAGCAAATACCAGAGAAAAATTGCACTAGCGGTATATACGGATATGTAGGACTTGGCGAATTTCACTTTCATATCAGGTGGAAAAATGATGTATATGATGTGTATTTGTGTGCATAAAGACTTCTCGAGTGAGATTTTCTAGCAAAGTTTAAAATTCAGTGGAGCAAATACCAGAGATAAATTGCACTAGCTGTATATGCGGCTATTTAGGTCTTGGCTATGCTAATAAACCCTGCGAATTTCATTTTCATATCAGGTGGAAAAATGATGTAAATGATGTGTATTTTTGTGGATAAAGACTTCTCGAGTGAGAATTTCTAGCAAAGTTTTAAATTCTGTGGAACAAATACCAAAGATAAATTGCACTAGCGGTATATGCAGCTATTTAGGTCTTGGCTGAGCTAATAAACCCTGCGAATTTCATTTTCATATCAGGTGAAAAAGTTATGTAAATGTTGATGTGAATCTGTATGGATAAAGAATTCTCGAGTGAGAATTTCTAGCAAATTTTAAAATTCTGTGGAACAAACACCCGAGATAATTTGCACTAGCGGTATATGCGGCTATTTAGGTCTTGGCTGTGCTAATAAACCCTGCGAATTTCATTTTCATCTCAGGTGGAAAAATGATGTAAATGATGTGTATTTGTGTGCATAAAGAGCTCTAAAGTGAGAATTTCTAGTCAAATTTAAAATTCTGTGGAGCAAATACCAGAGATAAATTGCACTAGAAGTATATACAAATATTAAGGTCTTGACTGTGCTAATAAACCCTGTGAGTTTTATTTTCATATCAGGTGGAAAAATGATGTATATGATTTGTATTTGTGTACATAAAGACTTCTCGAGTGAGATTTTCTAGTAAACTTTAAAATTCAGTGGAGCAAATACCAGAGATAAATTGCACTAGCTGTATATGCGGCAATTTAGGTCTTGGCTGTGCTAATAAACCCTGCGAATTTAATTTACATATCAGGTGGAAAAATGATGTATATGATGTGTACTTTTGTGCATAAAGACTTCTCGAGTGATAATTTCTAGCAAACTTTAAAATTATATGGAGCAAATACTAGAGCTAATTGCACTAGCGGTATATACGGCTATAAAGGTCTTGGCCGTGCTAATAAACCCTGGGCGTTTAATTTTCATATCAGGTGAAAAAGTGATGTAAATGTTGATGTGAATCTGTATGGATAAAGAATTTTCGAGTGAGAATTTCTAGCAAATTTTAAAATTCTGTGGAGCAAATACCAGAGATAAATTGCACTAGCGGTATATACGGCTATTAAGGTCTTGGCTGTGCTAATAAACCTTGCGAATTTCATTTTCATATCATGTGGAAAAATGTTGTAAATGTTGATGTGAATCTGTATGGATAAAGACTTCTCGAGTGACAATTTCTAGCAAACTTTAATATTCTGTGGAACAAATACCAGAGATAAATTGCACTAGCGGTATACACGGCTATTTAGGTCTTGACTCTGCTAATAAACCCTGCGAATTTCATTTTCATATCAGGTGGAAAAATGATGTATATGATGTGTATTTGTGTACATAAAGACTTTACAGGTGGAAAAATGATGTAAATGATGTGTATTTGTGTGGATAAAGACTTTTCGAGTGAGAATTTCTAGCAAAGTTTAAAATTCTGTGGAACAAATACCAGAGATAAATTGCACTAGCGGTATATGCAGCTATTTAGGTCTTGGCTGTGCTAATAAACCCTGCGAATTTCTTTTTCATATCAGGTGGAAAAATGATGTATATGATGTGTATTTGTGTACATAAAGACTTCTCGAGTGAGAATTTCTAGTAAATTATAAAATTATCTGGAGCAAATACCAGAGATAAATTGCACTAGCGGTATATGTGGCTATTAAGGTCTTGGCTGTGCTAATAAACCCTGCGAGAATTATTTTTATATCAGGTGGAAAAATGATGTAAATGTTGATGTAAATCTGTATGGATAAAGACTTCTCGAGTGACAATTTCTAGCAAACTTTAAATTTCTGTGGAGCAATTACCAGAGATAAATTGTACCAGCGGTATATACGGCTATTTAGGTCTTGACTTTGCTAATAAACCCTGCGAATTTCATTTTCATATCAGGTGGAAAAATGATGTATATGATGTGTTATTGTGTACATAAAGACTTCTCGAGTGAGAATTTCCAGCAAACTTTAAAATTTTATAGAGCAAATACCAGAAATAAATTGCACTAGCGGTGTATACAGATATTTAGGCCTTGGCTAATAAACCCTGCGAATTTAATTTTCATATCAGGTGGAAAAATGATGTAAATGTTGATGTAAATCTGTATGGATAAAGACTTCTCGAGTGACAATTTCTAGCAAACTTTAAATTTCTGTGGAGCAATTACCAGAGATAAATTGCACTAGCGGTATATACGGCTATTTAGGTCTTGACTTTGCTAATAAACCCTGCGAATTTCATTTTCATATCAGGTGGAAAAATGATGTATATGATGTGTATTTGTGTACATAAAGACTTCTCGAGTGAGAATTTCCAGCAAACTTTAAAATTTTATAGAGCAAATACCAGAGATAAATTGCACTAGCGGTATATGTGGCTATTAAGGTCTTGGCTGTGCTAATAAACCCTGCGAATTTTATTTTCATATCAGGTGGAAAAATGATGTAAATGTTGATGTAAATCTGTATGGATAAAGACTTCTCGAGTGAGAATTTCTAGCAAAGTTTAAAATTCTGTGGAACAAATACCAGAGAAAAATTGCACTAGCGGTATATACGGCTATTTAGGTCTTGGCTGTGCTAATAAAACTTGCCAAATTCTTTCTCATATCAGGTGGAAAAATGATGTATATGATGTGTATTTGTGTGCATAAAGACTTCTCGAGTGAGAATTTCTAACAAAGTTTAAAATTCTGTGGAACAAATACCAGAGATAAATTGCACTAGCGGCATATGCGGCTATTTAGGTGTTGGCTGTGCTAATAAACCCCGCGAATTTTATCTTCATATCAGGTGGAAAAATGATGTATATGATGTGTATTTGTGTGGATAAAGATTTCTCGAGTGAGAATTTCTTACAAAGTTTAAAATTCTGTGGTACAAATACCAGAGATAAATTGCACTAGCGGTATATGCGGCTATTTAGGGCTTGGCTGTGCTAATAAACTCTGCGAATTTCAATTTCATATCAGGTGGAAAAATGATGTAAATGATGTGTATTTGTGTGCATAAAGACTACTCGAGTGAGAATTTCTAGTAAACTATAAAATTATCTGGAGCAAATACTAGAGATAAATTGTACTAGCGGTATATAAGGCTATTTAGGTCTTGGCTGTGCTAATAAACTCTGCGAATTTCATTTTCATATCAGGTGGAAAAATGATGTAAATATTGATGTAAATCTGTATGGATAAAGACTTCTCGAGTGACAATTTCTAGCAAATTTTAAAATTCTGTGGAATAAATACCAGAGATAAATTGTACCAGCGGTATATACGGCTATTTAGGTCTTGACTCTGCTAATAAACCCTGCGAATTTCATTTTCATATCAGGTGGAAAAATGATGTATATGATGTGTATTTGTGTACATAAAGACTTCTCGAGTGAGAATTTCCAGCAAACTTTAAAATTTTATAGAGCAAATACCAGAGATAAATTGCACTAGCGGTGTATACGGATATTTAGGCCTTGGCTGTGCTAACAAACCCTGCGAATTTCATTTTCATATCAGGTGGAAAAATGATGTAAATGAAGTGTATTTGTGTGGATAAAGACTTCTCGAGTGAGAATTTCTAGCAACGTTTAAAATCTGTGGAACAAATACCAGAGATAAATTGCACTAGCGGTATATGCGGCTATTTAGGTCTTGGCTGTGCTTATAAATTTCGCTAATTTTATCTTCATATCAGGTAGAAAAATGATGTATATGATGTGTATTTGTGTGGATAAAGACTTCTCGAGTGAGAATTTCTTGCAAAGTTTAAAATTCTGTGGAACAAATACCAGAGATAAATTGCACTAGCGGTATATGCGGCTATTTAGAATTAAATAATATGGAGCAAATACTAGAGATAAATTGCACTAGCGGTATATAAGGCAATTGAGGTCTTGGCTGTGCTAATAAACCCCGCTAATTTTATCTTCATATCAGGTAGAAAAATGATGTATATGATGTGTATTTGTGTGGATAAAGACTTCTCGAGTGAGAATTTCTTGCAAAGTTTAAAATTCTGTGGAACAAATACCAGAGATAAATTGCACTAGCGGTATATGCGGCTATTTAGGGCTTGGCTGTGCTAATAAACCCTGCGAATTTCAATTTCATATCAGGTGGAAAAATGATGTAAATGATGTGTATTTGTGTGCATAAAGACTTCTCGAGTGAGAATTTCTAGTAATCTATAAAATTATCTGGAGCAAATACTAGAGATAAATTGCACTAGCGGTATTTAAGGCTATTTAGGTCTTGGCTGTGCTAATAAACCCTGAGAATTTCATTTTCATATCAGGTGGAAAAATGATGTAAATGATGTGAACCTGTATGGATAAAGACTTCTCGAGTGAGAATTTCTTGCAAAGTTTAAAATTCTGTGGAACAAATACCAGAGATAAGTTGCACTAATGGTATATACGGCTATTTAGGTCTTGACTCTGCTAATAAGCCCTGCGAATTTCATTTTCATATCAGGTGGAAATATTATATGATGTGTATTTGTGTACATAAAGACTTCTCGAGTGAGAATTTCTAGCAAACTTTAAAATTTTATAGAGCAAATACCAGAGAAAAATTGCACTAGCGGTATATACGGATATGTAGCTCTTGGCGAATTTTACTTTCATATCAGGTGGAAAAATGATGTATATGATGTGTATTAGTGTGCATAAAGATTTCTCGAGTGAGAATTTCCAGTAAATTTAAATATTCTGTGAGGCAAATACCAGAGATAAACTGCACTAGCGGTATATGCGGCTATTTAGGTCTTGGCTGTGCTAATAAACCCTGCGAATTTCATTTTCATATCAGGTGGAAAAATGATGTATATGATGTGTATTTGTGTGCATAAAGACTTCTCGAGTGAGATTTTCTTGTAAACTTTAAAATTCAGTGAAGCAAATACCAGAGATAAATTGCACTAGCTGTATATGCGGCTATTTAGGTCTTGGCTATGCTAATAAACCCTGCGAATTTCATTTTCATATCAGGTGGAAAAATGATGTATATGATGTGTATTTTTGTGCATAAAGACTTCTCGAGTGATAATTTCTAGCAAATTTTAAAATTATATGGAGCAAATACTAGAGATAAAATGCACTAGCGGTATATACGGCTATAAAGGTCTTGGCCGTGCTAATAAACCTTGGGTGTTTCATTTTCATATCAGGTGAAAAAGTGATGTAAATGTTGATGTGAATCTGTATGGATAAAGAATTCTCGAGTGAGAATTTCTAGCAAATTTTAAAATTTTGTGGAACAAATACCAGATATAAATTGCACCAGCGGTATATACGGCTATTTAGGTCTTGGCTGTGCTAATAAACCCTGCGGATTTCATTTTCATATCATGTGGAAAAATGTTGTAAAGGTTGATGTGAATCTGTATGGATAAAGACTTCTCGAGTTACAATTTCTAGCAAATTTTAATATTCTGTGGATTAAATACCAGAGATAAATTGCACTAGCGGTATATTCTCTGATTTAGGTTTTAACTGTGCTAATAAACCCTGCGAATATCATTTTCATATCAGGTGGAAAAATGATGTATATGATGTGTATTTGTGTACATAAAGACTTCTCGAGTGAGAATTTCTAGCAAACCATAAAATTATCTGGAGCAAATACTAGAGATAAATTGCACTAGCGGTATATCCGGCCATTAAGGACTTGGCTGTGCTTATAAACCCTGCGAATTTCATTTTCATATCAGGTGGAAAAATGATGTAAATATTGATGTAAATCTGTATGGATAAAGACTTCTCGAGTGACAATTTCTAGCAAACTTTAAATTTCTTTGGAGCAATTACCAGAGATAAATTGTACTAGCGGTATATACGGCTATTTAGGTCTTGACTCTGCTAATAAACCCTGCGAATTTCATTTTCATATCAGGTGGAAAAATTATATGATGTGTATTTGTGTACATAAAGACTTCTCGAGTGAGAATTTCTAGCAAACTTTAAAATTTTATAGAGCAAATACCAGAGAAAAATTGCACTAGCGGTATATACGGATATGTAGGTCTTGGCTGTGCTAATAAACATTAAGAATTTAATTTTTATATCAGGTGGAAAACTGATGTAAATGATGTGTATTTGTGTGGATAAAGACTTCTCGAGTGAGAAATTCTAGCAAAGTTTAAAATTTGCTATTTGTTCAAATACCAGAGATAAATTGCACTAGCGGTATATACGGCTATTAAGGTCTTGGCTGTGCTAATAAACCCTGCCAGTTTCTGTTTCATATCAGGTGGAAAAATAAAATGATGTATATGATGTGTATTTGGTTGGATAAAGACTTCTCGAGTGACAATTTCTAGCAAAGTTTAAAATTCTGTGGAACAAATACCAGAGATAAATTGCACTAGCGGTATATGCGGCTATTGAGGTCGTGGCTGTGCTAATAAACTCTGCGAATTTCATTTTCATATCAGTTGGAAAAATGATGTATATGATGTGTATTTCTGTACATAAAGACTTCTCGAGTGAGAATTTCTAGTAAACTTTAAAATTATGTAAGGCAAATACCAGAGATAAAATGCACTAGCGGTATATGCGGCTATTTATGTCTTGGCTGTGCTAATAAACCCTGCGAATTTCATTTTCATATCAGGTGGAAAAATGATGTATATAATGTGTATTTGTGTACATTAAGTCTTCTCGAGTGAAAATTTCTAGTAAAATATAAAATTATCTGGAGCAAATACAAGAAATAAATTGCACTAGCGGTATATACGACTATTAAGGTCTTGGCTGTGCTAAAAAACCCTGCTAGTTTCATTTTTATATCAGGTGGAAAAATGATGTAAATGTTGATGTGAATCTGTATGGATAAAGACTTCTCGAGTGAGAATTTCTAGCAAATTTAAAATTCTGTGGAACAAATACCAGAGATAAATTGCACTAGTGGTATACGCGGCTATTTAGGTTTTGGCTGTGCTAATAAACCCTGCGAATTTCATTTTCATATCAGGTGAAAAAATGATGTATATGATGTGTATTTGTGTACATAAAGACTTCTCAATTGAGAATTTCTAGCAAACTTTAAATTTCAATAGAGCAAATACCAGAGATAAATTGGACTAAAGGTATATACGGCTATTTAGGTCTTGGCTGTACTAATAAACCCTTCGACTTTCATTTTCATATCAGGTGGAAATATGATGTAAATGTTGATGTGAATCTGTATGGATAAAGGCTTCTCGAGTGACAATTTCTAGCAAATTTTAATATTCTGTGGAACAAATACCAGAGATTATTTGCACTAGCAGTATATGCGGCTATTTAGGTTTTGGCTGTGCTAATAAACCCTGCGAATTTCATTTTCATATCAGGTGGAAAAATGATGTATATGATGTGTATTTGTGTACATAAAGACTTCTCGAGTGAGAATTTCTAGTAAATTTTAAATTATCTTGAGCAAATACTAGAGATAAATTGCACTAAAGGTATATACGGCTATTTAGGTCTTGGCTGTACTAATAAATCCTTCGACTTTCATTTTCATATCAGGTGGAAATATGATGTAAATGTTGATGTGAATCTGTATGGACAAAGACTTCTCGAGTGACAATTTCTAGCAAATTTTAATATTCTGTGGAACAAATACCAGAGAATTATTGCACTAGCAGTATATGCGGCTATTTAGGTTTTGGCTGTGCTAATAAACCCTGAGAATATCATTTTCATATCAGGTGGAAAAATGATGTAAATGATGTGAATCTGTATGGATAAAGACTTCTCGAGTGAGAATTTCTTGCAAAGTTTAAAATTCTGTGGAACAAATACCAGAGATAAGTTGCACTAGTGGTATATACGGCTATTTAGGTCTTGACTCTGCTAATAAACCCTGCGAATTTCATTTTCATATCAGGTGGAAATATTATATGATGTGTATTTGTGTACATAAAGACTTCTCGAGTGAGAATTTCTAGCAAACTTTAAAATTTTATAGAGCAAATACCAGAGAAAAATTGCACTAGCGGTATATACGGATATGTAGGTCTTGGCGAATTTTACTTTCATATCAGGTGGAAAAATGATGTATATGATGTGTATTAGTGTGCATAAAGATTTCTCGAGTGAGAATTTCCAGTAAATTTAAATATTCTGTGAGGCAAATACCAGAGATAAACTGCACTAGCGGTATATGCGGCTATTTAGGTCTTGGCTGTGCTAATAAACCCTGCGAATTTCATTTTCATATCAGGTGGAAAAATGATGTATATGATGTGTATTTGTGTGCATAAAGACTTCTCGAGTGAGATTTTCTTGTAAACTTTAAAATTCAGTGAAGCAAATACCAGAGATAAATTGCACTAGCTGTATATGCGGCTATTTAGGTCTTGGCTATGCTAATAAACCCTGCGAATTTCATTTTCATATCAGGTGGAAAAATGATGTATATGATGTGTATTTTTGTGCATAAAGACTTCTCGAGTGATAATTTCTAGCAAACTTTAAAATTATATGGAGCAAATACTAGAGATAAAATGCACTAGCGGTATATACGGCTATAAAGGTCTTGGCCGTGCTAATAAACCTTGGGTGTTTCATTTTCATATCAGGTGAAAAAGTGATGTAAATGTTGATGTGAATCTGTATGGATAAAGAATTCTCGAGTGAGAATTTCTAGCAAATTTTAAAATTTTGTGGAACAAATACCAGATATAAATTGCACTAGCGGTATATACGGCTATTTAGGTCTTGGCTGTGCTAATAAACCCTGCGGATTTCATTTTCATATCATGTGGAAAAATGTTGTAAAGGTTGATGTGAATCTGTATGGATAAAGACTTCTCGAGTTACAATTTCTAGCAAATTTTAATATTCTGTGGATTAAATACCAGAGATAAATTGCACTAGCGGTATATTCTCTGATTTAGGTTTTAACTGTGCTAATAAACCCTGCGAATATCATTTTCATATCAGGTGGAAAAATGATGTATATGATGTGTATTTGTGTACATAAAGACTTCTCGAGTGAGAATTTCTAGCAAACCATAAAATTATCTGGAGTAAATACTAGAGATAAATTGCACTAGCGGTATATCCGGCCATAAAGGACTTGGCTGTGCTTATAAACCCTGCGAATTTCATTTTCATATCAGGTGGAAAAATGATGTAAATATTGATGTAAATCTGTATGGATAAAGACTTCTCGAGTGACAATTTCTAGCAAACTTTAAATTTCTTTGGAGCAATTACCAGAGATAAATTGTACTAGCGGTATATACGGCTATTTAGGTCTTGACTCTGCTAATAAACCCTGCGAATTTCATTTTCATATCAGGTGGAAAAATTATATGATGTGTATTTGTGTACATAAAGACTTCTCGAGTGAGAATTTCTAGCAAACTTTAAAATTTTATAGAGCAAATACCAGAGAAAAATTGCACTAGCGGTATATACGGATATGTAGGTCTTGGCTGTGCTAATAAACATTAAGAATTTAATTTTTATATCAGGTGGAAAACTGATGTAAATAATGTGTATTTGTGTGGATAAAGACTTCTCGAGTGAGAAATTCTAGCAAAGTTTAAAATTTGCTATTTGTTCAAATACCAGAGATAAATTGCACTAGCGGTATATACGGCTATTAAGGTCTTGGCTGTGCTAATAAACCCTGCCACTTTCTGTTTCATATCAGGTGGAAAAATAAAATGATGTATATGATGTGTATTTGGTTGGATAAAGACTTCTCGAGTGACAATTTCTAGCAAAGTTTAAAATTCTGTGGAACAAATACCAGAGATAAATTGCACTAGCGGTATATGCGGCTATTGAGGTCGTGGCTGTGCTAATAAACTCTGCGAATTTCATTTTCATATCAGTTGGAAAAATGATGTATATGATGTGTATTTCTGTACATAAAGACTTCTCGAGTGAGAATTTCTAGTAAACTTTAAAATTATGTAAGGCAAATACCAGAGATAAAATGCACTAGCGGTATATGCAGCTATTTATGTCTTGGCTGTGCTAATAAACCCTGCGAATTTCATTTTCATATCAGGTGGAAAAATGATGTATATAATGTGTATTTGTGTACATTAAGTCTTCTCGAGTGAAAATTTCTAGTAAAATATAAAATTATCTGGAGCAAATACAAGAGATAAATTGCACTAGCGGTATATACGACTATTAAGGTCTTGGCTGTGCTAAAATCCCTGCTAGTTTCATTTTTATATCAGGTGGAAAAATGATGTAAATGTTGATGTGAATCTGTATGGATAAAGACTTCTCGAGTGAGAATTTCTAGCAAATTTAAAATTCTGTGGAACAAATACCAGAGATAAATTGCACTAGTGGTATACGCGGCTATTTAGGTTTTGGCTGTGCTAATAAACCCTGCAAATTTCATTTTCATATCAGGTGAAAAAATGATGTATATGATGTGTATTTGTGTACATAAAGACTTCTCGATTGAGAATTTCTAGCAAACTTTAAATTTCAATAGAGCAAATACCAGAAATAAATTAGACTAAAGGTATATACGGCTATTTAGGTCTTGGCTGTACTAATAAACCCTTCGACTTTCATTTTCATATCAGGTGGAAATATGATGTAAATGTTGATGTGAATCTGTATGGATAAAGACTTCTCGAGTGACAATTTCTAGCAAATTTTAATATTCTGTGGAACAAATACCATAGATTATTTGCACTAGCAGTATATGCGGCTATTTAGGTTTTGGCTGTGCTAATAAACCCGTCGAATTTCATTTTCATATCAGGTGGAAAAATGATGTATATGATGTGTATTTGTGTACATAAAGACTTCTCGAGTGAGAATTTCTAGTAAATTTTAAAATTATCTTGAGCAAATACTAGAGATAAATTGCACTAAAGGTATATACGGCTATTTAGGTCTTGGCTGTACTAATAAATCCTTCGACTTTCATTTTCATATCAGGTGGAAATATGATGTAAATGTTGATGTGAATCTGTATGGACAAAGACTTCTCGAGTGACAATTTCTAGCAAACTTTAATATTCTGTGGAACAAATACCAGAGAATTATTGCACTAGCAGTATATGCGGCTATTTAGGTTTTGGCTGTGCTAATAAACCCTGCGAATTTCATTTTCATATCAGGTGGAAAAATGATGTATATGATGTGTATTTGTGTACATAAAGACTTCTCGAGTGAGAATTTCTAGTAAATTTTAAAATTATCTTGAGCAAATACTAGAGATAAATTTCACTAGCGGTATATGCGACTATTAAGGTCTTCGCTGTGCTAATAAACCCTGCGAATTTCATTTTCATATCAGGTGGAAAAATGATGTAAATGTTGATGTAAATCTTTATGGATAAAGACTACTCGAGTGACAATTTCTAGCAAATTTTAAAATTCTGTGGAGCAATTACCAGAGATAAATTGTACTAGCGGTAAATACGGATATTTAGGTCTTGGCTGTGCTAATAATCTTTGCGAATTTCCTTTTCATATCAGGTGGAAAAATGATGTATATGATGTGTATTTGTGTACATAAAGACTTCTCGAGTAAGAATTTCCAGCAAATTTTAGAAATCAATAAAGCAAATACCAGAGATAAATTGCACAAGCGGTGTATACGGCTATTTAGGTCTTGGCTGTGCTAATAAACACTCCGAATTTCATTTTCATATCAGGTGGAAAAATGATGTATATGATGTGTATTTGTGTGGATAAAGACTTCTCGAGTGAGAATTTCTAGCAAAGTTTAAAATTCTGTGGAACAAATACCAGAGATAAATTGCACTAGCAGTATATACGGCTATTTAGGTCTTTGCTGTGCTAATAAATATTGCCACTTTCTTTTTCATATCAGATGGAAAAATGATGTATATGATGTGTATTTGTGTGGATAAAGACTTCTCGAGTGAGAATTTCTAGCAAACTTCAAAATTCTGAGGAACAAATACCAGAGATAAATTGCACTAGCGGTATATGCAGCTATTTAGGTCTTGGCTGTGCTAATAAGTCCTGCGAATTTCATTTTCATATCAGGTGGAAAAATGATGTATATGATGTGTATTTGTGTACATAAAGACTTCTCGAGTGAGAATTTCTAGTAAATTTTAAAATTCTGTCAGGCAAATACCAGAGATAAATTGCACTAGCGGTATATGCAGCTATTTAGGTCTTAGCTGTGCTAATAAACCCTGCGAATTTCATTTTCATATCAGGTGGAAAAATGATGTATATGATGTGTATTTGTGTGCATAAAGTTTTCTCGAGTGAGAATTTCTAGTAAAGTTTAAAAATCTGTGGAACAAATACCAGAGATAAATTTCACTAGCGGTATATGCGGCTATTTAGGTATTGGCTGTGCTAATAAACCCTGCAAATTTCATTTTCATATCAGGTGGAAAAATGATGTATATGATGTGTATTTGTGTGCATAAAGACTTCTCGGGTGAGAATTTCTAATCAATTATAAAATAATATGGAGCAAATACTAGAGATAAATTGCACTAGCGGTATATAAGGCTATTTAGGTTTTGGCTGTGTTAATAAACTATGCGAATTTCTTTTTCATATCAGGTGGAAAAATGATGTAAATGTTGATGTGAATCTGTATGGATAAAGACTTCTCGAGTGACAATTTCTAGCAAACTTTAAAATTCTGTGGAACAAATACCAGAGATAAATTGCACTAGCGGTATATACGACTATTTAGGTCTTGGCTGTGCTTATAAAACCTGCGCATTTCATTTTCATATCAGGTGGAAAAATGATGTATATGATGTGTATTTGTGTACATAAAGACTTCTCGAGTGAGAATTTCTAGTAAACTTTAAAATTCTGTCAGGTAAATACCAGAGATAAATTGCACTAGCGGTATATGCAGCTATTTAAGTCTTGGCTGTGCTAATAAACCCTGCGAATTTCATTTTCATATCAGGTGGAAAAATGATATATATGATGTGTATTTGTGTACATAAAGACTTCTCGAGTGAGAATTTTCTTGCAAAGTTAAAAATTCTGTGAAATAAATACCAGAGATAAATTGTACTAGCGGTATATCCGGCTATTTAGGTCTTGGCTGTGCTTAAAAACCCTGCGAATTTCATTTTCATATCAGGTGGAAAAATGATATAAATGATGTGTATTTGTGTGCATAAAGACTTCTCGAGTGAGAATTTCTAGTAAACTATAAAATTATCTAGAGCAAATACTAGAGATAAATTGCACTAGCGGTATATAAGGCTATTAAGGTCTTGGCTGTGCTAATAAACCCTGAGAGTTTCATTTTCATATCAGGTGGAAAAATGATGTAAATGTTGATGTGAATCTGTATGGATAAAGACTTTTCGAGTGATATTTTCTAGCAAACTTTAAAATTCTGTGGAATAAATACCAGATATAAATTGCACTAGCGGTATATACGGCTATTTAGATCTTAGCTGTGCTAATAAACCCTGCGAATTTCATTTTCATATCAGGTGGAAAAATGATGTATATGATGTGTATTTATGTGGATAAAGACTTCTCGAGTGAGAATTTCTAGTAAACCATAAAATTATCTATAGCAAATACTAGAGATAAATTGCACTAGCGGTATATAAGGCTATTAAGGTCTTGGCTGTGCTAATGAACCCTGAGAGTTTCATTTTCATATCAGGTGGAAAAATGATGTAAATGTTGATGTGAATCTGTATGGATAAAGACTTCACTAGTGAGAATTTCTAGCAAAGTTTAAAATTCTGTGGAATAATTACCAGAGATAAATTGCACTAGCGGTATATACGGCTATTTAGGTCTTGGCTGTGTTAATAAACTCTGCGAATTTCATTTTCATATCAGGTGGAAAAATCATGTATATGTTGTGTATGTGTGTGAATAAAGACTGCTCGAGTGAGATTTTCTTGCAAAGTTTAAAATTCTGTGGAACAAATACCAGAGATAAATTGCACTAGCGGTATATGCGGCTATTTATGTCTTGGCTGTGCTAATAAATCCTGAGAACTTTTATTTTCATATCAGGTGGGAAAATGATGTAAATGATGTGTGTTTGTGTGCATAAAGACATCTCGATTGACAATTTCTAGTCAACTTTAAAATTCTGTGGAGCAAATACCAGAGATAAATTGCACTAGCCGTATATGCAGCTATTTAGGTCTTGGCTGTGCTAATAAACCCTGCGAATTTCATTTTCATATCAGGTGGAAAAATGATGTATATGATGTGTATTTGTGTGCATAAAGTTTTCTCGGGTGAGAATTTCTAGTAAAGTTTAAAAATCTGTGGAGCAAATACCAGAGATAAATTTCACTAGCAGTATATGCGGCTATTTAGGTCTTGGCTGTAGTAATAAACCCTGCGAATTTCATTTTCATATCAGGTGGAAAAATGATGTATATGATGTGTATTTGTGTGCATGAAGACTTCTCGGGTGAGAATTTCTAATAAATTATACAATAATATGGAGCAAATACCAGAAATAAATTGCACAAGCGGTATATACGGCTATTTAGGTCTTGGCTGTGCTAATAAACTGTGCGAATTTCATTTACATATCAGGTGGAAAAATGATGTATATGATGTGTATTTGTGTGGATAAAGACTTCTCGAGTGAGAATTTCTTGCAAAGTTTACAATTCTGTGGAACAAATACCAGAGATAAATTTCACTAGCGGTATATGCGGCTATTTAGGTCTTGGCTGTGCTAATAAACCCTGCGAATTTCATTTTCATATTAGGTGGAAAAATGATGTAAATGATGTGTATTTGTGTGTATAAAGACTTCTCGAGTGAGAATTTCTAGTCAACTTTAAAATTCTGTGGAGCAAATACCAGAGATAAATTGCACTAGCGGTATATACAAATATTTAGGTTTTGGCTGTGCTAATAAACCCTGCGAATTTCCTCCTCATATCAGGTGGAAAAATGATGTAAATGTTGATGTGAATCTGTATGAATAAAGACTTCTCGAGTGAGAATTTCTAGCAAACTTTAAAAATCTGTGGAACAAGTACCAGAGATAAATTGCACTAGCGGTATATACGGCTATTTAGATTTCAGCTGTGCTAATAAACCCTGCGAATTTCATTTTCATATCAGGTGAAAAAGTGATGTAAATGTTGATGTGAATTTGTATGGATAAAGACTTCTCGAGTGAGAATTTCTGTCAAATTTTAAAATTTTGTGGAATAAATACTAGAGATAAATTGCACTAGCGGTATTTACGGCTATTTAGGTCTTGGCTGTGCTAATAAACTCTGCGAATTTTCTTTTCATATTAGGTGGAAAAATGATGTAAATGTTGATGTGAATCTGTATGGATAAAGACTTCTCGAATGAGAATTTCTAGCAAATTTTAAAACTCTGTGGAACAAATAACAGAAGTAAATTGCACTAGCGGTATATGCGGCTATTTAGGTCATGGTTGTGCTAATAAACCCTGCGAATTTCATTTTCATATCGTGTGGAAAAATGATGTATATGATGTGTATTTGTGTGCATAAAGATTTCTCGAGTGAGAATTTCTAGTAAACTTTAAAATTCTGTGAGGCAAATACCAGAGATAAATTGCACTAGCGGTATATGCGGCTATTTAGGTCTTGGCTGTGCTAATAAACCCTGCGAGCTTCATTTTCATATCAGGTGGAAAAATGATGTATATGTTGTGTATTTGTGTGCATAAAGACTTTTCAAGTGAGATTTTCTAGTAAACTTTAAAATTCAGTGGAGCAAATACCAGAGATAAATTGCACTAGCGGTATATGCGGCTATTTAGGTCTTGGCTGTGCTAATAAACCCTGCGAGCTTCATTTTCATATCAGGTGGAAAAATGATGTATACGCTGTGTATTTGTGTGCATAAAGACTTCTCGAGTGAGAATTTCTAGTAAACTATAAAATTATCTGGAGCAAATACTAGAGATAAATTGCACTAGCGGTATATGCGGCTATTAAGGTCTTGGCTGTGCTAATAAACCCTTGATGTTTCATTTTCATATCAGGTGGAAAAATGATGTATATGATGTGTATTTTATGTGCATAAAGACTTCTCGTGTGAGGATTTCTAGTAAACTATAAAATTATCTGAAACAAATACTAGAGATAAATTGCACTAGCGGTATATACGGCTAATAAGGTCTTGGCTGTGCTAATAAACTATGCAAATTTCATTTTCATATCAGGTGGAAAAATGATGTAAATGTTGATGTGAATCTGTATGGATAAACACTTCTCGAGTGAGAATTTCTAGCAAATTTTAAAATTCTGTGGAACAAATACCACAAATAAATTGCACTAGCGGTATAAACGGCTATTTAGGTCTTGGCTATGCTAATAAACCCTGCGAATTTCATTTTCATATCATGTGGAAAAATGTTGTAAATGTTGATGTGAATCTGTATGGATAAAGACTTCTCGAGTGACAATTTCTAGCAAACTTTAATATTCTGTGGAACAAATACCAGAGATAAATTGCACTAGCGGTATATGCGGTTATTTTGGTTTTGGCTGTGCTAATAAACTCTGCGAATTTTATTTTCATATCAGGTGGAAAAATGATGTATATGATGTGTATTTGTGTACATAAAGACTTTTCGAGTGAGAATTTCTAGTAAACTATAAAATTATCTGGAGCAAATACTAGAGATAAATTGCACTAGCGGTATATGCGGCTATTAAGGTCTTGGCTGTGCTAATAAACCCTTGATGTTTCATTTTCATATCAGGTGGAAAAATGATGTATATGATGTGTATTTTATGTGCATAAAGACTTCTCGAGTGAGGATTTCTAGTAAACTATACAATTATCTGGAGCAAATACTAGAGATAAATTGCACTAGCGGTATATACGGCTAATAAGGTCTTGGCTGTGCTAATAAACTATGCGAATTTCATTTTCATATCAGGTGGAAAAATGATGTAAATGTTGATGTGAATCTGTATGGATAAAGACTTCTCGAGTGAGAATTTCTAGCAAACTTTAAAATTCTTTTGAGCAAATACCAGAGATAAATTGTACTAGCGGTATACACGGCTATTTAGGTCTTGGCTTTGCTAATAAACATTTCGACTTTCATTTTCATATCAGGTGGAAAAATGATGTATATGATGTGTAATTGTGTACATAAAGACTTCTCGAGTGAGAATTTCTAGCAAAGTTTAAAATTCTATAGCGCAAATACCAGAGATAAACTGCACTAGCGGTATATACGGCTATTAAAGTCTTGGCTGTGCTAATAAACCCTGCGAATTTCATTTTCATATCAGGTGGCAACATGATGATGTATATGATGTGTATTTGTGTACATAAAGACTTCTCGAGTAAGAATTTCTAGTAAATTATAAAATTATCTGGAGCAAATACTAGAGATAAATTGCACTAGCGGTATATACGGGTATTTAGGTTTTGGCTGTGCTAATAAACCCTGCGAATTTCATTTCCATATCAGGTGGAAAAATGATGTAAATGTTGATGTAAATCTGTATGGATAAAGACTTCTCGAGTGACAATTTTTAGCAAACTTTAAAATTCTTTTGAGCAAATACCAGAGATAAATTGTACTAGCGGTATACACGGCTATTTAGGTCTTGGCTTTGCTAATAAACATTTCGACTTTCATTTTCATATCAGGTGGAAAAATGATGTATATGATGTGTAATTGTGTACATAAAGACTTCTCGAGTGAGAATTTCTTGCAAAGTTTAAAATTCTATAGAGCAAATACCAGAGATAAACTGCACTAGCGGTATATACGGCTATTAAAGTCTTGGCTGTGCTAATAAACCCTGCGAATTTCATTTTCATATCAGGTGGAAAAATGATGTATTTGATGTGTATTTGTGTACATAAAGACTTCTCGAGTGAGAATTTCTAGTAAACTTTAAAATTATGTGAGGCAAATACTAGAGATAAATTGCACTAGCGGTATATGCGGCTATTTAGGTCTTGGCTGTGCTAATAAACCCTGCGAATTTCATTTTCATATCAGGTGGAAAAATGATGTATATCATGTGTAATTGTGTGGATAAAGACCTCTCGAGTTAGAATTTCTTGCAAAGTTTAAAATTCTGTGGAACAAATACCAGAAATAAATTGTAGTAGCGGTATATCCGGCTATTTAGGTCTTGGCTGTGCTAATAAACCCTGGGAATTTCATTTTTATATCAGGTGGAAAAATGATATAAATGATGTGTATTTGTGTGCATTAAGACTTCTCGAGTGAGAATTTCTAGTAAACTATAAAATTATCTGGAGCAAATACTAGAGATAAATTGCACTAGCGGTATATACGGCTATTTAGATTTCAGCTGTGCTAATAAACCCTGAGAGTTTCATTTTCATATCAGGTGGAAAAATGATGTAAATGTTGATGTGAATCTGTATGGATAAAGACTTCTCGAGTGACAATTTCTAGCAAACTTTAAAATTCTGTTGAATAAATACCAGAAATAAATTGCACAAGCGGTATATACGGCTATTTAGGTCTTGGCTGTGCTAATAAACTGTGCGAATTTCATTTACATATCAGGTGGAAAAATGATGTATATGATGTGTATTTGTGTGGATAAAGACTTCTCGAGTGAGAATTTCTTGCAAAGTTTACAATTCTGTGGAACAAATACCAGAGATAAATTTCACTAGCGGTATATGCGGCTATTTAGGTCTTGGCTGTGATAATAAACCCTGCGAATTTCATTTTCATATTAGGTGGAAAAATGATGTAAATGATGTGTATTTGTGTGCATAAAGACTTCTCGAGTGAGAATTTCTAGTCAACTTTAAAATTCTGTGGAGCAAATACCAGAGATAAATTGCACTAGCGGTATATACAAATATTTAGGTCTTGGCTGTGCTAATAAACCCTGCGAATTTCCTCTTCATATCAGGTGGAAAAATGATGTAAATGTTGATGTGAATCTGTATGGATAAAGACTTCTCGAGTGAGAATTTCTAGTAAACTTTAAACCTCTGTGGAGCAAATACCAGGGATAAATTGCACTAGCAGTATATGCGGGTATTTAGGTCTTGGCTGTGCTAATAAACCCTGCGAATTTCATTTTCATATCAGGTGGAAAAATGATGTAAATGTTGATGTGAATCTGTATGGATAAAGACTTCTCGAGTGTGAATTTCTAGCAAATTTTAAAACTCTGTGGAACAAATAACAGAGGTAAATTGCACTAGCGGTATATGCGGCTATTTAGGTCATGGTTGTGCTAATAAACCCTGCGAATTTCATTTTCATATCGTGTGGAAAAATGATGTATATGATGTGTATTTGTGTGCATAAAGATTTCTCGAGTGAGAATTTCTAGTAAACTTTAAAATTCTGTGAGGCAAATACCAGAGATAAATTGCACTAGTGTTGTAGAATCATATAAAAATAAACATAAAAAACCTTCCCACACAATTATCTAAAAACACGTGCACAAAAAACAAACAACAAAATTACAAAATTAAATTGAAACCTAAATCATAAAAACAAAATGCAATTTCACGGAAATTAAAATATTATATAAATAATTTTACGACCTAAAAATCAATTTAATATTTTGACCCAATATTCTGAATTTACTACCAATAAGCAATTTCATATAATTTTACGAATGGAAAATTTCCACTCGACACCATTTTCCAAAAACAAAAAAAAGTAAATAGGCGACAATATAAAAGCCAAAAAAACACAAAATTGAGAGCAATCGAAAAGTAGAAATCATAAGTGAGTGGTCAATCAATTCGTGTATTATTAATCAAAGTATATTATATCCGTTAAATAAATTCGTATGTGATTATTCAAAGTATATTATATCAGTTAAATAAATTCGTATGTGATTATTCAAAGTATATTATATCAATTAAATAAATTCGTATGTGATTATTCAAAGTATATTATATCAGTTAAATAAATTCGTATGTGATTATTCAAAGTATATTATATCAGTTAAATAAATTCGTATGTGATTATTCAAAGTATATTATATCAGTTAAATAAATTCTTGTGCGATTATTCAAAGTATACTATATCAATCAATTCAATTCTTGTGTTCAAAAATAAAATTATATCAGTTACTAAATTAAACCAATTCGTGTGTAATTACTAAAGTATATTATATTAATTATAAATTAAATCAATACATGTGAGATTACTAACACAAATTATATCAGTTATTAAATTAAATCAATTCATGTGTGCCAATAAATTAAATCTATAAGTTGTTCTATTTATACATGTAAAGATATTAAGTGAAATATTGTGTTAAGACCTATCTATTCAATAAAATTTTATAAAATTAAATTAGTAAAACCCAAAATTAACCATCTTGTGTTTAAAGTATTCTTACGTGCGCTGTCAAGAATCCAGAAAGTAACAACACTTCCGTTAGAATCTATATCCAGGTAAGAGTCCTATACTATATCATAAAAATCTACTATATTACAATTATTATATTAAATAATACTATAATATTACTATATTATACATACAAATATACTAAATATACCCGACAGTATAAGAAACAGATTATTCTCCGCAACGACATATTACAGCATTACACATCCCATATTACAATATACAAACATTACATCAAATATTACAATATTGGCGCTGTAGTTTACGAACCCGTGTCAACATAATCTTAAGTAAAAATAAATTCACGCGTACAAAAACAAATCTCTTAGGTCGAACACTCATCCACTAAAAAACCAATCTCCCAACTTACACACCCTTTCGCACTACCTTTTGGTCGAACACCACTTCACCAAAATAAAGTAAAAGTCCCCCCGAGGTCGTAAAACCCTTTCACCCAAATTTGCAGTTGTAAACATTCTCTTGTTTCCCCAAAATCGTAAAGCAAAATCAAGATCTCAAATGATCAACAAAAACTATAAATTAAATGAATTAAATGAGTGGAATCGCACCATTCAGCAGTAAATCAAATAAAACTCCAAGATCACCAACTCGAGCAAGCGAAAGGCTCAGAATAAAGTCAGAACCTAGCGAGCTATACTCGAACATCATAAATCACTTAAATACCCAGCAAAAAATAACAAGCAACAAAAGTGCCCCCACGAATCAAAAACAAATTCAAACAAAAATCAACACAAGTAATACGACGGCACCAGCCAACAAAGAGGAAATCTAAGTGACAGAACCACGAAACGAAAAATTAAAACTGAAAACAAAACATCAAGCTAAAGAGGACGATCAAACACCACAGACGCTCCAAATCGCAAAACCAGAAACAACAAACAAACTCACAAATAACCCAAAAATGGACCAACAAAAGATTCAACAAAGTATTGCGAACTTTGTACCAGAATTCAACGGAGATGGCACGAAACACCAAGCACACAACTTAACGAGATTCCTCGACACTGCCGACAGTATCTACGAAACCCTCAACACAGAACAAGAGCAAAAAATATTCGACCGATTGATCAAACTAAGACTGACAGGAGACGCGTACATAAGGATCACTCACAGAAATGTCCAAAATTACAAAGAACTTAAGGTAGTATTTCCTTAAGTTCTTTGTAATTTTGGACATGTACACGGAATCACACTCACTAGACGAATTAGAAAGAAGATTCAACAATGTGCAGCAGGCATACGGCGAAAGCATCAGAAATTACGGGTACAGGCTTCTTGAAGCCCTTGAGCAATACAAGAACGGCTATAGAACCAAGTACACTGCCAACAACATCGACGACACCTATCTAAAACACCTCAACACGAACTCCGTCCAATTATTCAAAAGAGGATTAAACAACACTATACTTAGGGAGAAAATAGCCACAGTCAGAGCCAATAACGTAGACGAAATAATAAACGAGACAGAAGCCATCGAGAAGATGTTATCATGCACAACAAATGCAGCACAGAACACAGCAAAACAGACAGTCACATCATTCACACCAATAATTCAACAACAGAATACATACGGAAAACCAGCAATCATCTGTAACTATTGCCAAAAAATAAATCACACTTGGGATGTATGCCGCACGAGGTTAAGCCACGAAAGAACGAACAGGTCGCAACAATATTACACACACAACACAAACTATCAGAGAAACTACAACACAGCTAGACAACCATCGAACACACAGTATAATTCACCTACGCAAGAGCAATTTAACAGAATAGCACAACCACAACACGCATATCAACAGTATCAAAATAAAACATCAAACCAACAAATGCCGTCAACACAAAGCATGCCACAATTTATCCCCAAATTCAATCACAACCAACAACAACAAACTCAAAATCAATTCACAACAGCAAACGGTCCTCAACAATATCAACCGAACCAACGCAGAAGCAATTTTGTACCAAAATACTGCTCACACTGTAAAGTAACAACGGGACACACCTTTGAAGAATGCCGCAATAAATTCTTCAACAGACAGCCAAATCAACGGATCAATCAAAACAATCACACACCGCCTGATACCAACACATTGACTGACACATTCAACAAAATGAGAATAAATACGATATTCCCGCAACAACCACAGAATCAACATGACTTAACACAACAAACACAGCCGGAAAACTCCAACGGATCCGATCAGCCATAGGAGAGCCACTGACCTCGGATCCAATACAAACACATTTAAAACAATCAACAGCACCAAAAAACGACCACGGACACACTCTCCAAATGGGTACTATCCCAGAAATCTATCTAAAAAATCTTCTCTCAAAAGATCACACTAACCCACGAACAAATACACAAAATCCAAACAACGAACACACGAGCCCCAGCGCTCATAACTTAAATTATCAAATACAAGCAATCAACCAACAAACAAAAGCCGCCGCTACAATTCCGGCGCAAAACCCACAAACAAAAGCCGCCGCTACAATTCCGGCGCAAAACCCACAAACAAAAGCCGCCGCTACAATTCCGGCGCAAAACCCACAAACAAAAGCCGTCGCTCCAACGCCGACGCACAACTTCAATCCACAAACAATCAATCATCAATCAAAAGCCGTCGCTACAACGCCGACGCACAACTCCAATCCACAAACAATCAGTCATCAATCAAAAGCCGTCGCTACAACGCCGACGCACAACTCCAATCCACAAACAATCAATCATCAATCAAAAGCCGTCGCTCCAACGCCGACGCACAACTTAAACTCACACACAAACAATCAACAATTACAAACCATCGCTACAATGCCGACGCACAACCCAAGCTTATTACAATACTAGCGGTATATGCGGCTATTTTGGTCTTAGCTGTGCTAATAAACCCTGCGAATTTCATTTTCATATCAGGTGGAAAAATGATGTATATAATGTGTATTTGTGTGCATAAAGACTTTTCAAGTGAGATTTTCTAGTAAACTTTAAAATTCAGTGGAGCAAATACCAGAGATAAATTGCACTAGCGGTATATGCGGCTATTTAGGTCTTGGCTGTGCTAATAAACCCTGCGAGCTTCATTTTCATATCAGGTGGAAAAATGATGTATATGCTGTGTATTTGTGTGCATAAAGACTTCTCGAGTGAGAATTTCTAGTAAACTTTAAAATTATATGGAGCAAATACTAGAGATAAATTGCACTAGAAGTATATACGGCTATTTAGGTCTTGGCTGTGCTAATGAACCCTTGGTGTTTCATTTTCATATCAGGTGAAAAAGTAATGTAAATGTTGATGTGAATCTGTATGGATAAAGAATTCTCGAGTGAGAATTTCTAGCAAATTTTAAAATTCTGTGGAACAAATACCACAAATAAATTGCACTAGCGGTATATACGGCTATTTAGGTCTTGGCTATGCTAATAAACCCTGCGAATTTCATTTTCATATCAGGTGGAAAAATGAAGTAAATGTTGATGTGAATCTGTATGGATAAAGACTTCTCGACTGACAATTTCTAGCAAACTTTAATATTCTGTGGAACAAATACGAGAGATAAATTGCACTAGCGGTATATGCGGTTATTTTGGTTTTGGCTGTGCTAATAAACTCTGCGAATTTCATTTTCATATCAGGTGGAAAAATGATGTATATGATGTGTATTTGTGTACATAAAGACTTCTCGAGTGAGAATTTCTAGTAAACTATAAAATTATCTGGAGCAAATACTAGAGATAAATTGCACTAGCGGTATATGCGGCTATTAAGGTCTTGGCTGTGCTAATACAACCTGCGAATTTCATTTTCATATCAGGTGGAAAAATGATGTAAATATTGATGTAAATCTGTATGGATAAAGACTTCTCGAGTGACAATTTCTAGCAAAGTTTAAAATTCTGTGGAGCAATTACCAGAGATAAACTGTACTAGCGGTATATACGGCAATTTAGGTCTTGACTCTTCTAATAAGCCCTGCGAATTTCATTTTCATATCAGGTGGAAAAAGATGTATATGATGTGTATTTGTGTACATAAAGACTTCTCGAGTGAGAATTTCCAGCAAACTTCAAAATTTTATAGAGCAAATACCAGAGATAAATTGCACTAGCGGTGTATACGGATATTTAAGTGTTGGCTGTGCTAATAAACCCTGCGAATTTCATTTTCATATCAGGTGGAAAAATGATGTAAATGACGTGTATTTATGTGGATAAAGACTTCTCGAGTGAGAATTTTTAGCAAAGTTTAAAATTCTCTGGAACAAATACCAGAGATAAATTGCACTAGCGGTATATACGGCTATTTAGGTCTTGGCTGTGCTAATAAACCCTGCCAATTTCTTTTTCATATCAGGTGGAAAAATGATGTATATGATGTGTATTTGTGTGGATAAAGACTTCTCGAGTGAGAATTTCTAGAAAAGTTTAAAATTCTGTGGAACAAATACCAGAGACAAATTGCACTAGCGGTATATACGACTATTTAGGTCTTGGCTGTGCTAATAAACCCTGCGAATTTCATTTTCATATCCGGTGGAAAAATGATGTATATGATGTGTATTTGTGTACATAAAGACTTCTCGAGTGAGAATTTCTAGTAAATTTTAAATTCTGTGAGGCAAATACCAGAGATAAATTGCACTTGCGGTATATGCGGCTATTTCGGTCTTGACTGTGCTAATAAACCCTGCCAATTTCATTTTCATATCAGGTGGAAAAATGATGTATATGATGTGTATTTGTGTGCATAAAGACTTCTCGAGTGAGGATTTCTAGTAAATTATAAAATTATCTGGAGCAAATACTAGAGATAAATTGCACTAGCGGTATATACGGCTATTAAGGTTTTGGCTGTGCTAATAAACCCTGCGAATTTCATTTTCATATCAGGTGGAAAAATGATGTATATAATGTGTATTTGTGTACATAAAGACTTCTCCAGTGAGAATTTCTAGTAAAATATAAAATTATCTGGAGCAAATACTAGAGACAAATTGCACTAGCAGTATATACGGCTATTTAGGTCTTGGCTGTGCTAAAAAACCCTGCTAGTTTCATTTTCATATCAAGTGGAAAAATGATGTAAATGTTGATGTGAATCTGTATACATAAAGAGTTCTCGAGTGAGAATTTCTAGCAAACTTTAAAATTATGTGGAACAAATACCAGAGATAAATTGCACTAGTGGTATATGCGGCTATTTAGGTTTTGGCTGTGCTAATAAACCCTGCGAATTTCATTTCCATATCAGGTGGAAAAATGATGTATATGATGTGTATTTGTGTACATAAAGACTTCTCGAGTGAGAATTTCTAGCAAATTTTAAATTTCTATAGAGCAAATACCAGAGATCAATTGCAATAGAGGTATATACGGCTATTTAGGTCTTGGCTGTACTAATAAACCCTTCGACTTTCATTTTCATATCAGGTGGAAATATGATGTAAATGTTGATGTGAATATGTATGGATAAAGACTTCTCGAGTGACAATTTCTAGCAAACTTTAATATTCTGTGGAACAAATACCAGAGATAAAATGCACTAGCGGTATATGGGCTATTAAGGTTTTGGCTGTGCTAATAAATTTGCGAATTTCATTTGCATATCAGGTGGAAAAATGATGTATATGATGTGTATTTGTGTACATAAAGACTTCTCGAGTGAGAATTTCTATTAAACTATAAAATTATCTGGAGCAAATACTAGAGATAAATTGCACTAGCGGTATATGCGGCTATTAAGGTCTTGGCTGTGCTAATAAACCCAAAGAATTTTATTTTCATATCAGGTGTAAAAATAATGTAAATGTTGATTTAAATCTGTATGGATAAAGACTTCTCGAGTGACAATTTCTAGCAAACTTTAAAATTCTGTGGAGCAATAACCAGAGATAAATTGTACTAGCGGTATATACGGCTATTTAGGTCTTACCTGTGCTAATAAACCCTGCGAATTTTCTTTTCATATCAGGTGGAAAAATGATGTATATGATGTGTATTTGTGTACATAAAGAATTCTCGAGTGAGAATTTCAAGCAAAGTTTACAATTCTGTGGAACAAATACCAGAGATAAATTGCACTAGCGGTATACACGGCTATTTAGGTCTTGGCTGTGCTAATAAATCCTGCCACTTTCTTTTTCATATCAGGTGGAAAAATGATGTATATGATGTGTATTTGTGTGGATAAAGACTTCTCGAGATAGAATTTCTAGCAAACTTCAAAATTCTGTGAAACAAATACCAGAGATAAATTGCACTAGCGGTATATGTAGCTATTTAGGTCTTGGCTGTGCTAATAAACCCTGTGAATTTCATTTTCATATCAGGTGGAAAAATGATGTAAATGATGTGTATTTGTGTACATAAAGACTTCTCGAGTGAGAATTTCTAGTAAACTATAAAATTCTGTGAGGCAAATACCAGAGATAAATTGCACTAGCGGTATATAAGGCTATTTAGGTCTTGGCTGTGCTAATAAACCCTGCGAATTTTTATTTTCATATCAGGTGAAAAAATGATGTATATAATGTGTATTTGTGTGCATAAAGACTTCTCGAGTGAGAATTTCTAGTAAATTTTAAAATTCTGTGCAACAAATACCAGAGATAAATTGCACTAGCGGTATATGCGGCTATTAAGGTTTTGGCTGTGCTAATAAACCCTTGATGTTTCATTTTCATATCAGGTGGAAAAATGATGTATATGATGTGTATTTTATGTGCATAAAGACTTCTCGAGTGAGGATTTCTAGTAAACTATAAAATTATCTGGAGCAAATACTAGAGATAAATTGCACTAGCGGTATATACGGCTAATAAGGTCTTGGCTGTGCTAATAAACTATGCGAATTTCATTTTCATATCAGGTGGAAAAATGATGTAAATGTTGATGTGAATCTGTATGGATAAAGACTTCTCGAGTGAGAATTTCTAGCAAATTTTAAAATTCTGTGCAACAAATACCAGAGATAAATTGCACTAGCGGTATATACGGCTATTTAGGTCTTGGCTGTGCTAATAAACTTTGCGAGTTTCATTTTCATATCAGGTGGAAAAATGATGTAAATGTTGTTGTGAATCTGTATGGATAAAGACTTCTCGAGTGACAATTTTTAGCAAATTTTAAAATTCTGTGGAACAAATACCAGAGATAAATTACACTAGCGGTATATGCGGCTATTTAGGTTAAGGCTGTGCTAATAAACCCTGCGAATTTCATTTTCATATCAGGTGGCAACATGATGATGTATATGATGTGTATTTGTGTACATAAAGACTTCTCGAGTAAGAATTTCTAGTAAATTATAAAATTATCTGGAGCAAATACTAGAGATAAATTGCACTAGCGGTATATACGGGTATTTAGGTTTTGGCTGTGCTAATAAACCCTGCGAATTTCATTTCCATATCAGGTGGAAAAATGATGTAAATGTTGATGTGAATCTGTATGGATAAAGACTTCTCGATTGAGAATTTCTAGCAAACTTTAAAATTATCTGGAGCAAAATCTAGAGATAAATTGCACTAGAAGTATATACGGCTATTTAGGTCTTGGTTGTGCTAATGAACCCTTGGTGTTTCATTTTCATATCAGGTGAAAAAGTAATGTAAATGTTGATGTGAATCTGTATGGATAAAGAATTCTCGAGTGAGAATTTCTAGCAAATTTTAAAATTCTGTGGAACAAATACCACAAATAAATTGCACTAGCGGTATATACGGCTATTTAGGTCTTGGCTATGCTAATAAACCCTGCGAATTTCATTTTCATATCATGTGGAAAAATGTTGTAAATGTTGATGTGAATCTGTATGGATAAAGACTTCTCGAGTGACAATTTCTAGCAAACTTTAATATTCTGTGGAACAAATACTAGAGATAAATTGCACTAGCGGTATATTCGGTTATTTTGGTTTTGACTGTGCTAATAAACTCTGCGAATTTCATTTTCATAACAGGTGGAAAAATGATGTATATGATGTGTATTTGTGTACATAAAGACTTCTCGAGTGAGAATTTCTAGTAAACTATTAAATTATCTGGAGCAAATACTAGAGATAAATTGCACTAGCGGTATATGCGGCTATTAAGGTCTTGGCTGTGCTAATAAAACCTGCGAATTTCATTTTCATATCAGGTGGATAAATGATGTAAATATTGATGTAAATCTGTATGGATAAAGACTTCTCGAGTGAAAATTTCTAGCAAAGTTTAAAATTCTGTGGAGCAATTACCAGAGATAAACTGTACTAGCGGTATATACGGCAATTTAGGTCTTGACTCTTCTAATAAGCCCTGCGAATTTCATTTTCATATCAGGTGGAAAAAGATGTATATGATGTGTATTTGTGTACGTAAAGACTTCTCGAGTGAGAATTTCCAGCAAACTTTAAAATTTTATAGAGCAAATACCAGAGATAAATTGCACTAGCGGTGTATAGTGATATTTAGGTGTTGGCTGTGCTAATAAACCCTGCGAATTTCATTTTCATATCAGGTGGAAAAATGATGTAAATGACGTGTATTTGTGTGGATAAAGACTTCTCGAGTGAGAATTTCTAGCAAAGTTTAAAATTCTATAGAACAAATACCAGAAATAAATTGCACTAGCGGTATATACGGCTATTTAGGTCTTGGCTGTGCTAATAAACCCTGCCAATTTCTTTTTCATATCAGGTGGAAAAATGATGTATATGATGTGTATTTGTGTGGATAAAGACTTCTCGAGTGAGAATTTCTAGAAAAGTTTAAAATTCTGTGGAACAAATACCAGAGATAAATTGCACTAGCGGTATATACGACTATTTAGGTCTTGGCTGTGCTAATAAACCCTGCGAATTTCATTTTCATATCAGGTGGAAAAATGATGTATATGATGTGTATTTGTGTACATAAAGACTTCTCGAGTGAGAATTTCTAGTAAATTTTAAATTCTGTGAGGCAAATACCAGAGATAAATTGCACTTGCGGTATATGCGGCTATTTAGGTCTTGACTGTGCTAATAAACCCTGCCAATTTCTTTTTCATATCAGGTGGAAAAATGATGTATATGATGTGTATTTGTTTGCATAAAGACTTCTCGAGTGAGGATTTCTAGTAAATTATAAAATTATCTGGAGCAAATACTAGAGATAAATTGCACTAGCGGTATATACGGCTATTAAGGTTTTGGCTGTGCTAATAAACCCTGCGAATTTCATTTTCATATCAGGTGGAAAAATGATGTATATAATGTGTATTTGTGTACATAAAGACTTCTCCAGTGAGAATTTCTAGTAAAATATAAAATTATCTGGAGCAAATACTAGAGATAAATTGCACTAGCAGTATATACGGCTTTTTAGGTCTTGGCTGTGCTAAAAAACCCTGCTAGTTTTATTTTCATATCAAGTGGAAAAATGATGTAAATGTTGATGTGAATCTGTATACATAAAGAGTTCTCGAGTGAGAATTTCTAGCAAACTTTAAAATTCTGTGGAACAAATACCAGAGATAAATTGCACTAGTGGTATATGCGGCTATTTAGGTTTTGACTGTGCTAATAAACCCTGCAAATTTCATTTCCATATCAGGTGGAAAAATGATGTATATGATGTGTATTTGTGTACATAAAGACTTCTCGAGTGAGAATTTCTAGCAAATTTTAAATTTCTATAGAGCAAATACCAGAGATAAATTGCAATAGAGGTATATACGGCTATTTAGGTCTTGGCTGTACTAATAAACCCTTCGACTTTCATTTTCATATCAGGTGGAAATATGATGTAAATGTTGATGTGAATATGTATGGATAAAGACTTCTCGAGTGACAATTTCTAGCAAACTTTAATATTCTGTGGAACAAATACCAGAGATAAAATGCACTAGCGGTATATGCGGCTATTAAGGTTTTGGCTGTGCTAATAAATTTGCGAATTTCATTTGCATATCAGGTGGAAAAATGATGTATATTATGTGTATTTGTGTACATAAAGACTTCTCGAGTGAGAATTTCTAGTAAACTATAAAATTATCTGGAGCAAATACTAGAGATAAATTGCACTAGCGGTATATGCGGCTATTAAGGTCTTGGCTGTGCTAATAAACCCTGCGAATTTTATTTTCATATCAGGTGTAAAAATAATGTAAATGTTGATTTAAATCTGTATGGATAAAGACTTCTCGAGTGACAATTTCTAGCAAAATTTAAAATTCTGTGGAGCAATAACCAGAGATAAATTGTACTAGCGGTATATACGGCTATTTAGGTCTTACCTGTGCTAATAAACCCTGCGAATTTTCTTTTCATATCAGGTGGAAAAATGATGTATATGATGTGTATTTGTGTACATAAAGAATTCTCGAGTGAGAATTTCTAGCAAAAATTTAAAATTATATAGAGCAAATACCAGAGATAAATTACACTAGCGGTGTATACGACTATTAAGGTCTTGGCTGTGCAAATAAAACCTGCGAATTTCATTTTCACATCAGGTGGAAAAATGATGTAAATGATGTGTATTTGTGTGGATAAAGACTTCTCGAGTGAGAATTTCAAGCAAAGTTTAAAATTCTGTGGAACAAATACCAGAGATAAATTGTACTAGCGGTATATACGGCCATTTAGGTCTTGGCTGTGCTAATAAATCCTGCCACTTTCTTTTTCATATCAGGTGGAAAAATGATGTATATGATGTGTATTTGTGTGGATAAAGACTTCTCGAGTTAGAATTTCTAGCAAACTTCAAAATTCTGTGTAACAAATACCAGAGATAAATTGCACTAGCGGTATATGTAGCTATTTAGGTCTTGGCTGTGCTAATAAACCCTGCGAATTTCATTTTCATATCAGGTGGAAAAATGATGTAAATGATGTGTATTTGTGTACATAAAGACTTTTCGAGTGAGAATTTCTAGTAAACTATAAAATTCTGTGAGGCAAATACCAGAGATAAATTGCACTAGCGGTATATGCGGCTATTAAGGTCTTGGCTGTGCTAATAAACCCTTGATGTTTCATTTTCATATCAGGTGGAAAAATGATGTATATGATGTGTATTTTATGTGCATAAAGACTTCTCGAGTGAGGGTTTCTAGTAAACTATAAAATTATCTGGAGCAAATACTAGAGATAAATTGCACTAGCGGTATATACGGCTAATAAGGTCTTGGCTGTGCTAATAAACTATGCGAATTTCATTTTCATATCAGGTGGAAAAATGATGTAAATGTTGATGTGAATCTGTATGGATAAAGACTTCTCGAGTGAGAATTTCTAGCAAACTTTAAAATTCTGTGCAACAAATACCAGAGATAAATTGCACTAGCGGTATATGCGGCTATTTAGGTCTTGGCTGTGCTAATAAACCCTGCGAATTTCATTTTCATATCAGGTGGCAACATGATGATGTATATGATGTGTATTTGTGTACATAAAGACTTCTCGAGTAAGAATTTCTAGTAAATTATAAAATTATCTGGAGCAAATACTAGAGATAAATTGCACTAGCGGTATATACGGGTATTTAGGTTTTGGCTGTGCTAATAAACCCTGCGAATTTCATTTCCATATCAGGTGGAAAAATGATGTAAATGTTGATGTAAATCTGTATGGATAAAGACTTCTCGAGTGACAATTTCTAGCAAACTTTAAAATTCTTTTCAACAAATACCAGAGATAAATTGTACTAGCGGTATTAACGGCTATTTAGGTCTTGGCTTTGCTAATAAACATTTCGACTTTCATTTTCATATCATGTGGAAAAATGATGTATATGATGTGTAATTGTGTACATAAAGACTTCTCGAGTGACAATTTCAAGCAAAGTTTAAAATTCTATAGAGCAAATACCAGAGATAAACTGCACTAGCGGTGTATACGGCTATTAAAGTCTTGGCTGTGCTAATAAACCCTGCGAATTTCATTTTCATATCAGGTGGAAAAATGATGTATATGATGTGTATTTGTGTACATAAAGACTTCTCGAGTGAGAATTTCTAGTAAACTTTAAAATTATGTGAGGCAAATACCAGAGATAAATTGCACTAGCGGTATATGCGGCTATTTAGGTCTTGGCTGTGCTAATAAACCCTGCGAATTTCATTTTCATATCAGGTGGAAAAATGATGTATATCATGTGTAATTGTGTGGATAAAGACCTCTCGAGTTAGAATTTCTTGCAAAGTTTAAAATTTTGTGGAACAAATACCAGAAATAAATTGTACTAGCAGTATATCCGGCTATTTAGGTCTTGGCTGTGCTAATAAACCCTGCGAATTTCATTGTTATATCAGGTGGAAAAATGATATAAATGATGTGTATTTGTGTGCATTAAGACTTCTCGAGTGAGAATTTCTAGTAAACTATAAAATTATCTGGAGCAAATACTAGAGATAAATTGCACTAGCGGTATATAAGGCTATTAAAGTCTTGACTGTGCTAATAAACCCTGAGAATTTTATTTTCATGTCAGGTGGAAAAATGATGTAAATGTTGATGTGAATCTGTATGGATAAAGACTTCTCGAGTGACAATTTCTAGCAAACTTTAAAATTCTGTGGAATAAATACCAGAGATAAATTGCACTAGCGGTATAAACGGCTATTTAGGTTTTGGCTGTGCTAATAAACTCTGCGAATTTCGTTTTCATATCAGGTGGAAAAATGATGTATATGATGTGTATTTGTGTGGATAAAGACTTCTCGAGTGAGAATTTCTTGCAAAGTTTAAAATTCTGTGGAACAAATACCAGAGATAAATTGCACTAGCAGTATATGCGGCTATTTATGTCTTGGCTGTGCGAATAAACCCTGCGAATTTCATTTTCATATCAGGTGGAAAAATGATGTAAATGATGTGTATTTGTGTGCATAAAGACTTCTCGAGTGAGAATTTCTAGTCAACTTTAAAATTCTGTGGAGCAAATACCAGAGATAAATTGCACTAACGGTATATATTAATATTTAGGTCTTGACTGTACTAATAAACCCTGCATGTTTTATTTTCATATCAGGTGGCAAAATGATGTAAATGTTGATGTGAATCTGTATGGATAAAGACTTCTCGAGTGTGAATTTCTAGCAAACTTTAAAATTTTGTGGAACAAGTACCAGAAATAAATTGCACTAGCGCTATATACGGCTATTTAGGTTTCGGCTGTGCTAATAAACCCTGCAAATTTCATTTTTATATCAGGTGAAAAAGTGATGTAAATGTTGATGTGAATCTGTATGGATAAAGACTTCTCGAGTGAGAATTTCTAGCAAATTTTAAAATTTTGTGGAATAAATACCAGAGATAAATTGCCCTAGCGATATTTACGGCGATTTAAGTCTTGGCTGTGCTAATAAACCCTGCAAATTTCATTTACATATCAGGTGGAAAAATCATGTATATTATGTGTATTTGTGTGGATAAAGACTTCTCGGGTGAGAATTTGTAGCAAAGTTTAAAATTCTGTGGAACAAATACCAGAGCTAAATTGCACTAGCAGTATATGCAGCTATTTAGGTCTTAGCTGTGCTAATAAACCCTGCGAATTTCTTTTTCATATCAGGTAGAAAAATGATGTAAATGATGTGTATTTGTGTGAATAAAGACTTCTTTAATGAGAATTTCTAGTAAACTTTAAAATTCAATGGAGCAAATACCAGAGATAAATTGCACAAGCGGTATATACGGCTATTTAGGTCTTGGCCGTGCTAATAAACCCTGCGAATTTCATTTTCATATCAGGTGGAAAAATGATGTAAATGTTGATGTGAATCTGTATGGATAAAGACTTCTCGAGTGAGAATTTCTAGTAAACTTTAAACTTCTGTGGAGCAAATACCAGAGATAAATTGCACTAGCAGTATATGCGGCTATTTAGGCCTTGGCTGTGTTAATAAACCCTGCGAATTTCATTTTCATATCAGGTGGAAAAATGATGTAAATGTTGATGTGAATCTGTATGGATAAAGACTACTCGAGTGTGAATTTCTTGCAAATTTTAAAACTCTGTGGAACAAATAACAGAGGTAAATTGCACTAGTGGTATATGCGGCTATTTAGGTCTTGGTTGTGCTAATAAACCCTGCGAATTTTATTTTCATATCAGGTGGAAAAATGATGTATATGATGTGTATTTGTGTGCATAAAGATTTCTCGAGTGAGAATTTCTAGTAAACTTTAAAATTCTGTGAGGCAAATACCAGAGATAAATTGCACTAGCGGTATATGCGGCTATTTAAGTCTTGGCTGTGCTAATAAACCCTGCGAATTTTATTGTCATATCAGGTGGAAAAATGATGTAAATGATGTGTATTTTTTGTGCATAAAGACTTTTCGATTGAGATTTTCTAGTAAACTTTAATATTCAGTGGAGCAAATACCAGAGATAAATTGCACTAGCGGTATATGCGGCTATTTAGGTCTTGGCTGTGCTAATAAACCCTGCGAATTTCATTTTAATATCAGGTGGAAAAATGATGTAAATGATGTATATTTTTGTGCATAAAGACTTCTCGAGTGATAATTTCTAGTAAACTTTAAAATTATATGGAGCAAATACTAGAGATAAATTAAACTAGAGGTATATACAGCTTTTTAGGTCTTGGCTGTGCTAATAAACAATGGGTGTTTCATTTTCATATCAGGTGAAAAAGTGATGTAAATGTTGATGTGAATCTGTATGGATAAAGAATTCTCGTGCGAGAATTTCTAGCAAATTTTAAAATTCTGTGGAGCAAATACCACAGATAAATTGCACTAGCGGTATATACGGCTATTTAGGTCTTGGGTATGCTAATAAACCCTGCGAATTTCATTTTCATATCATGTGGAAAAATGTTGTAAATGTTGATGTGAATCTGTATGGATAAAGACTTCCCGAGTGACAATTTCTAGCAAACTTTAATATTCTGTGGAACAAATACCAGAGATAAATTGCACTAGCGGTATATGCGGCTATTTTGGTTTAGGCTGTACTAATAAACCCTGCGAATTTCATTTTCATATCAGGTGGAAAAATGATGTACATATTGATGTAAATCTGTATGGATAAAGACTTCTCGAGTGACAATTTCTAGCAAACTTTAAATTTCTGTGGAGCAATTACCATAGATAAATTGTACTAGCGGTATATACGGCTATTTAGGTCTTGACTGTGCTAATAAACCCTGCGAATTTCATTTTCATATCAGGTGGAAAATTGATGTATATGATGTGTATTTGTGTACATAAAGACTTCTCGAGTGAGAATTTCCAGCAAACTTTAAAATTTTATAGAGCAAATACCAGAGAAAAATTGCACTAGCGGTGTATACGGATATTTAGGTCTTGGCTGTTTTAATAAACCCTGCGAATTTCATTTTCATATCAGGTGGAAAAATGATGTAAATGATGTGTATTTGTGTGGATAAAGACTTCTCGAGTGAGAATTTCTAGCAAAGTTTAAAATTCTCTGGAACAAATACAAGAGATAAATTGCACTAGCGGTATATACGGCTATTTAGGTCTTGGCTGTGCTAATAAACCCTGGCAATTTCTTTTTCATATCAGGTGGAAAAATGATGTAAATGATGTGTATTTGTGTGGATAAAGACTTCTCGAGTGAGAATTTCTAGCAAAGTTTAAAATTCTGTGGAACAAATACCAGAGATCAATTGCACTAGCGGTATATACGGCTATTTAGGTCTTGGCTGTGCTAATAAACGCTGCGAATTTCATTTTCATATCAGGTGGAAAAATGATGTATATGATGTGTATTTGTGTACATAACGACTTCTCGGGTGAGAATTTCTAGTAAACTTTAAAATTCTGTGAGGCAAATACCAGAGATAAATTGCACTAGCGGTATATACGGTTATTTAGGTCTTGACTGTGCTAATAAACCCTGCGAATTTCATTTTAATATTAGGTGGAAAAATGATGTATATGATGTGTATTTGTGTGCATAAAGACTTCTCGAGTGAGGATTTCTAGTAAACTATAAAATTATCTGGAGCAAATACTAGAGATAAATTGCACTAGCGGTATATACGGCTATTAAGGTCTTGGCTGTGCTAATAAACCCTGCGAATTTCATTTTCATATCCCTTGGAAAAATGATGTATATAATGTGTATTTGTGTGGATAAAGACTTCTCGAGTGAGAGTTTCTAGTAAAATATAAAATTATCTGGAGCAAATACTAGAGATAAATTGCACTAGCTGTATATACGACTATTTAGGTCTTGGCTGCGCTAAAAAACCCTGCTAGTTTCATTTTTATATCAGGTGGAAAAATGATGTAAATGTTGATGTGAATTTGTACACATAAAGACTTCTCGAGTGAGAATTTCTAGCAAACTTTAAAATTCTGTGGAACAAATACCAGAGATAAATTGCACTAGTAGAATATGCGGCTATTTAGGTTTCGGCTGTGCTAATAAACCCTGCGAATTTCATTTCCATATCAGGTGGAAAAATGATGTATTTGATGTGTATTTGTGTACATAAAGACTTCTCGAGTGAGAATTTCTAGCAAACTTTAAAATTCTATAGAGCAAATACCAGAAATAAATTGCACTAGAGGTATATACGGCTATTTAGGTCTTGGCTGTACTAATAAACCCTTCGACTTTCATTTTCATATCAGGTGGAAATATGATGTAAATGTTGATGTGAATCTGTATGGATAAAGACTTCTCGAGTGACAATTTCTAGCAAACTTTAATATTCTGTGAACAAATACCAAAAATAAATTGCACTAGCGGTATATGCGGCTGTTAAGGTTTTGGCTGTGCTAATAAATTCTGCGAATTTCATTTGCATATCAGGTGGAAAAATGATGTATATGATGTGTATTTGTGTACATAAAGACTTCTCGAGTGAGAATTTCTAGTAAACTATAAAATTATCTGGAGCAAATACTAGAGATAAATTGCACTAGCGGTATATGCGGTTATTAAGGTCTTGGCTGTGCTAATAAACCCTGCGAATTTCATTTTCATATCAGGTGGAAAAATGATGTAAATGTTGATTTAAATCTGTATGGATAAAGAATTCTCGAGTGACAATTTCTAGAAAATTTTAAAATTCTTTGGAGCAATTACAAGAGATAAATTGTACTAGCGGTTAATACGGCTATTTAGGTCTTGGCTGTGCTAATAAACCCTGCGAATTTTCTTTTCATACCAGGTGGAAAAATGATGTATATGATGTGTAATTGTGTACATAAAGACTTCTCGATTGAGAATTTCCAGCAAAATTTAAAATTAATTAGAGCAAATACCAGAGATAAATTAAAATAGCGGTGTATACGGCTATTTAGGTCTTGGCTTTGCTAATAAATCGTGCGAATTTCATTTTCATATCAGGTGGAAAAATGATGTAAATGATGTGTATTTGTGTGGATAAAGACTTCTCGAGTGAGAATTTTAAGCAAAGTTTAAAATTCTGTGGAACAAATACCAGAGATAAATTGCACTAGCAGTATATACGGCTATTTAGGTCTTGGCTGTGCTAATAAATCCTGCCACTTTCTTTCTCATATCAGATGGAAATATGATGTATATGATGTGTATTTGTGTGGATAAAGACTTTTCTAATGAGAATTTCTAGCAAACTTCAAAATTCTGTGGAACAAATACCAGAGATAAATTGCACTAGCGGTATATGCAGCAATTTAGGTCTTGGCTCTGCTAATAAACCCTGCGAATTTCATTTTCATATCAGGTGGAAAAATGATGTATATGATGTGTATTTTTGTACATAAAGACTTCTCGAGTGAGAATTTCTAGTAAACTTTAAAATTCTGTGAGGAAAATACCAGAGATAAATTGCACTAGCGGTATATGCGGCTATTAAGGTCTTGGCTGTGCTAATAAACTCTGGTTGTTTCATTTTCATATCAGGTGGAAAAATGATGTATATGATGTGTATTTGTGTGCATAAAGACTTCTCGAGTGAGAACTTCTAGTAAATTTTAAAATTCTGTGGAGCAAATACCAGAGATAAATTGCTCTAGCGGTATATGCGGCTATTTAGGTCTTGGCTGTGCTAATAAACCCTGCGAATTTCATTTTCATATCAGGTGGAAAAATGATGTATATGATGTGTATTTGTGTGCATAAAGACTTCTCGGATGAGAATTTCTAGTAAATTATAAAATTATATAGAGCAAATACTAGAGATAAATTGCACTAGCGGTATATACGGCTATTAAGGTCTTGGCTGTGCTAATAAACTATGCGAATTTCATTTTCATATCAGGTTGAAAAATGATGTAAATGTTGATGTGAATCTGTATGGATAAAGACTTCTCGAGTGAGAATTTCTAGCAAACTTTATCAATTTCTAGCAAACTTTAGCGGTATATACGGCTATTTAGGTCTTGGCTGTGCTAATAAACTTTGCGAGTTTCATTTTCATATCAGGTGGAAAAATGATGTAAATGTTGATGTGAATCTGTATGGATAAAGACTTCTCGAGTGACAATTTTTAGCAAAGTTTAAAATTCTGTTGAGCAAATACCAGAGAAAAATTGTACTAGCGGTATATAAAGCTATTTAGGTCTTGGCTGTGCTAATAAACCCTTCGACTTTCATTTTCATATCAGGTGGAAAAATGATGTATATGATGTGTAATTGTGTACATAAAGACTTCTCGAGTGAGAATTTCTAGCAAACTTTAAAATTCTTTAGAGCAAATACCAGAGATAAATTGCACTAGCGGTATATACGGCTATTTAGGTTTTGGCTGTGCTAATAAACCCTGTGAATTTCATTTTCATATCAGGTGGAAAAATGATGTAAATGATGTGTATTTTTGTGGATAAAGACTTCTCGAGTGAGAATTTCTAGCAAAGTTTAAAATTTTGTGGAACAAATGCCAGATATAAATTGCACTAGCGGTATATGCGGCTATTAAGGTCTTGGCTGTGCTAATAAACCCTAAGATTTTCGTTTTCATATCAGGTGGAAAAATGATGTATATGATGTGTATTTGTGTACACAAAAACTTCTCGAGTGAGAATTTCTAGCAAACTTTAAAATTTTATGGAGCAAATACCAAAAATAAATTGCACTAGCGGTATATACGGCTATTTAGGTCTTGGCTGTGCTAATAAACCCTGCGAATTTTATTTTCATATCAGGTGGAGAAATGATTTTTATGTTGATGTGAATCTGTATGAATAAAGACTTCTCGAGTGAGAATTTCTAGCAAACTTTAAAATTCTGTGGAACAAATACCAGAGATAAATTGCACTAGCAGTATATCCGGCTATTTAGGTCTTGGCTGTGCTAATAAACCCTGTGAACTTCATTTTCATATCAGGTGGAAAAATGATGTATATGATGTGTATTTGTGTACATAAAGACTTTTTGAGTGAGAATTTCTAGTAAATTTTAAAATTCTGTGGAGCAAATACCAGAGATAAATTGCACTAAAAGTATATGCGGCTATTTAGGTCTTGGCTGTGCTAATAAACCCTGCGAATTATATTTTCATATCAGGTGGAAAAATGATGTATATGATGTGTATTTGTGTACATGAAGACTTCTCGAGTGAGAATTTCTAGTAAATTATAAAGTTATCTGGAGCAAATACTAAAGATAAATTGCACTAGCGGTATATACGGCTATTTAGGTCTTGGCTGTTCTAATAAACCCTGCGAATTTTATTTTCATGTCAGGTGGAAAAATGATGTTTATGTTGATGTGAATCTGTATGAATAAATACTTCTCGATTGAGAATTTCTAGCAAACTTTAAAATTCTGTGGAACAAATACCAGAGATAAATTGCACTAGCGGTTTATGCGGCTATTTAGGTTTTGGCTGTGCAAATAAATTATGCGATTTTCATTTTCATATCAGGTGGAAAAATGATGTATATGATGTGTATTTATGTACATAAAGACTACTCGAGAAAGAATTTCTAGTAAATTATAAAATTCTTTGGAGCAAATACTAGAGATAAATTGCTCTAGCGGTATATACAGCTATTTAGACCTTGGCTGTGCTAATAATCCCTGCGAATTTCATTTTCATATCAGGTGGAAAAATGATGTAAATGTATATGTGAATCTGTATGGATAAAGACTTCTCGAATGACAATTTCTAGCAATCTTTAAAATTCTGTGAAATAAATACCAGATATAAATTGCACTAGCGGTATATACGGCTATTTAGGTCTTGGCTGTGCTAATAAACCCTGCGAATTTAATTTTCATATCAGGTGAAAAAATGATGTATATGATATGTATTTGTGTGGATAAAGACTTCTCGAGTAAAAATTTCTAGCAAACTTTAATATTCTGTGGAACAAATACCAGAGATAAATTGCACTAGCGGTATATGCGGCTATTTAGGTCTTGGTTGTGCTAATAAACCATGCGAATTTCTTTTTCATATCAGGTGGAAAAATAATGTAAATGTTGATGTAAATTTGTATGGATAAAGACTTCTCGAGTGAGAATTTCTAGCAAATTTTAAATTTCTGTGGATAAAAATACCAGATATTATTTGCACTAGCGGTATATGCGGCTATTTAGGTCTTGGCTGTGCTAATAAACCCTGCGAATTTCATTTTCATATCAGTTGGAAAAATGATGTATATGATGGGTATTTATGTACATAAAGACTTCTCGAGTGAGAATTTCTAGTAAACTATAAAATAATCTGGAGCAAATACTAGGAATAAATTGCACTAGCAGTATATACAGCTATTAAGGTTTTGGCTGTGCCAATAAACCCTGCGAGTTTCGTTTTCATATCAGGTGGAAAAACGATGTATATGTTGATGTGAATCTGTATGGATGAAGATTTCTCGAGTGAGAATTTTTAGCAAATTTTAAAATTCTGTGTAACAAATACCAGAGATAAATTGCACTAAAGGTATATACGGCTATTTAGGTCTTGCCTGTGCTAATTAACACTGCGAATTTCTTTTTCATATCAGGTGGAAAAATGATGTATATGATGTGTATTTGTGTGGATAAAGACTTCTCTAGTGAGAATTTGTAACAAAGTTTAAATTTCTTTGGAACAAATACCACAGATAAATTGCACTAGCGGTATAAGCGGCTATTTATGTCTTGGCTGTGCTAATAAATCCTGCGAATTTAATTTTTATATCAGATAGAAAAATGCCGTATATGATGTGTATTTGTGTACATAAAAAATTCCTGAGTGAGAATTTCTATCAAATTTTACAATTCTATGGAGCAAATACTAGAGATTAATTGCACTAGCGGTATATACGGCTATTTAGGTCTTGGCTGTGCTAATAAACCCTGTGAGTTTCATTTTCATATCAGGTGGAAAAATGATGTAAATGTTGATGTGAATCTGTATGGATAGACTTCTCGGGTGAGAATTTCTAGCAAATTTTAAAATTCTGTGGAACAAATACCAGAGATAAATTGCACTACTGGTATACACGGTTATTTAGGTCTTGGCTGTGCTAACAAACCCTGCGATTTTCGTTTTCATATCAGGTGGAAAAATGATGTATATGATGTGTATTTGTGTACATAAAGACTTCTCGAGTGAGAATTTCTAGCAAATTTTAAAATTCTGTGGAACAAATACTAGAAATAAATTGCACTAGCGGTTTATACGGCTATTTAGGTCTTGGCTGTGCTAATAAACCCTGCGACTTTCGTTTTCATATCAGGTGGAAAAATGATGTAAATGTTGATGTGAATCTGTATGGATAAAGACTTCTCGAGTGACAATTTCTAGCAAACTTTAAAATTCTGTGGAACAATTACCAGAGATAAATTGCACTAGCAGTATATGCGGCTATTTTGGTTTTGGCTGTGCTAATAAACCCTGTGAATTTTATTTTCATATCAGGTGGAAAAATGATGTATATGATGTGTATTTGTGTACATAAAGACTTCTCGAGTGAGAATTTCTAGTAAACTTTAAAATTCTGTGGAGCAAATACCAGAGATAAATTGCACTAGCGGTATATTCGGCTATTTAGGTCTTGGCTGTGCTAATAAACCTTGCGAATTTAATTTTCATATCAGGTGCAAAAATGAAGTAAATGTTGATGAAAATCTGTATTAATAAAGACTTCTCGAGTGACAATTCCTAGCAAGTTTTAAAATTCTGTGGAGCAATTACTAGAGATAAATTGTACTAGTAGTATATACGGCTATTTAGGTCTTGGCTGTGTTAATAAACCCTGTGATTTTCATTTTCATATCAGGTGGAAAAATGATGTATATGATGTTTATTTGTGTACATAAAGACTTCTCGAGTGAGGATTTCTAGCAAACTTTAAAATTCTATAGAGCAAATACCAGAGATAAATTGCACTAGCAATATATACGGCTATTTATTTCTTGGCTGTAATAATAAACCCTGCGAATTTCATTTTCATATCAGGTGGAAAAATGATGTAAATGATGTGTATTTGTGTGGATAAAGACTTCTCGATTGAGAATTTCTAGCAAAGTTTAAAATTCTGTGGCACAAATACCAGAAATAAATTGTACTAGCGGTATATACGGCTATCTAGGTCTTGCCTGTGCTAATAAACCCAGCCCATTTCTTTTTCATATCAGGTGGAAAAATTATGTATATGATGTGTATTTGTGTGGATAAAGACTTCTCGAGTGAGAATTTCTAGCAAAGTTTAAAATTCTGTGGAATAAATACCAGAGATAAATTGCACTAGCGGTATATGCGGCTATTTAGGTCTTAGCTGTGCTAATACACCCTGCGAATTTCATTTACATAACAGGTGGAAAAATGATGTATATGATGTGTATTTGTGTGCATAAAGACTTCTCGGGTGAGAATTTCTAGTAAATTTAAAATTCTGTGGAGCAAATACCAGAGATAAATTGCGATAGCTGTATATACGGCTATTTAGGCCTTGGCTGTGCTAATAAACCCTGAGTGTTTAATTTTCATATCAGGTGGAAAAATGATGTTAATGATGTGTATTTGTGTGCATAAGGACTTCTCGAGTGAGAATTTCTAGTAAATTATAAAATTACATGGAGCAAATACCAGAGATAAATTGCACTAGCTGAATATACAGATATTTAGGTATTGACTGTGCTAATAAACCCTGCGAGTTTCATTTTCATATCAGGTGGAAAAATGATGTAAATGTTGATGTGAATTTGTATGGATAAAGACTTCTCAAGTGACAATTTCTAGCAAACTTTAAAATTCTGTGGAACAAATACCAGAGATAAATTGCACTAGCAGTATATGCGACTATTTAGTTTTTGGCTGTGCTAATAAACCCTGTACCCCATCAAATTCTTTTTCATATCAGGTGGAAAAATAATGAACATGATAAGTATTTGTGTAAATAAAGACTTCTCGAGTGAGAATTTCTAGTAAACTATAAAATTTCCTGAAGCTAATACTAGAGATAAATTGCACTAGCTGTATATACGGCTATTTAGGTCTTGGCTGTGCTAATAAACCCTGCGACTTTCATTTTCATATCAGGTGGAAAAATGATGTAAATGTTGATGTGAATCTGTATGGATAAAGAATTCTCGATTGAGAATTTCTAGCAAACTTTAAAATTCTGTATAACAAATAATAAAGATAAATTGCACTAGCGGTATATACGGCTATTAATGTCTTGGCTGTGCTAATAAACCCTGAGAATTTCATTTTCATATCAGGTGGAAAAATGATGTAAATGTTGATATGAATCTGTATAGATAAAGATTTCTCGAATGAGAATTTTTAGCAAACTTTAAAATTCTGTGGAACAAATACCAGAGATAAATTGCACTAGCGGTAGAAAAGCTATTTCGTTCTTGGCTGTGCTAATAAACCATGCGAGTTTCATTTTCATACCAGGTGAAAAAATGATGAAAATTTTGATGTGAATCTGTATGGATAAAGACTTCTCGAATGAGAATTTCTAGTAAATTTTAAAATTCTGTGGAATAAATACCAGAGATAAATTGCACTAGCGGTATATAAAGCTATTTAGGTCTTGGCTGTGCTAATAAACCCTGCTAATTTCATTTTCATATCAGGTGGAAAAATGATGTATATGATGTGTATTTGTGTGGATTAAGACTTCTCGAGTGAGTATTTCTAGTAAATTATAAAATTATCTGGAGCAAATACTAGAGATAAATTGCACTAGCGGTATATACGGCTATTTAGGTCTTGGCTGTGCTAATAAACCCTGCGACTTTCATTTTCATATCAGGTGGAAAAATGATGTAAATGTTGATGTGAATCTGTATGGATAAAGACTTCTCGAGTGAGAATTTCTAGCAAATTTTAAAATTCTGTATAACAAATAATAGAGATAAATTACACTAGCGGTATATACGGCTATTAATGTCTTGGCTGTGCTAATAAACCCTGAGAATTTCATTTTCATATCAGGTGGAAAAAAGATGTAAATGTTGATGTGAATCTGTATGGATAAAGACTTCTCGAATGAGAATTTCTAGCAAACTTTAAAATTCTGTGGAACAAATACCAGAGATAAATTGCACTAGCAGTATATAAAGCTATTTTGGTCTTGGCTGTGCTAATAAACCATGCGACTTTCATTTTCATATCAGGTGAAAAACTGATGAAAATGTTGATGTGAATCTGTATGGATAAAGAATTCTCGAATGAGAATTTCTAGCAAACTTTAAAATACTGTGGAACAAATACCAGAGATAAATTGCACTAGTGGTATAAGCAAATATTTAGGTCTTGGCTTTGCTAATAAACCCTGCTAATTTCATTTTCATATCAGGTGGAAAAATGATGTATATGATGTGTATTTTTGTGGATAAAGACTTCTCGAGTGAGTATTTCTAGTAAACTATAAAATTATCTGGAGCAAATACTAGAGATAAATTGCACTAGCGGTATGTACGGCTATTTAGGTCTTTGCTGCGCTAATACACCCTGCGAATTTCATTTACATATCAGGTGGAAAAATGATGTATATGATGTGTATTTGTGTGCATAACGACTTCTCGGGTGAGAATTTCTAGTAAACTTTAAAATTCTGTGGAGCAAATACAAGAAATAAATTGCACTAGCTGTATATACGGCTATTTAGGTCTTGGCTGTGCTAATAAATTCTGGGTGTTTAATTTTCATATCAGGTGGAAAAATGATGTTAATGATGTGTATTTGTGTGCATAAAGGCTTCTCGAGTGAGAATTTCTAGTAAATTATAAAATTATATGGAGCAAATACTAGAGATAAATTGCACTAGCGGTATATACGGCTATTAAGGTCTTGGCTGTGCTAATAAACCCTAAGATTTTCGTTTTCATATCAGGTGGAAAAATGATGTATATGATGTGTATTTGTGTACACAAAAACTTCTCGAGTGAGAATTTCTAGCAAACTTTAAAATTTTATGGAGCAAATACCAAAAATAAATTGCACTAGCGGTATATACGGCTATTTAGGTCTTGGCTGTGCTAATAAACCCTGTGAGTTTCATTTTCATATCAGGTGGAAAAATGATGTAAATGTTGATGTGAATCTGTATGGATAGACTTCTCGGGTGAGAATTTCTAGCAAACTTTAAAATTCTGTGGAACAAATACCAGAGATAAATTGCACTACCGGTATACACGGTTATTTAGGTCTTGGCTGTGCTAACAAACCCTGCGATTTTCGTTTTCATATCAGGTGGAAAAATGATGTATATGATGTGTATTTGTGTACATAAAGACTTCTCGAGTGAGAATTTCTAGCAAATTTTAAAATTCTGTGGAACAAATACTAGAAATAAATTGCACTAGCGGTTTATACGGCTATTTAGGTCTTGGCTGTGCTAATAAACTCTGCGACTTTCGTTTTCATATCAGGTGGAAAAATGATGTAAATGTTGATGTGAATCTGTATGGATAAAGACTTCTCGAGTGACAATTTCTAGCAAACTTTAAAATTCTGTGGAACAATTACCAGAGATAAATTGCACTAGCAGTATATGCGGCTATTTTGGTTTTGGCTGTGCTAATAAACCCTGTGAATTTTATTTTCATATCAGGTGGAAAAATGATGTATGTATATGATGTGTATTTGTGTACATAAAGACTTCTCGAGTGAGAATTTCTAGTAAACTTTAAAATTCTGTGGAGCAAATACCAGAGATAAATTGCACTAGCGGTATATTCGGCTATTTAGGTCTTGGCTGTGCTAATAAAACTTGCGAATTTAATTTTCATATCAGGTGCAAAAATGAAGTAAATGTTGATGAAAATCTGTATTAATAAAGACTTCTCGAGTGACAATTCCTAGCAAGTTTTAAAATTCTGTGGAGCAATTACCAGAGATAAATTGTACTAGTAGTATATACGGCTATTTAGGTCTTGGCTGTGTTAATAAACCCTGTGATTTTCATTTTCATATCAGGTGGAAAAATGATGTATATGATGTTTATTTGTGTACATAAAGACTTCTCGAGTGAGGATTTCTAGCAAATTTTAAAATTCTATAGAGCAAATACCAGAGATAAATTGCACTAGCAATATATACGGCTATTTATTTCTTGGCTGTAATAATAAACCCTGCGAATTTCATTTTCATATCAGGTGGAAAAATGATGTAAATGATGTGTATTTGTGTGGATAAAGACTTCTCGATTGAGAATTTCTAGCAAAGTTTAAAATTCTGTGGCACAAATACCAGAGATAAATTGTACTAGCGGTATATACGGCTATCTAGGTCTTGCCTGTGCTAATAAACCCTGCGAATTTCTTTTTCATATCAGGTGGAAAAATGATGTATATGATGTGTATTTGTGTGGATAAAGACTTCTCGAGTGAGAATTTCTAGCAAAGTTTAAAATTCTGTGGAATAAATACCAGAGATAAATTGCACTAGCGGTATATGCGGCTATTTAGGTCTTGGCTGTGCTAATACACCTTGCGAATTTCATTTACATAACAGGTGGAAAAATGATGTATATGATGTGTATTTGTGTGCATAAAGACTTCTCGGGTGAGAATTTCTAGTAAACTTTAAAATTCTGTGGAGCAAATACCAGAGATAAATTGCGATAGCTGTATATACGGCTATTTAGGCCTTGGCTGTGCTAATAAACCCTGAGTGTTTAATTTTCATATCAGGTGGAAAAATGATGTTAATGATGTGTATTTGTGTGCATAAGGACTTCTCGAGTGAAAATTTCTAGTAAATTATAAAATTTTATGGAGCAAATATTAGAGATAAATTGCACTAGCTGAATATACAGATATTTAGGTATTGACTGTGCTAATAAACCCTGCGAGTTTCATTTTCATATCAGGTGGAAAAATGATGTAAATGTTGATGTGAATTTGTATGGATAAAGACTTCTCAAGTGACAATTTCTAGCAAACTTTAAAATTCTGTGGAACAAATACCAGAGATAAATTGCACTAGCAGTATATGCGACTATTTAGTTTTTGGCTGTGCTAATAAACCCTGTACCCCATCAAATTCTTTTTCATATCAGGTAGAAAAATAATGAACATGATAAGTATTTGTGTAAATAAAGACTTCTCGAGTGAGAATTTCTAGTAAACTATAAAATTTCCTGAAGCTAATACTAGAGATAAATTGCACTAGCTGTATATACGGCTATTTAGGTCTTGGCTGTGCTAATAAACCCTGCGACTTTCATTTTCATATCAGGTGGAAAAATGATGTAAATGTTGATGTGAATCTGTATGGATAAAGAATTCTCGATTGAGAATTTCTAGCAAACTTTAAAATTCTGTATAACAAATAATAAAGATAAATTGCACTAGCGGTAGAAAAGCTATTTCGTTCTTGGCTGTTCTAATAAACCATGCGAGTTTCATTTTCATACCAGGTGAAAAAATGATGAAAATTTTGATGTGAATCTGTATGGATAAAGACTTCTCGAATGAGAATTTCTAGTAAATTTTAAAAATCTGTGGAATAAATACCAGAGATAAATTGCACTAGCGGTATATAAAGCTATTTAGGTCTTGGCTGTGCTAATAAACCCTGCTAATTTCATTTTCATATCAGGTGGAAAAATGATGTATATGATGTGTATTTGTGTGGATTAAGACTTCTCGAGTGAGTATTTCTAGTAAATTATAAAATTATCTGGAGCAAATACTAGAGATAAATTGCACTAGCGGTATATACGGCTATTTATGTCTTGGCTGTGCTAATAAACCCTGCGACTTTCATTTTCATATCAGGTGGAAAAATGATGTAAATGTTGATGTGAATCTGTATGGATAAAGACTTCTCGAGTGAGAATTTCTAGCAAATTTTAAAATTCTGTATAACAAATAATAGAGATAAATTACACTAGCGGTATATACGGCTATTAATGTCTTGGCTGTGCTAATAAACCCCGAGAATTTCATTTTCATATCAGGTGGAAAAATGATGTAAATGTTGATGTGAATCTGTATGGATAAAGACTTCTCGAATGAGAATTTCTAGCAAACTTTAAAATTCTGTGGAACAAATACCAGAGATAAATTGCACTAGCAGTATATAAAGCTATTTTGGTCTTGGCTGTGCTAATAAACCATGCGACTTTCATTTTCATATCAGGTGAAAAACTGATGAAAATGTTGATGTGAATCTGTATGGATAAAGAATTCTCGAATGAGAATTTCTAGCAAACTTTAAAATACTGTGGAACAAATACCAGAGATAAATTGCACTAGTGGTATAAGCAAATATTTAGGTCTTGGCTTTGCTAATAAACCCTGCTAATAAACCCTGCGACTTTCATTTTCATATCAGGTGGAAAAATGATGTAAATGTTGATGTGAATCTGTATGGATAAAGACTTCTCGAGTGAGAATTTCTAGCAAATTTTAAAATTCTGTATAACAAATAATAGAGATAAATTACACTAGCGGTATATACGGCTATTAATGTCTTGGCTGTGCTAATAAACCCCGAGAATTTCATTTTCATATCAGGTGGAAAAATGATGTAAATGTTGATGTGAATCTGTATGGATAAAGACTTCTCGAATGAGAATTTCTAGCAAACTTTAAAATTCTGTGGAACAAATACCAGAGATAAATTGCACTAGCAGTATATAAAGCTATTTTGGTCTTGGCTGTGCTAATAAACCATGCGACTTTCATTTTCATATCAGGTGAAAAAATGATGAAAATGTTGATGTGAATCTGTATGGATAAAGAATTCTCGAATGAGAATTTCTAGCAAACTTTAAAATACTGTGGAACAAATACCAGAGATAAATTGCACTAGTGGTATATGCAAATATTTAGGTCTTGGCTTTGCTAATAAACCCTGCTAATTTCATTTTCATATCAGGTGGAAAAATGATGTATATGATGTGTATTTGTGTGGATAAAGACTTCTCGAGTGAGTATTTCTAGTAAACTATAAAATTATCTGGAGCAAATACTAGAGATAAATTGCACTAGCGGTATGTACGGCTATTTAGGTCTTTGCTGCGCTAATACACCCTGCGAATTTCATTTACATATCAGGTGGAATAATGATGTATATGATGTGTATTTGTGTGCATAACGACTTCTCGGGTGAGAATTTCTAGTAAACTTTAAAATTCTGTGGAGCAAATACCAGAAATAAATTGCACTAGCTGTATATACGGCTATTTAGGTCTTGGCTGTGCTAATAAATTCTGGGTGTTTAATTTTCATATCAGGTGGAAAAATGATGGAAATGATGTGTATTTGTGTGCATAAAGGCTTCTCGAGTGAGAATTTCTAGTAAATTATAAAATTATATGGAGCAAATACTAGAGATAAATTGCAATAGCTGAATATACGGCTATTTAGGTCTTGGCTGTGCTAATAAACCCTGCGAGTTTCATTTTCATATCAGGTGGAAAAATGATGTAAATGTTGATGTGAATTTGTATGGATAAAGACTTCTCGAGTGACAATTTCTAGCAAACTTTAAAATTCTGTGGAACAAATACCAGAGATAAATTGCACTAGCAGTATATGCGACTATTTAGTTTTTGGCTGTGCTAATAAACCCTGTGAACTTCATTTTCATATCAGGTGGAAAAATAATGAACATGATGTGTATTTGTGTAAATAAAGACTTCTCGAGTGAGAATTTCTAGTAAACTATAAAATTATCTGGAGCAAATACTAGAGATAAATTGCACTAGCTGTATATACGGCTATTTAGGTCTTGGCTGTGCTAATAAACCCTGCGACTTTCATTTTCATATCAGGTGGAAAAATGATGTAAATGTTGATGTGAATCTGTATGGATAAAGACTTCTTGATTGAGAATTTCTAGCAAACTTTAAAATTCTGTATAACAAATAATAGAGATAAGTTGCACTAGCGGTATATACGGCTATTAATGTTTTAGCTGTGCTAATAAACCCTGAGAATTTTATTGTCATATCAGGTGGAAAAATGATGTAAATGTTGATGTGAATCTGTATGGATAAAGACTTCTCGAATGAGAATTTCTAGCAAACTTTAAAATTCTGTGGAACAAATACCAGAGATAAATTGCACTAGCGGTATATAAAGCTATTTAGGTCTTGGCTGTGCTAATAAACGCTGCTAATTTCATTTTCATATCAGGTGGAAAAATGATGTATATGATGTGTATTTGTGTGGATAAAGACTTCTCGAGTGAGTATTTCTAGTAAACTATAAAATTATCTGGAGGAAATACTAGAGATAAATTGCACTAGCTGAATATACGGCTATTTAGGTCTTGGCTGTGCTAATAAACCCTGCGACTTTCATTTTCATATCAGGTGGAAAAATGATGTAAATGTTGATGTGAATCTGTATGGATAAAGACTTCTCGATTGAGAATTTTTAGCAAATTTTAAAATTCTGTATAACAAATAATAGAGATAAATTACACTAGCGGTATATACGGCTATTAATGTCTTGCCAGTGCTAATAAACCCTGAGAAATTTATTTTCATATCAGGTGGAAAAATGATGTAAATGTTGATGTGAATCTGTATGGATAAAGACTACTCGAATGAGAATTTCTTGCAAACTATAAAATTCTGTGGAACAAATACCAGAGATAAATTGCACTAGCGGTTAATAAAGCTATTTTGGTCTTGGCTGAGCTAATAAACCATGCGAGTTTCATTTGCATATCAGGTGAAAAATGATGAAAATGTTGATGTGAATCTGTATGGATAAAGACTTCTCGAATGAGAATTTCTAGCAAAGTTTAAAATTCTGTGGAACAAATACCAGAGATAAATTGCACTAGTGGTATATAAAGCTATTTAGGTCTTGGCTGTGCTAATAAACCCTGCTAATTTCATTTTCATATCAGGTGGAAAAATGATGTATATGATGTGTATTTGTGTGGATAAAGACTTCTCGAGTGAGTATTTCTAGTAAACTATAAAATTATCTGGAGCAAATACTAGAGATAAATTGCACTAGCGGTATATACGACTATTTAGGTCTTGGCTGTGCTAATAAACCCTGCGACTTTCGTTTTCATATCAGGTGGAAAAATGATGTAAATGTTGATGTGAATCTGTATGGATAAAGACTTCTCGATTGAGAATTTCTAGCAAACTTTAAAATTCTGTATAACAAATAATAAAGATAAATTGCACTAGCGGTATATACGGCTATTTAGGTCTTGGCTGTGCTAATAAACCCTGAGAATTTTATTTTCATATCAGGTGGAAAAATGATGTAAATGTTGATGTGAATCTGTATGGATAAAGACTTCTCGAATGAGAATTTCTAGCAAACTTTAAAATTCTGTGGAACAAATACCAGAGATAAATTGCACTAGCAGTATATAAAGCTATTTTGGTCTTGGCTGTGCTAATAAACCATGCGACTTTAATTTTCATATCAGGTGAAAAAATGATGAAAATGTTGATGTGAATCTGTATGGATAAAGACTTCTCGAATGAGAATTTCTAGCAAACTTTAAAATTCTGTGGAACAAATACCAGAGATAAATTGCACTAGCAGTATATGCGACTATTTAGTTTTTGGCTGTGCTAATAAACCCTGCGAACTTCATTTTCATATCAGGTGGAAAAATAATGAACATGATGTGTATTTGTGTAAATAAAGACTTCTCGAGTGAGAATTTCTAGTAAACTTTAAAATTATCTGGAGCAAATACTAGCGATAAATTGCACTAGCGGTATATACGGCTATTTAGGTCTTTGCTGTACTAATACATTCTGCGAATTTCATTTTCATATCAGGTGGAAAAATGATGTATATGATGTGTATTTGTGTACATAAAGACTTCTCGGGTGAGAATTTCTAGTAAACTTTAAAATTCTGTGGAGCAAATACCAGAAATAAATTGCACTAGCTGTATATACGGCTATTTAGGTCTTGGCTGTGCTAATAAACCCTAGGTGTTTAATTTTTATATCAGGTGGAAAAATGATGTTAATGATGTGTATTTGTGTGCATAAAGGCTTCTCGAGTGAGAATTTCTAGTAAACTATAAAATTATATGGAGCAAATACTAGAGATAAATTGCACTAGCTGAATATACTGCTATTTAGGTCTTGGCTGTGCTAATAAAATCTGCAACTTTCATTTTCATATCAGGTGGAAAAATGATGTAAATGTTGATGTGAATTTGTATGGATAAAGACTTCTCGAGTGACAATTTCAAGCAAACTTTAAAATTCTGTGGAACAAATACCAGAGATAAATTGCACTAGAAGTATATGCGACTATTTAGTTTTTGGCTGTGCTTATAAACCCTGCGTCCTTCATTTTCGTATCAGGTGGAAAAATAATGAACATGATGTGTACTTGTGTAAATAAAGACTTCTCGAGTGAGAATTTCTAGTAAACTATAAAATTATCTGGAGCAAATACTAGAGATAAATTGCACTAGCTGTATATACGGCTATTTAGGTCTTGCTGTGCTAATAAACCCTGCGACTTTAATTTTCATATCAGGTGGAAAAATGATGTAAATGTTGATGTGAATCTGTATGGATAAAGACTTCTTGATTGAGAATTTCTAGCAAACTTTAAAATTCTGTATAACAAATTATAGAGATAAGTTGCACTAGCGGTATATACGGCTATTAATGTCTTGGCTGTGCTAATAAACCCTGAGAATTTTATTGTCATATCAGGTGGAAAAATGATGTAAATGTTGATGTGAATCTGTATGGATAAAGACTTCTCGAATGAGAATTTCTAGCAAACTTTAAAATTCTGTGGAACAAATACCAGAGATAAATTGCACTAGCGGTATATGCGGCTATTTAGGTCTTGGCTGTGCTAATAAACAATGCGAGTTTCATTTTCATATCAGGTGAAAAAATGATGAAAATGTTGATGTGAATCTGTATGGATAAAGACTTCTCGAATGAGAATTTCTAGCAAACTTTCAAATTCTGTGGAATAAATACCAGAGATAAATTGCACTAGTGGTATATAAAGCTATTTAGGTCTTGGCTGTGCTAATAAACCCTGCTAATTTCATTTTCATATCAGGTGGAAAAATGATGTATATGATGTGTATTTGTGTGGATAAAGACTACTCGAGTGAGTAATTCTAGTAAACTATAAAATTATCTGGAGCAAATACTAGAGATAAATTGCTCTAACGGTATATACGGCTATTAATGTCTTGGCTGTGCTAATAAACCCTGCGACTTTCATTTTCATATCAATTGGAAAAATGATGTAAATGTTGATGTGAATCTGTATGGATAAAGACTTCTCGATTGAGAATTTCTAGCAAACTTTAAAATTCTGTATAACAAATAATAGAGATAAATTGCACTAGCGGTATAAACATCTATTAATATCTTGGCTGTGCTAATAAACCCTGCGAATTTCATTTTCATATCAGGTGGAAAAATGATGTAAATGTTGATGTGAATCTGTATGGATAAAGACTTCTCGAATGAGAATTTCTAGCAAAGTTTAAAATTCTGTGGAACAAATACCAGAGACAAATTGCACTAGCAATATATGCGGCTATTTAGGTCTTGGCTGTGCTAATAAACCGTGCCAGTCTCATTTTTATATCAGGTGAAAAAATGGTGAAAATGTTATTGTGAATCTGTATGGATAAAGACTTCTCGAATGAGAATTTCTAGCAAACTTTAAAATTCTGTAGAACAAATACCAGAGATAAATTGCACTAGCGGTATATAAAGCTATTTAGGTCTTGGCTGTGCTAATAAACCTTGCTAATTTCATTTTCATATAAGGTGGAAAAATGATGTATATGATGTGTATTTGTGTGGATAAAGACTTCTCGAGTGAGTATTTCTAGTAAACTATAAAATTATCTGAAGCAAATACTAGAGATAAATTGCACTAGCGGTATATACGGCTATTTAGGTCTTGGCTGTGCTAATAAACCCTGCGACTTTTTATTTCATATCAGGTGGAAAAATGATGTAAATGTTGATGTGAATCTGTATGGATAAAGACTTCTCGATTGAGAATTTCTAGCAAACTTTAAAATTCTGTATACCAAATAATAGAGATAAATTGCACTAGCGGTATATATGGCTATTAATGTCTTGGCTGTGCTAATAAACCCTGCGAATTTCATTTTCATATCAGGTGGAAAAATGATGTAAATGTTGATGTGAATCTGTATGGATAAAGACTTCTCGATTGAGAATTTCTAGCAAACTTTAAAATTCTGTGGAACAAATACCAGAAATAAATTGCACTAGCGGTATATAAAGCTATTTAGGTCTTGGCTGTGCTAATATACCCTGCTAATTTCATTTTCATATCAGGTGGAAAAATGATGTATATGATGTGTATTTGTGTGGATAAAGACTTCTCGAGTTAGTATTTCTAGTAAACTATAAAATATACTGGAGCAAATACTAGAAATAAATTGCACTAGCGGTATATACGGCTATTTAGGTCTTGGCTGTGCTAATAAACCCTGCGGCTTTCATTTAGCAAAGTCACATCTAGCAAAGTTTAAAATTCTGTATAACAAATTAAAGAGATAAATTGCACTAGCGGTATATGCGGCTAGTTTGGTCTTGGCTGTGCTAATAAACCCTGCGAACTTTGTTTTCATATTACGTGGAAAAATGATGTAAAAAATGTGTATTTGTGTGGATAGAGACTTCTCGAGTGAGAATTTCTAGTAAACTATAAAATTATATGGAGCAAATACTAGAGATAAATTGCACTAGCGGTATATACAGCTATTTAGGTCTTGGCTGTGCTAATAAACCCTGCTTATTTCATTTTCATATCAGGTAGAAAAATGATGTATATGATGTGTATTTGTGTGGATAAAGACTTCTCGAGTGAGTATTTCTAGTAAACTATAAAATTATCTGGAGCAAATACTAGAGATAAATTGCACTAGCGGTATATACGGCTATTTAGGTCTTGGCTGTGCTAATAAACCCTGCGACTTTCATTTTCATATCAGGTGGAAAAATGATGTAAATGTTGATGTGAATCTGTATGGATAAAGACTTCTCGATTGAGAATTTCTAGCAAATTTTAAAATTCTGTATAACAAATAATAGAGATCAATTGCACTAGCGGTATATACGGCTATAAATGTCTTGGCTGTGCTAATAAACCCTGAGAATTTTATTTTCATATCAGGTGGAAAAATGATGTAAATGTTGATGTGAATCTGCATGGATAAAGACTACTCGAATGAGAATTTCTTGCAAACTTTAAAATTCTGTGGAACAAATACCAGAGATAAATTGCACTAGCGGTTAATAAAGCTATTTTGGTCTTGGCTGTGCTTGGCTGAATTTCTAGCAAACTTTAAATTTCTGCATAACAAATAATAGAGATAAATTGCACTAGCGGTATATGCGGCTATTTAGGTCTTGGCTGTGCTAATAAACCATGCGAATTTCATTTTCATATCAGGTGAAAAAATTATGAAAATGTTGATGTGAATCTGTATGGATAAAGACTTCTCGAATGAGAATTTCTAGCAAACTTTCAAATTCTGTGGAATAAATACCAGAGATAAATTTCACTAGTGGTATATAAAACTATTTAGGTCTTGGCTGTGCTAATAAACCCTGCTAATTTCATTTTCATATCAGGTGGAAAAATGATGTAAATGTTGATGTGAATCTGTATGGATAAAGACTTCTCGATTGAGAATTTCTAGCAAACTTTAAAATTCTGTATAACAAATAATAGAGATAAATTGCACTAGCGGTATAAACATCTATTAATATCTTGGCTGTGCTAATAAACCCTGCGAATTTCATTTTTATATCAGGTGGAAAAATGATGTAAATGTTGATGTGAATCTGTATGGATAAAGACTTCTCGAATGAGAATTTCTAGCAAAGTTTAAAATTCTGTGGAGCAAATACCAGAGACAAATTGCACTAGCAGTATATGCGGCTATTTAAGTTTTGGCTGTGCTAATAAACCGTGCCAGTTTCATTTTTATATCAGGTGAAAAAATGGTGAAAATGTTAATGTGAATCTATATGGATAAAGACTTCTCGAATGAGAATTTCTAGCAAACTTTAAAATTCTGTGGAACAAATACCAGAAATAAATTGCACTAGCGGTATATAAAGATATTTAGGTCTTGGCTGTGCTAATATACCCTGCTAATTTTATTTTCATATCAGGTGGAAAAATGATGTATATGATGTGTATTTGTGTGGATAAAGACTTCTCGAGTGAGTATTTCTAGTAAACTATAAAATTTACTGGAGCAAATACTAGAAATAAATTGCACTAGCGATATTTACGGCTATTTAGGTCTTGGCTGTGCTAATAAACCCTGCGGCTTTCATTTTCATATCAGGTGGAAAAATGATGTAAATGTTGATGTGAATCTGTAAGGATAAAGACTTCTCGATTGAGAATTTCTAGCAAACTTTAAAATTCTGTATAACAAATTAAAGAGATAAATTGCACTAGCGGTATATGCGGCTAGTTTGGTCTTGGCTGTGCTAATAAACCCTGCGAACTTTGTTTTCATATTACGTGGAAAAATGATGTAAAAAATGTGTATTTGTGTGGATAAAGACTTCTCGAGTGAGAATTTCTAGTAAACTATAAAATTATATGGAGCAAATACTATAGATAAATTGCACTAGCGGTATATACGGCTATTAATGTCTTGGCTGTGCTAATAAACCCTGCTTATTTCATTTTCATATCAGGTGGAAAAATGATGTAAATGTTGATGTGAATCTGTATGGATAAAGACTTCTCGAATGAGAATTTCTAGCAAATTTTAAAATTCTGTGGAACAAATACCAGAGATAAATTGCACTAGCGGTATGTAAAGCTATTTAGGTCTTGGCTGTGCTAATAAACCATGCGAGTTTAATTTTCATATCAGGTGAAAAAATGATGAAAATGTTGATGTGAATCTGTATGGATAAAGACTTCTGGAATGAGAATTTGTAGAAAAGTTTAAAATTCTGTGGAACAAATACCAGAGATAAATTGCACTAGCGGTATATAAAGCTGTTTAGGTCTTGGCTGTGCTAATAAACCCTGCGAATTTCATTTTCATATCAGGTGGAAAAATGATGTATATGATGTGTATTTGTGTGGATAAAGAATTCTCGAGTGAGTATTTCTAGTAAACTATAAAATTATCTGGAGCAAATACTAGAGACAAATTGCACTAGCGGTATATGCGGCTATTTAGGTCTTGGCTGTGCTAATAAACCCTGCGACTTTCATTTTCATATCAGGTGGAAAAATGATGTAAATGTTGATGTGAATCTGTATGGATAAAGACTTCTCGATTGAGAATTTCTAGCAAATTTTAAAATTCTGTATAACAAATAATAGAGATAAATTGCATTAGCGGTATATACGGCTATTAATGTCTTGGCTGTGCTAATAAACCCTGCGAATTTCATTTTCATATCAGGTGGAAAAATGATGTAAATGTTGATGTGAATCTGTATGGATAAAGACTTCTCGAATGAGAACTTCTAGCAAACTTTAAAATTCTGTGGAACAAATACCAGAGATAAATTGCACTAGCAGTATATAAAGCTATTAAGGTCATGGCTGTGCTAATAAACCCTGCGAATTTCATTTTCATATCAGGCGGAAAAATGATGTATATGATGTGTATTTGTGTGGATAAACACTTCTCGAGTGAGTATTTCTAGTAAATTATAAAATTATCTGGAGCAAATACTAGAGATAAATTGCACTAGCGGTATATACGGCTATTTAGGTCTTGGCTGTGCTAATAAACCCTGCGACTTTCATTTTCATATCAGGTGGAAAAATGATGTAAATGTTGATGTGAATCTGTATGGATAAAGACTTCTGGAATGAGAATTTGTAGAAAAGTTTAAAATTCTGTGGAACAAATACCAGAGATAAATTGCACTAGCGGTATATAAAGCTGTTAAGGTCTTGGCTGTGCTAATAAACCCTGCGAATTTCATTTTCATATCAGGTGGAAAAATGATGTATATGATGTGTATTTTTGTGGATAAAGAATTCTCGAGTGAGTATTTCTAGTAAACTATAAAATTATCTGGAGCAAATACTAGAGACAAATTGCACTAGCGGTATATGCGGCTATTTAGGTCTTGGCTGTGCTAATAAACCCTGCGACTTTCATTTTCATATCAGGTGGAAAAATAATGTAAATGTTGATAGGAATCTGTATGGATAAAGACTTCTCGATTGAAAATTTCTATCAAACTTTAAAATTCAGGTTAACAAATAATAGAGATAAATTGCATTAGCGGTATATACGGCTATTAATGTCTTGGCTGTGCTAATAAACCCTGCGAATTTCATTTTCATATCAGGTGGAAAAATGATGTAAATGTTGATGTGAATCTGTATGGATAAAGACTTCTCGAATGAGAACTTCTAGCAAACTTTAAAATTCTGTGGAACAAATACCAGAGATAAAATGCACTAGCGGTATATGCGGCTATTAAGGTTTTGGCTGTGCTAATAAATTTGCGAATTTCATTTGCATATCAGGTGCAAAATGATGTATATGATGTGTATTTGTGTACATAAAGACTTCTCGAGTGAGAATTTCTAGTAAAGTATAAAATTATCTGGAGCAAATACTAGAGATAAATTGCACTAGCGGTATATGCGGCTATTAAGGTCTTGGCTGTGCTAATAAACCCTGCGAATTTTATTTTCATATCAGGTGTAAAAATAATGTAAATGTGGATTTAAATCTGTATGGATAAAGACTTCTCAAATGACAATTTCTAGCAAACTTTAAAATTCTGTGGAGCAATAACCAGAGATAAATTGTACTAGCGGTATATACGGCTATTTAGGTCTTACCTGTGCTAATAAACCCTGCGAATTTTCTTTTCATTTCAGGTGGAAAAATGATGTATATGATGTGTATTTGTGTACATAAAGAATTCTCGAGTGAGAATTTCTAGCAAAAATTTAAAATTATATAGACCAAATACCAGAGATAAATTACACTAGCGGTGTATACGACTATTAAGGTCTTGGCTGTGCTAATAAAACCTGCGAATTTCATTTTCACATCAGGTGGAAAAATGATGTAAATAATGTGTATTTGTGTGGATAAAGACTTCTCTAGTGAGAATTTCAAGCAAAGTTTAAAATTCTGTGGAACAAATACCAGAGATAAATTGTACTAGCGGTATATACGGCTATTTAGGCCTTGGCTGTGCTAATAAATCCTGCCACTTTCTTTTTCATATCAGGTGGAAAAATGATGTATATGATGTGTATTTGTGTGGATAAAGACTTCTCGAGTTAGAATTTCTAGCAAACTTCAAAATTCTGTGGAACAAATACCAGAGATAAATTGCACTAGCGGTATATGTAGCTATTTAGGTCTTGGCTGTGCTAATAAACCCTGCGAATTTCATTTTCATATCAGGTGGAAAAATGATGTAAATGATGTGTATTTTTGTACATAAAGACTTCTCGAGTGAGAATTTCTAGTAAACTATAAAATTCTGTGAGGCAAATACCAGAGATAAATTGCACTAGCGGTATATGCGGCTATTAAGGTCTTGGCTGTGCTAATAAACCCTTGATGTTTCATTTTCATATCAGGTGGAAAAATGATGTATATGATGTGTATTTTATGTGCATAAAGACTTCTCGAGTGAGGATTTCTAGTAAACTATAAAATTATCTGGAGCAAATACTAGAGATAAATTGCACTAGCGGTATATACGGCTAATAAGGTCTTGGCTGTGCTAATAAACTATGCGAATTTCATTTTCATATCAGGTGGAAAAATGATGTAAATGTTGATGTGAATCTGTATGGATAAAGACTTCTCGAGTGAGAATTTCTAGCAAACTTTAAAATTCTGTGCAACAAATACCAGAGATAAATTGCACTAGCGGTATATACGGCTATTTAGGTCTTGGCTGTGCTAATAAACTTTGCGAGTTTCATTTTCATATCAGGTGGAAAAATGATGTAAATGTTGTTGTGAATCTGTATGGATAAAGACTTCTCGAGTGACAATTTTTAGCAAATTTTAAAATTCTGTGGAACAAATACCAGAGATAAATTACACTAGCGGTATATGCGGCTATTTAGGTTAAGGCTGTGCTAATAAACCCTGCGAATTTCATTTTCATATCAGGTGGCAACATGATGATGTATATGATGTGTATTTGTGTACATAAGGACTTCTCGAGTAAGAACTTCTAGTAAATTATAAAATTATCTGGAGCAAATACTAGAGAAAAATTGCACTAGCGGTATATACGGGTATTTAGGTTTTGGCTGTGCTAATAAACCCTGCGAATTTCATTTCCATATCAGGTGGAAAAATGATGTAAGTGTTGATGTAAATCTGTATGGATAAAGACTTCTCGAGTGACAATTTCTAGCAAACTTTAAAATTCTTTTGAGCAAATACCAGAGATAAATTGAACTAGCGGTATACACGGCTATTTAGGTCTTGGCTTTGCTAATAAACATTTCGACTTTCATTTTCATATCAGGTGGAAAAATGATGTATATGATGTGTAATTGTGTACATAAAGACTTCTCGAGTGAGAATTTCTAGCAAAGTTTAAAATTCTATAGAGCAAATACCAGAGATAAACTGCACTAGCGGTATATACGGCTATTAAAGTCTTGGCTGTGCTAATAAACCCTGCGAATTTCATTTTCATATCAGGTGGAAAAATGATGTATATGATGTGTATTTGTGTACATAAAGACTTCTCGAGTGAGAATTTCTAGTAAACTTTAAAATTATGTGAGGCAAATACCAGAGATAAATTGCACTAGCGGTATATGCGGCTATTTAGGTCTTGGCTGTGCTAATAAACCCTGCGAATTTCATTTTCATATCAGGTGGAAAAATGATGTATATCATGTGTAATTGTGTGGATAAAGACCTCTCGAGTTAGAATTTCTTGCAAAGTTTAAAATTCTGTGCAACAAATACCAGAAATAAATTGTACTAGCGGTATATCAGGCTATTTAGGTCTTGGCTGTGCTAATAAACCCTGCGAATTTCATTTTTATATCAGGTGGAAAAATGATATAATTGATGTGTATTTGTGTGCATTAAGACTTCTCGAGTGAGAATTTCTAGTAAATTATAAAATTATCTGGAGCAAATACTAGAGATAAATTGCACTAGCGGTATATAAGGCTATTAAGGTCTTGACTGTGCTAATAAACCCTGAGAATTTCATTTTCATGTCAGGTGGAAAAATGATGTAAATGTTGATGTGAATCTGTATGGATAAAGACTTCTCGAGTGACAATTTCTAGCAAACTTTAAAATTCTGTGGAATAAATACCAGAGATAAATTGCACTAGCGGTATAAGGCTATTTAGGTCTTGGCTGTGCTAATAAACTCTGCGAATTTCGTTTTCATATCAGGTGGAAAAATGATGTATATGATGTATATGATGAGCAAATACCAGAGATAAATTGCACAAGCGGTATATACGGCTATTTAGGTCTTGGCCGTGCTAATAAACCCTGCGAATTTCATTTTCATATCAGGTGGAAAAATGATGTAAATGTTGATGTGAATCTGTATGGATAAAGAACACTCGAGTGTGAATTTCTTGCAAATTTTAAAACTCTGCGGAACAAATAACAGAGGTAAATTGCACTAGTGGTTAATGCGGCTATTTAGGTCTTGGTTGTGCTAATAAACCCTGCGAATTTTATTTTCATATCAGGTGGAAAAATGATGTATATGATGTGTATTTGTGTGCATAAAGATTTCTCGAGTGAGAATTTCTAGTAAACTTTAAAATTATGTGAGGCAAATACCAGAGATAAATTGCACTAGCGGTATATGCGGCCATTTAAGTCTTGGCTGTGCTAATAAACCCTGCGAATTTTATTTTCATATCAGGTTAAAAAATGATGTATATGATGTGTATTTGTGTGCATAAAGACTTTTCGAGTGAGATTTTCTAGTAAACTTTAATATTCAGTGGAGCAAATACCAGAGATAAATTGCACTAGCGGTATATGCGGCTATTAAGGTCTTGGCTGTGCTAATAAACCCTGCGAATTTCATTTTAATATCAGGTGGAAAAATGATGTAAATGATGTATATTTTTGTGCATAAAGACTTCTCGAGTGATAATTTCTAGTAAACTTTAAAATTATATGGAGCAAATACTAGAGATAAATTAAACTAGAGGTATATAAAGCTATTTAGGTCTTGGCTGTGCTAATAAACATTGGGTGTTTCATTTTCATATCAGGTGAAAAAGTGATGTAAATGTTGATGTGAATCTGTATGGATAAAGAATTCTCGTGCGAGAATTTCTAGCAAATTTTAAAATTCTGTGGAACAAATACCACAGATAAATTGCACAAGCGGTATATACGGCTATTTAGGTCTTGGGTATGCTAATAAACCCTGCGAATTTCATTTTCATATCATGTGGAAAAATGTTGTAAATGTTGATGTGAATCTGTATGGATAAAGACTTCCCGAGTGACAATTTCTAGCAAAATTTAATATTCTGTGGAACAAATACCAGAGATAAATTGCACTAGCGGTATATGCGGCTATTTTGGTTTAGGCTGTGCTAATAAACCCTGCGAATTTCATTTTCATATCAGGTGGAAAAATGATGTACATATTGATGTAAATCTGTATGGATAAAGACTTCTCGAGTGACAATTTCTAGCAAACTTTAAATTTCTGTGGAGCAATTACCATAGATAAATTGTACTAGCGGTATATACGGCTATTTAGGTCTTGACTCTGCTAATAAACCCTGTGAATTTCATTTTCATATCAGGTGGAAAATTGATGTATATGATGTGTATTTGTGTACATAAAGACTTCTCGAGTGAGAATTTCCAGCAAACTTTAAAATTTTATAGAGCAAATACCAGAGAAAAATTGCACTAGCGGTGTATACGGCTATTTAGGTCTTGGTTGTTCTAATAAACCCTGCGAATTTCATTTTCATATCAGATGGAAAAATGATGTAAATGATGTGTATTTGTGTGGATAAAGACTTCTCGAGTGAGAATTTCTAGCAAAGTTTAAAATTCTCTGGAACAAATACAAGAGATAAATTGCACTAGCGGTATATACGGCTATTTAGGTCTTGGCTGTGCTAATAAACCCTGCCAATTTCTTTTTCATATCAAATGGAAAAATGATGTAAATGATGTGTATTTGTGTGGATAAAGACTTCTCGAGTGAGAATTTCTAGCAAAGTTTAAAATTCTGTGGAACAAATACCAGAGATAAATTGCACTAGCGGTATATACGACTATTTAGGTCTTGGCTGTGCTAATAAACGCTGCGAATTTCATTTTCATATCAGGTGGAAAAATGATGTATATGATGTGTATTTGTGTACATAAAGACTTCTCGGGTGAGAATTTCTAGTAAACTTTAAAATTCTGTGAGGCAAATACCAGAGATAAATTGCACTAGCGGTATATAAGGCTATTTAGGTCTTGACTGTGCTAATAAACCCTGCGAATTTCATTTTAATATTAGGTGGAAAAATGATGTATATGATGTGTATTTGTGTGCATAAAGACTTCTCGAGTGAGGATTTCTAGTAAACTATAAAATTATCTGGAGCAAATACTAGAGATAAATTGCACTAGCGGTATATACGGCTATTAAGGTTTTGGCTGTGCTAATAAATGCTGCGAATTTCATTTTCATATCACTTGGAAAAATGATGTATATAATGTGTATTTGTGTGGATAAAGACTTCTCGAGTGAGAATTTCTAGTAAAATATAAAATTATCTGGAGCAAATACTAGAGATAAATTGCACTAGCTGTATATACGACTATTTAGGTCTTGGCTGTGCTAAAAAACCCTGCTAGTTTCATTTTTATATCAGGTGGAAAAATGATGTAAATGTTGATGTGAATTTGTACACATAAAGACTTCTCGAGTGAGAATTTCTAGCAAACTTTAAAATTCTGTGGAACAAATACCAGAGATAAATTGCACTAGTAGTATATGCGGCTATTTAGGTTTTGGCTGTGCTAATAAACCCTGCTCATTTCATTTTCATATCAGGTGGAAAAATGATGTATATGATGTGTATTTGTGTACATAAAGACTTCTCGAGTGAGAATTTCTAGCAAACTTTAAAATTCTATAAAGCAAATACCAGAAATAAATTGCACTAGCGGTATATACGGCTATTTAGGTATTGGCTGTACTAATAAACCCTTCGACTTTCATTTTCATATCAGGTGGAAATATGATGTAAATGTTGAAGTGAATCTGTATGGATAAAGACTTCTCGAGTGACAATTTCTAGCAAACTTTAATATTCTGTGAACAAATACCAAAAATAAATTGCACTAGCGGTATATGCGGCTGTTAAGGTTTTGGCTGTGCTAATAAATTCTGCGAATTTCATTTGCATATCAGGTGGAAAAATGATGTATATGATGTGTATTTGTGTACATAAAGACTTCTCGAGTGAGAATTTCTAGTAAACTATAAAATTATCTGGAGCAAATACTAGAGATAAATTGCACTAGCGGTATATGCGGTTATTAAGGTCTTGGCTGTGCTAATAAACCCTGCGAATTTAATTTTCATATCAGGTGGAAAAATGATGTAAATGTTGATTTAAATCTGTATGGATAAAGAATTCTCGAGTGACAATTTCTAGAAAATTTTAAAATTCTGTGGAGCAATTACCAGAGATAAATTGTACTAGCGGTTAATACGGCTATTTAGGTCTTGGCTGTGCTAATAAACCCTGCGAATTTTCTTTTCATATCAGGTGGAAAAATGATGTATATGATGTGTAATTGTGTACATAAAGACTTCTCGATTGAGAATTTCCAGCAAAATTTAAAATTAATTAGAGCAAATACCAGAGATAAATTACAATAGCGGTGTATACGGCTATTTAGGTCTTGGCTTTGCTAATAAACCGTGCGAATTTCATTTTCATATCAGGTGGAAAAATGATGTAAATGATATGTATTTGTGTGGATAAAGACTTCTCGAGTGAGAATTTTAAGCAAAGTTTAAAATTCTGTGGAACAAATTTAAGAGATAAATTGCACTAGCAGTATATACGGCTATTTAGGTCTTGGCTGTGCTAATAAATCCTGCCACTTTCTTTTTCATATCAGATGGAAATATGATGTATATGATGTGTATTTGTGTGGATAAAGACTTTTCTAATGAGAATTTCTAGCAAACTTCAAAATTCTGTGGAACAAATACCAGAGATAAATTGCACTAGCGGTATATGCAGCAATTTAGGTCTTGGCTGTGCTAATAAACCCTGCGAATTTCATTTTCATATCAGGTGGAAAAATGATGTATATGATGTGTATTTTTGTACATAAAGATTTCTCGAGTGAGAATTTCTAGTAAACTTTAAAATTCTGTGAGGAAAATACCAGAGATAAATTGCACTAGCGGTATAAGCGGCTATTAAAGTCTTGGCTGTGCTAATAAACTCTGGTTGTTTCATTTTCATATCAGGTGGAAAAATGATGTATATGATGTGTATTTGTGTGCATAAAGACTTCTCGAGTGAGAACTTCTAGTAAATTTTAAAATTCTGTGGAGCAAATACCAGAAATAAATTGCAATAGCGGTATATGCGGCTATTTAGGTCTTGGCTGTGCTAATAAACCCTGCGAATTTCATTTTCATATCAGGTGGAAAAATGATGTATATGATGTGTATTTGTGTGCATAAAGACTTCTCGGATGAGAATTTCTAGTAAATTATAAAATTATATAGAGCAAATACTAGAGATAAATTGCACTAGCGGTATATACGGCTATTAAGGTCTTGGCTGTGCTAATAAACTATGCGAATTTCATTTTCATATCAGGTTGAAAAATGATGTAAATGTTGATGTGAATCTGTATGGATAAAGACTTCTCGAGTGAGAATTTCTAGCAAACTTTAGCAATTTCTAGCAAACTTTAGCGGTATATACGGCTATTTAGGTCTTGGCTGTGCTAATAAACTTTGCGAGTTTCATTTTCATATCAGGTGGAAAAATGATGTAAATGTTGATGTGAATCTGTATGGATAAAGACTTCTCGAGTGACAATTTTTAGCAAACTTTAAAATTCTGTTGAGCAAATACCAGAGATAAATTGTACTAGCGGTATATAAAGCTATTTAGGTCTTGGCTGTGCTAATAAACCCTTCGACTTTCATTTTCATATCAGGTGGAAAAATGATGTATATGATGTGTAATTGTGTACATAAAGACTTCTCGAGTGAGAATTTCTAGCAAACTTTAAAATTCTTTAGAGCAAATACCAGAGATAAATTGCACTAGCGGTATATAAGGCTATTTAGGTTTTGGCTGTGCTAATAAACCCTGTGAATTTCATTTTCATATCAGGTGGAAAAATGATGTAAATGATGTGTATTTTTGTGGATAAAGACTTCTCGAGTGAGAATTTCTAGCAAAGTTTAAAATTTTGTGGAACAAATGCCAGAGATAAATTGCACTAGCGGTATATGCGGCTATTAAGGTCTTGGCTGTGCTAATAAACCCTAAGATTTTCGTTTTCATATCAGGTGGAAAAATGATGTATATGATGTGTATTTGTGTACACAAAAACTTCTCGAGTGAGAATTTCTAGCAAACTTTAAAATTCTATGGAGCAAATACCAAAAATAAATTGCACTAGCGGTATATACGGCTATTTAGGTCTTGGCTGTGCTAATAAACCCTGCGAATTTTATTTTCATATCAGGTGGAGAAATGATTTTTATGTTGATGTGAATCTGTATGAATAAAGACTTCTCGAGTGAGAATTTCTAGCAAACTTTAAAATTCTGTGGAACAAATACCAGAGATAAATTGCAATATCAGTATATACGGCTATTTAGGTCTTGGCTGTGCTAATAAACCCTGTGAACTTTATTTTCATATCAGGTGGAAAAATGATGTATATGATGTGTATTTGTGTACATAAAGACTTTTTGAGTGAGAATTTCTAGTAAACTTTAAAATTCTGTGGAGCAAATACCAGAGATAAATTGCACTAGCGGTATATGCGGCTATTTAGGTCTTGGCTGTGCTAATAAACCCTGCGAATTTTATTTTCATATCAGGTGGAAAAATGATGTATATGATGTGTATTTGTGTACATGAAGACTTCTCGAGTGAGAATTTCTAGTAAACTATAAAGTTATCTGGAGCAAATACTAAAGATAAATTGCACTAGCGGTATATACGGCTATTTAGGTCTTGGCTGTTCTAATAAACCCTGCGAATTTTATTTTCATGTCAGGTGGAAAAATGATGTTTATGTTGATGTGAATCTGTATGAATAAAGACTTCTCGATTGAGAATTTCTAGCAAATTTTAAAATTCTGTGGAACAAATACCAGAGATAAATTGGTTTAGCGGTATATGCGGCTATTTAGGTTTTGGCTGTGCAAATAAATTATGCGATTTTCATTTTCATATCAGGTGGAAAAATGATGTATATGATGTGTATTTATGTACATAAAGACTACTCTAGAAAGAATTTCTAGTAAATTATAAAATTCTTTGGAGCAAATACTAGAGATAAATTGCTCTAGCGGTATATACAGCTATTTAGACCTTGGCTGTGCTAATAATCCCTGCGAATTTCATTTTCATATCAGGTGGAAAAATGATATAAATGTTGATGTGAATCTGTAGGGATAAAGACTTCTCGAGTGACAATTTCTAGCAATCTTTAAAATTCTGTGGAATAAATACCAGAGATAAATTGCACTAGCGGTATATACAGCTATTTAGGTCTTGGCTGTGCTAATAAACCCTGCGAATTTAATTTTCATATCAGGTGAAAAAATGATGTATATGATATGTATTTGTGTGGATAAAGACTTCTCGAGTAAAAATTTCTAGCAAACTTTAATATTCTGTGGAACAAATACCAGAGATAAACTGCACTAGCGGTATATGCGGCTATTTAGGTCTTGGTTGTGCTAATAAACCATGCGAATCTCTTTTTCATATCAGGTGGAAAAATAATGTAAATGTTGATGTAAATTTGTATGGATAAAGACTTCTCGAGTGAGAATTTCTAGCAAATTTTAAAATTCTGTGGATAAAAATACCAGATATTATTTGCACTAGCGGTATATGCGGCTATTTAGGTCTTGGCTGTGCTAATAAACCCTGCGAATTTCATTTTCATATCAGGTGGAAAAATGATGTATATGATGGGTATTTATGTACATAAAGACTTCTCGAGTGAGAATTTCTAGTAAACTATAAAATAATCTGGAGCAAATACTAGGAATAAATTGCACTAGCAGTATATACAGCTATTAAGGTCTTGGCTGTGCCAATAAACCCTGCGAGTTTTGTTTTCATATCAGGTGGAAAAACGATGTAAATGTTGATGTGAATCTGTATGGATAAAGACTTCTCGAGTGAGAATTTTTAGCAAATTTTAAAATTCTGTGTAACAAATACCAGAGATAAATTGCACTAGCGGTATATACAGCTATTTAGGTCTTGGCTGTGCTAAATAACACTGCGAATTTCTTTTTCATATCAGGTGGAAAAATGATGTATATGATGTGTATTTGTGTGGATAAAGACTTCTCTATCGAGAATTTGTAACAAAGTTTAAATTTCTTTGGAACAAATACCACAGATAAATTGCACTAGCGGTATAAGGGGCTATTTATGTCTTGGCTGTGCTAATAAATCCTGCGAATTTAATTTTCATATCAGATAGAAAAATGCCGTATATGATGTGTATTTGTGTACATAAAAACTTCCTGAGTGAGAATTTCTATCAAATTTTAAAATTCTATGGAGCAAATACTAGAGATTAATTGCACTAGCGGTATATACGGCTATTTAGGTCTTGGCTGTGCTAATAAACCCTGTGAGTTTCATTTTCATATCAGGTGAAAAAATGATGTAAATGTTGATGTGAATCTGTATGGATAGACTTCTCGGGTGAGAATTTCTAGCAAACTTTAAAATTCTGTGGAACAAATACCAGAGATAAATTGCACTACCGGTATACACGGCTATTTAGGTCTTGACTGTGCTAACAAACCCTGCGATTTTCGTTTTCATATCAGGTGGAAAAATGATGTATATGATGTGTATTTGTGTACATAAAGACTTCTCGAGTGAGAATTTCTAGCAAATTTTAAAATTCTGTGGAACAAATACCAGAAATAAATTGCACTAGCGGTTTATACGGCTATTTAGGTCTTGGCTGTGCTAATAAACTCTGCGACTTTCGTTTTCATATCAGGTGGAAAAATGATGTAAATGTTGATGTGAATCTGTATGGATAAAGACTTCTCGAGTGACAATTTCTAGCAAACTTTAAAATTCTGTGGAACAATTACCAGAGATAAATTGCACTAGCAGTATATACGGCTATTTTGGTTTTGGCTGTGCTAATAAACCCTGTGAATTTTATTTTCATATCAGGTGGAAAAATGATCTATATGATGTGTATTTATGTACATAAAGACTTCTCGAGTGAGAATTTCTAGTAAACTTTAAAATTCTGTGGAGTAAATACCAGAGATAAATTGCACTAGCGGTATATGCGGCTATTTAGGTCTTGGCTGTGCTAATAAACCTTGCGAATTTAATTTTCATATCAGGTGCAAAAATGAAGTAAATGTTGATAAAAATCTGTATTAATAAAGACTTCTCGAGTGACAATTCCTAGCAAGGTTTAAAATTCTGTGGAGCAATTACCAGAGATAAATTGTACTAGTAGTATATACGGCTATTTAGGTCTTGGCTGTGTTAATAAACCCTGTGATTTTCATTTTCATATCAGGTGGAAAAATGATGTATATGATGTTTATTTGTGTACATAAAGACTTCTCGAGTGAGGATTTCTAGCAAACTTTAAAATTCTATAGAGCAAATACCAGAGATAAATTGCACTAGCAATATATACGGCTATTTATTTCTTGGCTGTAATAATAAACCCTGCGAATTTCATTTCCATATCAGGTGGAAAAATGATGTAAATGATGTGTAATTGTGTGGATAAAGACTTCTCGAGTGAGAATTTCTAGCAAAGTTTAAAATTCTGTGGCACAAATACCAGAGATAAATTGTACTAGCGGTATATACAACTATTTAGGTCTTGGCTGTGCTAATAAACCCTGCCAATTTCTTTTTCATATCAGGTGGAAAAATGATGTATATGATGTGTATTTGTGTGGATAAAGACTTCTCGAGTGAGAATTTCTAGCAAAGTTTAAAATTCTGTGGAATAAATACCAGAGATAAATTGCACTAGCGGTATATGCGGCTATTTAGGTCTTGGCTGTGCTAATACACCCTGCGAATTTCATTTACATATCAGGTGGAAAAATGATGTATATGATGTGTATTTGTGTGCATAAAGACTTCCCGGGTGAGAATTTCTAGTAAACTTTAAAATTCTGTGGAGCAAATACCAGAGATAAATTGCACTAGCTGTGTATACGGCTATTTAGGCCTTGGCTGTGCTAATAAACCCTGGGTGTTTAATTTTCATATCAGGTGGAAAAAAGATGTTAATGATGTGTATTTGTGTGCATAAGGACTTCTCGAGTGAGAATTTCTAGTAAACTATAAAATTATATGGAGCAAATATTAGAGATAAATTGCACTAGCTGAATATACAGATATTTAGGTCTTGGCTGTGCTAATAAACCCTGCGAGTTTCATTTTCATATCAGGTGGAAAAATGATGTAAATGTTGATGTGAATTTGTATGGATAAAGACTTCTCGAGTGACAATTTCTAGCAAACTTTAAAATTCTGTGGAACAAATACCAGAGATAAATTGCACTAGCAGTATATGCGACTATTTAGTTTTTGGCTGTGCTAATAAACCCTGTACCCCATCAACTTCATTTTCATATCAGGTGGAAAAATAATGAACATGATGTGTATTTGTGTAATTAAAGACTTCTCGAGTGAGAATTTCTAGTAAACTATAAAATTTCCTGAAGCAAATACTAGAGATAAATTGCACTAGCTGTATATACGGCTATTTAGGTCTTGGCTGTGCTAATAAACCCTGAGAATTTCATTTTCATATCAGGTGGAAAAATGTTATAAATGTTGATATGAATCTGTATAGATAAAGATTTCTCGAATGAGAATTTCTAGCAAACTTTAAAATTCTGTGGAACAAATACCAGAGATAAATTGCACTAGCGGTAGAAAAGCTATTTCGTTCTTGGCTGTGCTAATAAACCATGCGAGTTTCATTTTCATACCAGGTGAAAAAATGATGGTAATTTTGATGTGAATCTGTATGGATAAAGACTTCTCGAATGAGAATTTCTAGTAAATTTTAAAATTCTGTGGAATAAATACCAGAGATAAATTGCACTAGCGGTATATAAAGCTATTAAGGTCTTGGCTGTTCTAATAAACCCTGCTAATTTCATTTTCATATCAGGTGGAAAAATGATGTATATGATGTGTATTTGTGTGGATAAAGACTTCTCGAGTGAGTATTTCTAGTAAATTATAAAATTATCTGGAGCAAATACTAGATATAAATTGCACTAGCGGTATATACGGCTATTTAGGTCTTGGCTGTACTAATAAACCCTGCGACTTTCATTTTCATATCAGGTGGAAAAATGATGTAAATGTTGATGTGAATCTGTATGGATAAAAACTTCACGAGTGAGAATTTCTGGCAAATTTTAAAATTCTGTATAACAAATAATAGAGATAAATTACACTAGCGGTATATACGGCTATTAATGTCTTGGCTGTGCTAATAAACCCTGAGAATTTCATTTTCATATCAGGTGGAAAAATGATGTAAATGTTGATGTGAATTTATGTATGGATAAAGACTTCTGTATGGATAAAGACTTCTCGAATGAGAATTTCTAGCAAACTTTAAAATTCTGTGGAACAAATACCAGAGATAAATTGCACTAGCAGTATATAAAGCTATTTTGGTCTTGGCTGTGCTAATAAACCATGTGAATTTCATTTTCATATCAGGTGAAAAAATTATGAAAATGTTGATGTGAATCTGTATGGATAAAGACTTCTCGAATGAGAATTTCTAGCAAACTTTAAAATACTGTGGAACAAATACCAGAGATAAATTGCACTAGTGGTATATAAAGCTATTTAGGTCTTGGCTGTGCTAATAAACCCTGCTAATTTCATTTTCATATCAGGTGGAAAAATGATGTATATGATGTGTATTTGTGTGGATAAAGACTTCTCGAGTGAGTATTTCTAGTAAATTATAAAATTATCTGGAGCAAAAACTAGAGATCATTTGCACTAGCGGTATGTACGGCTATTTAGGTCTTTGCTGTGCTTATACACCCTGCGAATTTCATTTACATATCAGGTGGAAAAATGATGTATATGATGTGTATTTGTGTGCATAACGACTTCTCGGGTGAGAATTTCTAGTAAACTTTAAAATTCTGTGGAGCAAATACCAGAAATAAATTGCACTAGCTGTATATACGGCTATTTAGGTCTTGGCTGTGCTAATAAACCCTGGGTGTTTAATTTTCATATCAGGTGGAAAAATGATGTTAATGATGTGTATTTGTGTGCATAAAGGCTTCTCGAGTGAGAATTTCTAGTAAACTATAAAATTATATGGAGCAAATACTAGAGATAAATTGCACTAGCTAAATATACGGCTATTTAGGTCTTGGCTGTGCTAATAAACCCTGCGAGTTTCATTTTCATATCAGGTGGAAAAATGATGTAAATGTTGATGTGAATTTGTATGGATAAAGACTTCTCGAGTGACAATTTCTAGCAAACTTTAAAATTCTGTGGAACAAATACCAGAGATAAATTGCACTAGCAGTATATGCGACTATTTAGTTTTTGGCTGTGCTAATAAACCCTGTGAACTTCATTTTCATATCAGGTGGAAAAATAATGAACATGATGTGTATTTGTGTAAATAAAGACTTCTCGAGTGAGAATTTCTAGTAAACTATAAAATTATCTGGAGCAAATACTAGAGATAAATTGCACTAGCTGTATATACGGCTATTTAGGTCTTGGCTGTGCTAATAAACCCTGCGACTTTCATTTTCATATCAGGTGGAAAAATGATGTAAATGTTGATGTGAATCTGTATGGATAAAAACTTCTTGATTGAGAATTTCTTGCAAACTTTAAAATTCTGTATAACAAATAATAGAGATAAGTTGCACTAGCGGTATATACAGCTATTAATGTTTTAGCTGTGCTAATAAACCCTGAGAATTTTATTGTCATATCAGGTGGAAAAATGATGTAAATGTTGATGTGAATCTGTATGGATAAAGACTTCTCGAATGAGAATTTCTAGCAAACTTTAAAATTCTGTGGAACAAATACCAGAAATAAATTGCACTAGCGAAATATAAAGCTATTTCGTTCTTGGCTGTGCTAATAAACCATGCGAGTTTCATTTTCATATCAGGTGAAAAAATGATGAAAATGTTGATGTGAATCTGTATGGATAAAGACTTCTCGAATGAGAATTTCTAGCAAACTTTAAAATTCTGTGGAATAAATACCAGAGATAAATTGCACTAGCGGTATATACAGCTATTTAGGTCTTGGCTGTGCTAATAAACGCTGCTCATTTCATTTTCATATCAGGTGGAAAAATGATGTATATGATGTGTATTTGTGTGGATAAAGACTTCTCGAGTGAGTATTTCTAGTAAACTATAAAATTATCTGGAGCAAATACTAGAGATAAATTGCACTAGCGGTATATACGGCTATTTAGGTCTTGGCTGTGCTAATAAACCCTGCGACTTTCATTTTCATATCAGGTGGAAAAATGATGTAAATGTTTATGTGAATCTGTATGGATAAAGACTTCTCGATTGAGAATTTTTAGCAAATTTTAAAATTCTGTATAACAAATAGTAGAGATAAATTACACTAGCGGTATATACGGCTATTAATGTCTTGCCTGTGCTAATAAACCCTGAGAAATTTATTTTCATATCAGGTGGAAAAATGATGTAAATGTTGATGTGAATCTGTATGGATAAAGACTACTCGAATGAGAATTTCTTGCAAACTTTAAAATTCTGTGGAACAAATACCAGAGATAAATTGCACTAGCGGTTAATAAAGCTATTTTGGTCTTGGCTGTGCTAATAAACCATGCGAGTTTCATTTGCATATCAGGTGAAAAATGATGAAAATGTTGATGTGAATCTGTATGGATAAAGACTTCTCGAATGAGAATTTCTAGCAAAGTTTAAAATTCTGTGGAACAAATACCAGAGATAAATTGCACTAGTGGTATATAAAGCTATTTAGGTCTTGGCTGTGCTAATAAACCCTGCTAATTTCATTTTCATATCAGGTGGAAAAATGATGTATATGATGTGTATTTGTGTGGATAAAGACTTCTCGAGTGAGTATTTCTAGTAAACTATAAAATTATCTGGAGCAAATACTAGAGATAAATTGCACTAGCAGTATATACGACTATTTAGGTCTTGGCTGTGCTAATAAACCCTGCGACTTTCATTTTCATATCAGGTGGAAAAATGATGTAAATGTTGATGTGAATCTGTATGGATAAAGACTTCTCGATTGAGAATTTCTAGCAAACTTTAAAATTCTGTATAACAAATAATAGAGATAAATTGCACTAGCGGTATATACGGCTAAAAATGTCTTGGCTGTGCTAATAAACCCTGAGAATTTTATTTTCATATCAGGTGGAAAAATGATGTAAATGTTGATGTGAATCTGTATGGATAAAGACTTCTCGAATGAGAATTTCTAGCAAACTTTAAAATTCTGTTGAACAAATACCAGAGATAAATTGCACTAGCAGTATATAAAGCTATTTTGGTCTTGGCTGTGCTAATAAACCATTCGACTTTCATTTTCATATCAGGTGAAAAAATGATGAAAATGTTGATGTGAATCTGTATGGATAAAGACTTCTCGAATGAGAATTTCTAGCAAACTTTAAAATTCTGTGGAACAAATACCAGAGATAAATTGCACTAGCAGTATATTCGACTATTTAGTTTTTGGCTGTGCTAATAAACCCTGCGAACTTCATTTTCATATCAGGTGGAAAAATAATGAACATGATGTGTATTTGTGTAAATAAAGACTTCTCGAGTGAGAATTTCTAGTAAACTATAAAATTATCTGGAGCAAATACTAGCGATAAATTGCACTAGCGGTATATACGGCTATTTAGGTCTTTGCTGTGCTAATACATTCTGCGAATTTCATTTAAATATCAGGTGGAAAAATGATGTATATGATGTGTATTTGTGTGCATAAAGACTTCTCGGGTGAGAATTTCTAGTAAACTTTAAAATTCTGTGGAGCAAATACCAGAAATAAATTGCACTAGCTGTATATACGGCTATTTAGGTCTTGGCTGTGCTAATAAACCCTGGGTGTTTAATTTTTATATCAGGTGGAAAAATGATGTTAATGATGTGTATTTGTGTGCATAAAGGCTTCTCGAGTGAGAATTTCTAGTAAACTATAAAATTATATGGAGCAAATACTAGAGATAAATTGCACTAGCTGAATATACGGCTATTTAGGTCTTGGCTGTGCTAATAAAATCTGCGACTTTCATTTTCATATCAGGTGGAAAAATGATGTAAATGTTGATGTGAATTTGTATGGATATAGACTTCTCGAGTGACAATTTCAAGCAAACTTTAAAATTCTGTGGAACAAATACCAGAGATAAATTGCACTAGAAGTATATGCGACAATTTAGTTTTTGGCTGTGCTAATAAACCCTGCGAACTTCATTTTCATATCAGTTGGAAAAATAATGAACATGATGTGTACTTGTGTAAATAAAGACTTCTCGAGTGAGAATTTCTAGTAAACTATAAAATTATCTGGAGCAAATACTAGAGATAAATTGCACTAGCTGTATATACGGCTATTTAGGTCTTGGCTGTGCTAATAAACCCTGCGACTTTCATTTTCATATCAGGTGGAAAAATGATGTAAATGTTGATGTGAATCTGTATGGATAAAGACTTCTTGATTGAGAATTTCTAGCAAACTTTAAAATTCTGTATAACAAATTATAGAGATAAGTTGCACTAGCGGTATATACGGCTATTAATGTCTTGGCTGTGCTAATAAACCCTGAGAATTTTATTGTCATATCAGGTGGAAAAATGATGTAAATGTTAATGTGAATCTGTATGGATAAAGACTTCTCGAATGAGAATTTCTAGCAAACTTTAAAATTCTGTGGAACAAATACCAGAGATAAATTGCACTAGCGGTATATAAAACTATTTCGTTCTTGGCTGTGCTAATAAACAATGCGAGTTTTATTTTCATATCAGGTGAAAAAATGATGAAAATGTTGATGTGAATCTGTATGGATAAAGACTTCTCGAATGAGAATTTCTAGCAAACTTTAAAATTCTGTGGAATAAATACCAGAGATAAATTGCACTAGCGGTATATAAAGCTATTTAGGTCTTGGCTGTGCTAATAAACCCTGCTCATTTCATTTTCATATCAGGTGGAAAAATGATGTATATGATGTGTATTTGTGTGGATAAAGACTTCTCGAGTGAGTACTTCTAGTAAACTATAAAATTATCTGGAGCAAATACTAGAGATAAATTGCACTAGCGGTATATACGGCTATTTAGGTCTTGGCTGTGCTAATAAACCCTGCGACTTTCATTTTCATATCAGGTGGAAAAATGATGTAAATGTTGATGTGAATCTGTATGGATAAAGACTTCTCGATTGAGAATTTCTAGCAAATTTTAAAATTCTGTATAACAAATAATAGAGATAAATTACACTAGCGGTATATACGGCTATTAATGTCTTGGCTGTGCTAATAAACCCTTAGAATTTTATTTTCATATCAGGTGGAAAAATGATGTAAATGTTGATGTGAATCTGTATGGATAAAGACTACTCGAATGAGAATTTCTTGCAAACTTTAAAATTCTGTGGAACAAATACCAGAGATAAATTGCACTAGCGGTTAATAAAGCTATTTTGGTCTTGGCTGTGCTTGGCTGAATTTCTAGCAAACTTTAAATTTCTGTATAACAAATAATAGAGATAAATTGCACTAGCGGTATATGCGGCTATTTAGGTCTTGGCTGTGCTACTAAAAAATGCATGTTTTATTTTCATATCAGGTGGAAAACTGATGTTAATGTTGATGTGAATCTGTATGGATAAAGACTTCTCGACTGTGAATTTCTAGCAAACTTTAAAATTCTGTGGAACAAGTACCAGAAATAAATTGCACTAGCGCTATATACGGCTATTTAGGTTTCGGCTGTGCTAATAAACCCTGCAAATTTCATTTTCATATCAGGTGAAAAAGTGATGTAAATGTTGATGTGAATCTGTATGGATAAAGACTTCTCGAGTGAGAATTTCTAGCAAATTTTAAAATTCTGTGGAATAAATACCAGAGATAAATTGCACTAGCGATATTTACGGCTATTTAGGTCTTGGCTGTGCTAATAAACCCTGCAAATTTCATTTTCATATCAGGTGGAAAAATCATGTATATTATGTGTATTTGTGTGGATAAAGACTTCTCGGGTGAGAATTTGTAGCAAAGTTTAAAATTCTGTGGAACAAATACCAGAGCTAAATTACACTAGCAGTATATGCACGACTTGGAAGTTTTTACTAAAACATTACTAACAATAAAAACAATGTGAATGTATTTGTATGTATAATTGTTTTTGAAGTAAACATTTAGGTGATTCACGATTTTTCAACAAAATTAATTAAACCCGAAATTTAAATGGAAAATCAAAATTCAGCTTTTTCAGAGGCCACAAATAAATTTAAAAAGTTCAGAATAAAAAAAAACACTCTGGACTAACTGTTTTCTAGTTAGGCCCATATCATTTACCATTTCTAAGGTCATTTCACACCAACTTTTCAGATTACATGGTATCGAAATATGAAAAAATGTAATGGTTGCACCTTATATATGGGAAATTCGGAAGTTCTCGTTAATACTAAACCACTCTGGACTAATTGTTCATCCATGCCACTATGTTTTCTAGTTAGGCCTATATCATTTACAATTTCTAAGGTCATTTCACACCAAATTTTCAGATTACATGGTATCGAAATATGAAAAAATGTAATGGTTGCACCTTATATATGGGAAATTCGGAAGTTCTCGTTAATACTAAACCACTCTGGACTAATTGTTCATCCATGCCACTATGTTTTCTAGTTAGGCCTATATCATTTACAATTTCTAAGGTCATTTCACACCAAATTTTCAGATTACATGGTATCGAAATATGAAAAAATGTAATGGTTGCACCTTATATATGGGAAATTCGGAAGTTCTCGTTAATACTAAACCACTCTGGACTAATTGTTCATCCATGCCACTATGTTTTCTAGTTAGGCCTATATCATTTACAATTTCTAAGGTCATTTCACACCAAATTTTCAGATTACATGGTATCGAAATATGAAAAAATGTAATGGTTGCACCTTATATATGGGAAATTCGGAAGTTCTCGTTAATACTAAACCACTCTGGACTAATTGTTCATCCATGCCACTGTGTTTTCTAGTTAGGCCTATATCATTTACAATTTTTAAGGTCATTTCACACCAACTTTTCAGATTACATGGTATCGAAATATGAAAAAATGTAATGGTTGCACCTTATATATGGGAAATTCGGAAGTTCTCGTTAATACTAAACCACTCTGGACTAATTGTTCATCCATGCCACTATGTTTTCTAGTTAGGCCTATATCATTTACAATTTCTAAGGTCATTTCACACCAAATTTTCAGATTACATTGTATCGAAATATGAAAAAATGTAATGGTTGCACCTTATATATGGGAAATTCGGAAGTTCTCGTTAATACTAAACCACTCTGGACCAACTGTTCATCACTGCCACTGTGTTTTCTAGTTAGGCCTAAATCATTTACAATTTTTAAGGTCATTTCACACCAACTTTTCAGATTACATGGTATCGAAATATGAAAAAATGTAATGGTTGCACCTTATATATGGGAAATTCGGAAGTTCTCGTTAATACTAAACCACTCTGGACTAATTGTTCATCCATGCCACTGCGTTTTCTAGTTAGGCCTATATCATTTACAATTTCTAAGGTCATTTCACACCAAATTTTCAGATTACATGGTATCGAAATATGAAAAAATGTAATGGTTGCACCTTATATATGGGAAATTCGGAAGTTCTCGTTAATACTAAACCACTCTGGACTAATTGTTCATCCATGCCACTATGTTTTCTAGTTAGGCCTATATCATTTACAATTTCTAAGGTCATTTCACACCAAATTTTCAGATTACATGGTATCGAAATATGAAAAAATGTAATGGTTGCACCTTATATATGGGAAATTCGGAAGTTCTCGTTAATACTAAACCACTCTGGACCAATTGTTCATCACTGCCACTGTGTTTTCTAGTTAGGCCTATATCATTTACAATTTCTAAGGTCATTTCACACCAACTTTTCAGATTACATGGTATCGAAATATGAAAAAATGTAATGGTTGCACCTTATATATGGGAAATTCGGAAGTTCTCGTTAATACTAAACCACTCTGGACTAATTGTTCATCCATGCCACTATGTTTTCTAGTTAGGCCTATATCATTTACAATTTCTAAGGTCATTTCACACCAAATTTTCAGATTACATGGTATCGAAATATGAAAAAATGTAATGGTTGCACCTTATATATGGGAAATTCGGAAGTTCTCGTTAATACTAAACCACTCTGGACCAATTGTTTATCACTGCCACTGTGTTTTCTAGTTAGGCCTATATCATTTACAATTTCTAAGGTCATTTCACACCAACTTTTCAGATTACATGGTATCGAAATATGAAAAAATGTAATGGTTGCACCTTATATATGGGAAATTCGGAAGTTCTCGTTAATACTAAACCACTCTGGACTAATTGTTCATCCATGCCACTATGTTTTCTAGTTAGGCCTATATCATTTACAATTTCTAAGGTCATTTCACACCAAATTTTCAGATTACATGGTATCGAAATATGAAAAAATGTAATGGTTGCACCTTATATATGGGAAATTCGGAAGTTCTCGTTAATACTAAACCACTCTGGACTAATTGTTCATCCATGCCACTGCGTTTTCTAGTTAGGCCTATATCATTTACAATTTCTAAGGTCATTTCACACCAACTTTTCAGATTACATGGTATCGAAATATGAAAAAATGTAATGGTTGCACCTTATATATGGGAAATTCGGAAGTTCTCGTTAATACTAAACCACTCTGGACTAATTGTTCATCCATGCCACTATGTTTTCTAGTTAGGCCTATATCATTTACAATTTCTAAGGTCATTTCACACCAACTTTTCAGATTACATGGTATCGAAATATGAAAAAATGTAATGGTTGCACCTTATATATGGGAAATTCGGAAGTTCTCGTTAATACTAAACCACTCTGGACTAATTGTTCATCCATGCCACTGCGTTTTCTAGTTAGGCCTATATCATTTACAATTTCTAAGGTCATTCCACACCAACTTTTCAGATTACATGGTATCGAAATATGAAAAAATGTAATGGTTGCACCTTATATATGGGAAATTCGGAAGTTCTCGTTAATACTAAACCACTCTGGACTAATTGTTCATCCATGCCACTGCGTTTTCTAGTTAGGCCTATATCATTTACAATTTCTAAGGTCATTTCACACCAAATTTTCAGATTACATGGTATCGAAATATGAAAAAATGTAATGGTTGCACCTTATATATGGGAAATTCGGAAGTTCTCGTTAATACTAAACCACTCTGGACTAATTGTTCATCCATGCCACTGCGTTTTCTAGTTAGGCCTATATCATTTACAATTTCTAAGGTCATTTCACACCAACTTTTCAGATTACATGGTATCGAAATATGAAAAAATGTAATGGTTGCACCTTATATATGGGAAATTCGGAAGTTCTCGTTAATACTAAACCACTCTGGACTAATTGTTCATCCATGCCACTATGTTTTCTAGTTAGGCCTATATCATTTACAATTTCTAAGGTCATTTCACACCAACTTTTCAGATTACATGGTATCGAAATATGAAAAAATGTAATGGTTGCACCTTATATATGGGAAATTCGGAAGTTCTCGTTAATACTAAACCACTCTGGACTAATTGTTCATCCATGCCACTATGTTTTCTAGTTAGGTCTATATCATTTACAATTTCTAAGGTCATTTCACACCAAATTTTCAGATTACATGGTATCGAAATATGAAAAAATGTAATGGTTGCACCTTATATATGGGAAATTCGGAAGTTCTCGTTAATACTAAACCACTCTGGACTAATTGTTCATCCATGCCACTATGTTTTCTAGTTAGGCCTATATCATTTACAATTTCTAAGGTCATTTCACACCAAATTTTCAGATTACATGGTATCGAAATATGAAAAAATGTAATGGTTGCACCTTATATATGGGAAATTCGGAAGTTCTCGTTAATACTAAACCACTCTGGACTAATTGTTCATCCATGCCACTGTGTTTTCTAGTTAGGCCTATATCATTTACAATTTTTAAGGTCATTTCACACCAACTTTTCAGATTACATGGTATCGAAATATGAAAAAATGTAATGGTTGCACCTTATATATGGGAAATTCGGAAGTTCTCGTTAATACTAAACCACTCTGGACTAATTGTTCATCCATGCCACTATGTTTTCTAGTTAGGCCTATATCATTTACAATTTCTAAGGTCATTTCACACCAAATTTTCAGATTACATGGTATCGAAATATGAAAAAATGTAATGGTTGCACCTTATATATGGGAAATTCGGAAGTTCTCGTTAATACTAAACCACTCTGGACTAATTGTTCATCCATGCCACTGTGTTTTCTAGTTAGGCCTATATCATTTACAATTTTTAAGGTCATTTCACACCAACTTTTCAGATTACATGGTATCGAAATATGAAAAAATGTAATGGTTGCACCTTATATATGGGAAATTCGGAAGTTCTCGTTAATACTAAACCACTCTGGACTAATTGTTCATCCATGCCACTATGTTTTCTAGTTAGGCCTATATCATTTACAATTTCTAAGGTCATTTCACACCAACTTTTCAGATTACATGGTATCGAAATATGAAAAAATGTAATGGTTGCACCTTATATATGGGAAATTCGGAAGTTCTCGTTAATACTAAACCACTCTGGACTAATTGTTCATCCATGCCACTATGTTTTCTAGTTAGGCCTATATCATTTACAATTTTTAAGGTCATTTCACACCAACTTTTCAGATTACATGGTATCGAAATATGAAAAAATGTAATGGTTGCACCTTATATATGGGAAATTCGGAAGTTCTCGTTAATACTAAACCACTCTGGACTAATTGTTCATCCATGCCACTGCGTTTTCTAGTTAGGCCTATATCATTTACAATTTCTAAGGTCATTTCACACCAAATTTTCAGATTACATGGTATCGAAATATGAAAAAATGTAATGGTTGCACCTTATATATGGGAAATTCGGAAGTTCTCGTTAATACTAAACCACTCTGGACTAATTGTTCATCCATGCCACTATGTTTTCTAGTTAGGCCTATATCATTTACAATTTCTAAGGTCATTTCACACCAAATTTTCAGATTACATGGTATCGAAATATGAAAAAATGTAATGGTTGCACCTTATATATGGGAAATTCGGAAGTTCTCGTTAATACTAAACCACTCTGGACTAATTGTTCATCCATGCCACTATGTTTTCTAGTTAGGCCTATATCATTTACAATTTCTAAGGTCATTTCACACCAAATTTTCAGATTACATGGTATCGAAATATGAAAAAATGTAATGGTTGCACCTTATATATGGGAAATTCGGAAGTTCTCGTTAATACTAAACCACTCTGGACTAATTGTTCATCCATGCCACTATGTTTTCTAGTTAGGCCTATATCATTTACAATTTCTAAGGTCATTTCACACCAAATTTTCAGATTACATGGTATCGAAATATGAAAAAATGTAATGGTTGCACCTTATATATGGGAAATTCGGAAGTTCTCGTTAATACTAAACCACTCTGGACTAATTGTTCATCCATGCCACTGTGTTTTCTAGTTAGGCCTATATCATTTACAATTTTTAAGGTCATTTCACACCAACTTTTCAGATTACATGGTATCGAAATATGAAAAAATGTAATGGTTGCACCTTATATATGGGAAATTCGGAAGTTCTCGTTAATACTAAACCACTCTGGACTAATTGTTCATCCATGCCACTATGTTTTCTATTTAGAAGTTGTGAAGGTGCACTGCAACGTGGAATATGGCAATTTAGTGAAGTCTAACAAATACATTTGCAAATACGTTACGAAAGCCAGCGATTTTGGTGTTCAAACCCTCAATCCCAACGATGAAATCACACACTAAGTTATATTCTAATACTCATTTATTATTCAGGTATATTCTCATTCCCAATTCGTGATCGTCACCCCTCTGCTGTAAATTTGGCCGTGCATCTGGAGAATGGTCAACGAGTTTATTTATTTTAGATGCCACGTTATTACACTCGGACCCCATCATCGAAGAAATTTCAACGTCAGAAAAGCAAGGCGATGTGGCTCATAATCATCCGGATGTGCATTCTACATTTCTACTGATGTTTTTGGTCGAATTTACATAGTTGATCCGAAGAATGACGAATGCTTCTGCTTGCGGTGGCTGGTGAATGTTCGTGAGCCACATCATTTGAATCACTTCGAACTGTCAATGATGCCCAACATTTCGTGCTGCATATCAACAGCTCAATTTGTTTGAAAACGATACTCATTGGGAAACGATACTCATGATAATCTCTGTAACAATTGTTTCTGCATCTCCAACGCACATTATTTGATATCACTATTTTGACATGCTTCCCATCGAATTCCACGTTAACTGTGGAACAAGTACATGCGCCCGGTGTAACTTTTAACACATTCCCCAAGTTATTGATTTTGGCCACTGTTGGTGCAAGATCTGAAATTGATGAAGCAGTTTCTTCTTCTAGGATAGCGGTAACGTTGCTAGAAGGATGCCAAACGGCTCATTCAGCGTTGAATTTGCAATAAAACTTTCAAAAGACCGAAAACCTGACATGCAACATTGCGAAACACTCAGCAATGACCAAAGTTTTGGTAGCAAGTAAAAACATCATCTAGGATGAATGCACAATCGCGCACAAATACACATTGGAACCACTCAATCGAGCTACGAAAGATCTGGGCAATGACTCAAGCTGTTTTGGAGATACGATGATTGTACTGCCTGGCGATTTCCGTCAAACATTAACAGCTATTCCAAGATCGACCGCTGACGTTGAAATTAATGCTTGCCTCAAATCATCGACTCTGTGGCACTGTTTGTAGAAACTTCAGCTGATGATAAACATGCGGGTTCGCATTGCGAAACGAAGCATATGCCGACGATTTCTTTAAGAAATTGCTGACTATTTCGGAAATGGCCGTGTTCCTGCATACCATTTAATCTGCGGCAAGTGTTAACGAACATCATTTCTAAACACAAAAATCACAATCTAGGCAAAGAAAAAGGATGTGGATTACTTAAACTTCACAATTCAAAATCAAATCGTTGGTCCACTGCATTCCTTCAAATTTATCGACTATGTAACAATCGAAGACGAAGTAACTATTCAACTGAAATTTTAAACTTATTGGATCTGCCTGGTTTGCCACCGTATAATTTACATACTGAAGGTTGGCTCGGTAGTTATCATGCTTTGAATTCTGAACCAACCAAAACTATGTAACGGAACTCGTTTGGTGGTGAGAAAACTCATTGGCAATATGATCCACGCGACGGCACTCAAAGGAAAGTTCAAATGTGAGGAAGTTCTCATTCCGCGAATTTTGATGATCCCAACCGATATGCCAATCGAGTTTAAACGAATTCAATTTCCGATTCGTCTTGTATTCGACATGACGATGCACAAATCACAAAAGGAGAATATTCCTCTCACGGTCAATTGTACGTAGCATATTCACGTATCGGCAAACCATTCGCTTTGTTCGTTGTAGCACCTGACAACAAAACGAAAAATTTCATATATCACAAGGTGCTTCAATGAAAAAAATTGAAGCGAGTGCAACCCATCGAGCAAATAGTTTAACAGACGGTAGTGAAACAATGCTACGCGAATCATTTCGATTCACTTCAATAAAGGAAATGCCTTGCTGCCACGTGAATTACATTAGTTTCAATGTAATTAAAATACATTTCAATTTGATTTTTGTGCAGTACATTTATTGAATTTGATTCATTTTGAGTATTCATTTTATCTTAATCAAAAACTGAATTTAATTCAGCTAATAAGTTAACACAACATTTATTGATTCTGAGGCGGTACGAAGTTCGCCGGGTCAGCTAGTTTATAATAAAAATTACTTATTCTATTTTTGTCCATTATAGCCACCATTCTAATCTCCAAAAAATGCATGTTCCACAAGAAAAACCCTTTGCTACAAAATATTATACGTGGACAATTAATTTGAAAAAGTACTAAACTTTTATATATAAAAATTATATCCTACAAGAAATATCCTTTACTACAAAATATTTACGTGTAAAATTGGCTTAGTTTGAAAAAGTACTAACTTTATATATAAAATAACGCATCTTCTACAAAAAATATCCTTTAATACAAACATTTAAAATCCGCTTAGTTTGAAAAAGTACTAGCTTTATATTTGAAATATTACATCTTCTACAAGAAATATCCTTTGATACAAACGTGTAAAATTGGCTTAGTTTCAAATAGTAGTAGCTTTATATTTAAAATAACGGATCTTCTACAAGAAATATCCTTTGATACAAACGTGTAAAATTAGTTTACTTTGAAAAATATCTTTTGTTTTTCGTATAATGTTATTTTGACGACTAAACCATCGTCGATTATTATAGTAACGCATTTTCGAGTTTTCCAGATAGTTGGCATTTTTTAATCGAGAGATTTAAACCGAAAACATATTAAAGTTTCCGTTTTACAGTTTAACCTATAGTTGTGTGATACATTTAACAATTTTTTCTATTCGTTTGCGTGGTTAGAAATTAGTGATTATTTTAAAACGTTGTATTTGAGTGTTTATAAAAATAGTTTTGTGTTAAGTGCTATAGTATATTTGGCTATAGTTACGATTACAAAAAAGTATTTTTTTTTTGTTCATAGTCCTGTGAATCGTGAATTATAGTTTTTGCATATTCGTGTAAAATTTATTTCAAAAATGAGTAAGAACAAAATAAAACTTAGCTCTAAAACAGTGAACCGATTAAACCATATTACACTTACAAAAATATTAATATCCATCTTTGGGCAAAATTTAAACAACATAACAATTCCCAGGTCAAAATCAACAATATTAAGCGAAATTTGTAAAAAATTAAACATTGCAAACAATTCTCGCAATCATGTTTCTATTTATACAATTTATAAAAGAAAGATTCAAGGAAAAATTCGAAATTCAGCGGATTGTTCAAATGCGAGTGACTTAGGTTCAGAACATAATTTAAGCGCTAAACTTACAAGCACAGCAAACGAAAATGAACAAAACCTAAATGTTTTATCTGAGTGCGACCACATTGAGTAAATGCAGAGCATCGAACCAGAAGTAGTAATTTCACCCAACCAATCTGCGACTTTTTCAAATCAAGAGATCGCAGAACTCGAGGTCAACGATTTACAACATTTACCGGTTGATATTAACAATTGTCCTATAGATATAATTAGTCCACTTGAAACGGAATGGATATCTCGAGGACTTATGCAAATTTCTATAAACATTTTTGGCGAGTGGACAGCAGAATTGTTAAGAGAAAGTGTTAGAAGCGCATTAACGGACATTAATAACAATTGTGTGTTGAAGTTTGGAACGTTAAATTACGACAAGAACTACTCTAAAATAGTGCTATATGGGAAATGCAAATACCGCGACCACAACCAGAGCTACAAATTCCATATACAAGGGGAATACATGGAAATAGTTATTTACGAAAGGTAAAGACACGGAACCACACGGCATTATAAAAGAGTTTACTCAGCTGCGAGGAATGAAACGATCTGAGTTACAAGATAGAATGCAAAAGGTTTTGCCATACAAATTATTTTTAAAACGAAATTTAAATGTTGATAAAGATTTGCTTTGTGCTGGTAATACACAATCAATTGCAAATCCTTCCGTTTTACGCAAGGCGCGATCAGAACGTTTATTGGAAAATGATTTGGTTAAAGGCTGTGAAGTTATGGATGCATTTTCGCGTTATAAAAATGAACGCGACAAATATATATACTCAGTTGCACAACCACTTTCAATTATAATGATGAGAAGTGAAACATTGCGCATGTTAAATAATCATATCCCAGTGCATATTGATGCTACTGGCGGTTTAGTACGAAACCCAAGGTGCTGTGACGAACACAATTTCTCCAGAATTTACTACTATGCTTGTGTAGTCAAGATAAATAATACAATAATTCCAATTTGTGAACTAATTACAGCACAGCATGACACAACAGAAATTTTAAAATTTTTGGCTGACATGAAAAAAGTCATAGAGAGGACAAAACCAAAAATTTCCTTACCGAGATACTTCATTTGTGACTGGTCATGGGTCTTTATGAATAGCATTTTATTGATAATGAATGGTGTGAAGATCATTCCTTATTTAAACCTAACCTATGAGTTTTTAATGGGGGTAAAACCATCATTCGATTTGGTTGGAGTTTTTATTTGCTGCTCCCATTTCTCAGCAATAATAATCAGACAAATAAATGCGAAAATCGATAAATGTCCGAGAGAACTACGGGAATTAATCATGATATTTTTTTTTCTTGTAATAGACAGTTCGAATTTATCTGAAATCGATTATATTTTTAAAATTTTCTGCAAAATTTGTTGTGCAAGATATAAACATAATTTATTTATGAACGCATATGAAGAATTCCTTGTGATTGCCGAAAAACAATCGATCAATCTTAAAGATATTCCTAATACTCCATCAGAAGGAACGAGTAACAAAAAATTGCCAAAATTCACAAAATCATTTTGTGATTCTCCGTTCTACAAAAAATATTATAAAATATTTTTGGAAATATCTAATGAAACAGATAAAATAGAGGAGCAACAACCTAATACTCACAGCCAGAATGAGTATTTTGCTAAAGATTTTTTAATATTTTGCATAGGCAAATACTTTTCATATTTACCGTTATGGGCTTCCGTTGTTTTAAAAAATATTGGGGTAAATAATAGACCAGCCAACGCAACCATCGAGAATTGGTTTAATCTTGTCAAAAATAATCTTATAAAACAAAAAAATATGAAATTAGGTAGATTCATCGATGAATTGAGAGACACAACTAGGCTATTACAAAATACCATGGACCTTGAACCTCACATGAGGTCACAAATAAGCACTTCTCCCCACTCTACCCCAAGATTGAAGCCAAATGATGAGGAAGATCCTCAAAATGTGAACCTGGAGGAAATGTGGAGCAGAAAATCATCCAGACAAAAATCAAAATATTCAGGGAGGCATGCGGTAACCAAAATTATCCAACCAAAAATATTGAAGTTTTTCGAGAGGAAAAAGTCATCTTACTATGAAAATATAACAAGACTGGGAGATTGTTTAAATATTTTTGCATTTAATTTTAATGGACGCCAAGTTAATATGACTAATTTTTGTTATTCATCGTTAAACAATAAAAAATACGTAACAGCAAATGCTTTATTTGTTACATGTAACTTGTTGTTATTGGGAACAAATAATTACTGCCTTGACCTTTTTCAAGTAACGAGAGCATGTAACAAAAAATACGACCCTGACGTGGATGACGAATTAGTTCAAATTTGTAAACTAAAGTCAATCATTTTTCTCCCGATCAACAAAAATGGAAACCACTGGATAATTGTGGCAATCAACACAAATACAAAAACAATCCAGACGTATGACCCACTCAACCCTAACATCGTTAGTCAGCAATTGGTCAAACAAGCGGCAAATATTTATAATAAATTAGAACTTATTTAGGGTAACGAAAAGTCGATTTTCAAGTCAGAAATAAATTACAGCCTACCGCAACAAAAGGATACGTACAGTTGTGGACCTTTAGTATCTTATGCAGTTGATGTTATGGCTAACGCCAAAAGTGTTCCAGAAATTGAATCGAATAACCGGGGCGTGTATTTAAAAGCCGTTGCAGAATACCGGATCCATTTAAAAAAATTAATAATAAAAAATTCCATTTCCGTGGTACAAAACTGTCTATTATGTTTTGAAATTATTCAAGGCGTTTCAATGCAATGTTCATCTTGCGGAAGACAAATTCACGATAAATGCAACGCAACCAGAAATTTAATTACGAATGGAGTATGTAAATATTGCACGTAATAAACAATTAAGGTTTACTAAACACTAATCTTTTGTTTAAATAAATATAAAAATTTGAATTGAATTAAAATGGTTTTTATTTGTTAAGGGTCTCTCAATAAGGTAGTTTGATTTTTAAATGTAAATAAAGCAAATTGTGTGTGAGATATCCACCCAATTTTTTATTGTATTTTAAATAATATTTTATGGCATTAAGTATGAATTATAACGTCGTTTAAATGTCTACCTCGGCGATGCTCGATGCCACATATCAGAGAGGTTCAATCTTCGATTATTTTATCGCACGAATCGCTGAATTTGCTGTATGGCGGACTTAAGGGCTTCAATTGTTTGCAGTGTAGCCGCAAAGGAAGATGTCTAAGATGTATAATCGCACAACCTTGGTGGCCACTTGACGTTGCAGCTGTGCGAGACAACATGTGCGTTTCTCTTATGTTGCTGGGTCAGCTGGATTCTATACGGGTATCGACCCAGGTCCCAACGCAAAATACGCAAAATTTGCACAGATGTAGTCACAAAAATGCCTAAAATTTGACAGACGTTGCTTTAAAAACATGGTTGATATAACCTAACAAATATCGACCATCCCTATTGAAAGATTATTAAATCGGAAGAAATTAAATATTGCTCATTTGATGTTTGTTTGTTTGTTTGTTTATTAACTATGCAATCTGTTCTGAAGCCTAAGCACTCCCAACTCTTTCTCAGTTCGCTTTTAACATCCTACCTTATGCAGTAGCCAAATAGACGACGTAGGCTATAAATCCGATTTACGTAGAAACATCTGCGCATTGCATAGTTCCATGCCTACCTATAGTACTATCATGGAGGACGGGTCGACCCATGAGCTCTGCATTCCGACAGGGGGTCATATTTGTGTTCATTTTCACCACCGATCGTAATCAAATGAAAAGTCCCTTTTGCATCCTACCTCTATCGGGATCCGAGCCCGGTACCTTCTGCTCCAAACGCCAAAACTTTATTCACTGTGCCGTTTGGTCGGTTTATTTGATCTTCGAACATGAATAACCTTAATATTTCCTCGGTTTTTCAATCATACGGTATTCAATTAAAAAACAAATTATTGCATTAATCAAAAGTTTATCTAAAAGATTTAAATATTTTGTATTACACAGAGCTTTCAAATTTCCTTACCACCACTTAGATTATATTCGTCTTTCTAGACGAAAAATTAGTTACGATTTGTAATAATATTCAATAATGTTCTGGCACATTACTATTTAATTGAATATATTTAGTTGCATTTTTACGTTGTTTTGAAATTCAAAATGTAATTGTCACCAACTAATATACATTGTTTCTTTGAGCACAATATTAATTCATATGCAGAATATTACTTAATATTTTGGAGTTCATATTCTACTTGAACTTCAAATCTCGTCAAGCTAGTGAGTGCTGTGCGCTAAGCCGACTGCTCTTTTCAGGGAGTACACTAAGTTATTCAACAAATCATTTGCAAGATATTAAAATAATTATTTTTTTTTTTTTTACTACAACAGTATATATTATAGTTTATTGTTTTATAGTTCAGTAATATACTAGTATTTATTTATAAATTATATTTAGGTAGAATAAGTAATAGCCTAGTTCCGTCTTAGTTTACAATATTCTAGTACTTCTTCTCAATATATCACACACGTATAGCTAGCCCAGAGTGATTTAGTATTAACCAAAACTTCCGAATTTTCCATATAAGGAGCAAGCATAAATTTTTTTTATATTTCGATACCATGTAATCTAAAAATTTGGGGTGAAATAACCTTGGAAAATGTAAATGACATAGGTCTATCTAAAAAACATAGCGGCATTGATGAACGTTATCGTTGTTGCCGTGATTTTCAAATTTTTGCCTCGAATTTCGGCACGTGCTTAGCATCCTCAACAATAGAAGTCATGACTACATCGAGTCGTAGGTAGATCGTTTTTTTTTTTGTGAGTGTTAACCCAGTATAGTTACGATGGCGACGGTTGCTGATACTTTAGCGGAATTAAAAAAAAAGTCGCGCTGCCACTAAGGGCTCTCAAACTAAGTTGAAAAATTACGTTGACGCAAATATAAATAGAATCAATCAGCATAACCTTGCAACTCGTTTTGGATTAGGGGAGACTTATCTCGGGTATTTCCATAGAATCCAATTGTAGATAGAAAGGCTGGATACAAGCGAAACGGGAAAAAACACAGGGAACTCTTTGAAATCACATATTGCAGTATAAAATTCAAACTCTTAGCAGCACAAGCTAGTTCCCGTCGCGAATCAATGCCCAGTTTCTTAATTGAGGGACAGAATTCGGTCGTCAATCAATCCAGTGCACGTCCAGCTCGCCTTCCAAAATTGTTGTTACCACGTTTACCAGGTACATATTTACTGATTGACATGATTTTTATAAAACATTTGAAGCACAACGATGACACACTCACTACTGTCGAAGACTTTACTAAATGTAGATATTTTGTCCTCACCATGGTGTATATAAACCGGAAAGTAACTGTACACGACTACGTCGCGTTTTTGACGCATCCTGCAGAACTGCAACCGGCTACTCTCTCAATGCTGTCATGAATGTTGGTCCAAGTATACAGAAGGACCTATTGTCGACACTATTGGGATTTCGATTACGCCGATACGCATTAACGGCAAATATTACAAAAATGTATCGGCAGATTCTGGTGGATGATGAACAATCTTATCTACAGTGCATTTTGTGGCGATTTTCGCCTACGGATCAAATTGATGTATATCGGCTTAAATCCGTCACATCTCGTTTTTAGCTATTTAGGAACCGCCGCAGCTTCGTTTTGAGCTATTTGCTGCTTTCACCAGCTTGCGATCGAAAATAAAACAGCGCTACCTCTCACCTCTAAATGCATTATCGGCGGGTTTGAATTGCGAAAGTGGGCTTCTAACGATCCGAAGTAATTAGAGAATATTCCACCGGAACATCGTGAGCAGACCGTTTCCATAGATAAAAAGGATTTCGTCAGGAACTTGGACTCTCTTGGTACACTATAGACGACATCTTTAGATACAAGTATGTATATAAGTCCGAAGAATGCACCATTACTAAACAACGGGTATTTTCAGAAATCGCCACACTATTCGGTCCCTTCGGCATTCTCAGCCCCATCATTGTATGTAAAGGCGAAAATATTTTTACAACATTTGTAGCGTTTGAAAATTGGTTGGGACAATCCATTACCTGAGAGCTTATGAATCACAATGGGTGAAGTTTCGAGAGAAGTTATCATTAATCGAATAAATCGAGATACCTCGTTTTATGTTTTCCAATAAATTTGATTTCGTCCAGCTCCATGGATTTTAAATAATAACTTAAATTATAACTTGGAAAGGTTTTGTTGCTGAACTGATTCGGTAATTGTTTTGAGTTGGCTTGCCGCACACCCATCAAATTGGGCAACGTTTGTGTCTAATCGTGAATCGACTATCCAGCGATTAACTGAAAAATATGTATGGAATCATGTAGATATAAAATGTGATCCAGCCGATGTTGTATCTCGAGGTATGTTGCCTAAACAACTATTAAAGGACAATATCCGGTTTGTAAAAACCGGATTTTTTAACTGATCCTACTGCGTGCTGGCCAAACCAACGTATACAGGTCGATATCAAAAACGGACCAGAAAGAAGAAAGAATAATATCGTGGTGCTCGCTTCATCAAACTAACAATAAAGTATCGTCACGTTGAAGGTTCGTGAATTCTTTCACTCAATTGCGCCGTGTCTTTACTTGCGTCCTTTGTTTCGTCGATTGCGAAATTCTGAGACGAAATAGAAGTCAGAATATGTTCTTGATTCTTCCTTTGCGCCATTAGAACTTTTTAGAACCGAGAAGCTGATGGTTCGCATCGTTCAACGGGCATCGTTTAGTGAAGATTATATAGAAGATTGTTCACAAATTAGCACTTGCATAACGATAGTTACATCCAGAGACTACGGCCATTCCTTGATAATGAAAGAATAATTCGAGTTGGAGGGCCTTTAAATGTGTCGTACAATCAAATGAATCCCATATTATTGCCAAAGAATAGACAGTTTGTGTTTTCGCTTGTCGAATATTTGCACAATAAGAATATTCAAGTGGGACCACAACCACTTCTATCTGTAATCAGACAACAATACTGGATTAAAAATGGAAGGGACATCGCCCGCAGAATAGTGCAACGCTGCATTATATGTTTCAAATATCACCCTGTTCTTTATAAGCAGATAATGGGGAATTAACCCTTCGCGCCGAGTTCAACCAGCTCTTCCATTTCTAGTGACTGGAGTAAAATTTTGCGGTCCTGTAATGATTTCTTACAAACGTCGTGGTCAATTTCCAGCTAAGGCATATATTTCAATATTTGTGTGCTTCACTAAGAAATCTATTCATTTGGAGTTAGTGAGCAACCATTCGTCCGATGGGTTTATTGCAGCGCTAAAAAAGATTCGTCAGTCGAAGAGGTTTATGTTAAACTCTATATTGCGACAACGCTAAACAAATTTCGTTTATGAAAGCCGTCAATTAAATGAACTTCAATAAATAAAATCGCGATCACGTTATTAAAGCCTGTGGTGAAGATAACATTCGCATATCACACATGCCACCTTGATCGCCGCATTTTGGTGGCCTTTGGGAGGCCGCAGTTAAGCCAGCGAAGCATCACATAAACCGAATTCTGAATAATTCAACGCTTACTTATGAGGAGTTTAGTACGGTTTCGGCTCAAATCGAAGCAGCCATGAATTCAAGACCTCTAACACCAATGTCTTCGGATCCAGCTGATCTTAACGTGCTTACACCAGTCCATTTTTTAATCGGTGAACCACTTACGGCGCCAATAGAACCTGACTTGTCTACACTACACATCAATCGCCTCAGTCGCTATCAACGGATTAGGAGAAGTCAGCACGAATTTTGGGAACGTTGGTTGGTCGAAGGAATATATCGTCCAATTAAGGCAACGTTCTAAGTGGAGATCGTCGTCAAAGGTAGAATTAGGTACGATGGTTTTAGCCTTTGAGGATACTGTACCGCCTCAGAAGTGGATGTTTGGTCGAATCGTTGAGGTGCATCTTGGGAAAGGTGGCATCATCGTTATGTTGAAATCCATCATGTCCTTTCAACAGGCGGCAGTATGTTGCATCGCAACAACGTATATATCTGTTACAATTCGTTTTCTATAAAACTTTTAGTTTGGTTTATAGCGTAATTTCGGCATTGCTAAAAGAACAATCGAGCTAATCATGTCGTATACTACGATATTATAAATAAAACATAAACAAAATTTCGAGTAATCGTTTGCCTTTTCATTCGTAAAGTGTTTCGTGCATCATTCAGTGTGTTTATTTGATACCTTTGCGAGTGGTTATCTCGTCTATGTCGTGTCTCAACAAAATACACCATGTCGTGCAGATACAAACCTAATCCTACGAATTTTCACGTGTCTTCTCAATCAAAATTTTGGCACAAATTTACTATAGAGAAGAATGTTATTTAACTTACTACATATACTTATTCCGTGACAAATAATTTTTTAAATTAAGTTTACAAATGTTGTAGAAAACGTTTATTATTTTTGACCTGGTTATGTTTCAGCCAGCTTTTAAACATTAGAAATTAAATTTATAAAAGGTTTTGATAAATTATCAGATAAATCGCCTAAATGTATATATGATTTATACATTTTACTAATACATTGACAAGGAATATCATAATTAGTAATGGTTTAGTAAAAACTTCACATATCTATATAGGCGTGTGAAGTTTTTTCTAAAACATTACTAAATATAAATTACGTCATTTAGTAAAATTTAGGATAAACTTCATTACCATGTATATGCAGCTATTTAGGTCTTGGTTGTGCTAATAAACCCTGCGAATTTCATTTTCATATCAGGTAGAAAAATGATGTAAATGATGTGTATTTGTGTGAATAAAGACTTCTCTAATGAGAATTTCTATTAAACTTTAAAATTCAATGGAGCAAATACCAGAGATAAATTGCACAAGCGGTATATACGGCTATTTAGGTCTTGGCCGTGCTAATAAACCCTGCGAATTCCATTTTCATATCAGGTGGAAAAATGATGTAAATGTTGATGTGAATCTGTATGGATAAAGACTACTCGAGTGTGAATTTCTTGCAAATTTTAAAACTCTGTGGAACAAATAACAGAGGTAAATTGCACTAGTGGTATATGCGGCTATTTAGGTCTAGGTTGTGCTAATAAACCCTGCGAATTTTATTTTCATATCAGGTGGAAAAATGATGTATATGATGTGTATTTGTGTGCATAAAGATTTCTCGAGTGAGAATTTCTAGTAAACTTTAAAATTCTGTGAGGCAAATACCAGAGATAAATTGCACTAGCGGTATATGCGGCTATTTAAGTCTTGGCTGTGCTAATAAACCCTGCGAATTTTATTTTCATATCAGGTGGAAAAATGATGTATATGATGTGTATTTGTGTGCATAAAAACTTTTCGAGTGAGATTTTCTAGTAAACTTTAATATTCAGTGGAGCAAATACCAGAGATAAATTGCACTAGCGGTATATGCGGCTATTTAGGTCTTGGCTGTGCTAATAAACCCTGCGAATTTCATTTTAATATCAAGTGGAAAAATGATGTAAATGATGTATACTTTTGTGCATAAAGACTTCTCGAGTGATAATTTCTAGTAAACTTTAAAATTATATGGAGCAAATACTAGAGATAAATTAAACTAGAGGTATATACAGCTATTTAGGTCTTGGCTGTGCTAATAAACATTGGGTGTTTCATTTTCATATCAGGTGAAAAAGTGATGTAAATGTTGATGTGAATCTGTATGGACAAAGAATTCTCGTGCGAGAATTTCTAGCAAATTTTAAAATTCTGTGGAACAAATACCACAGATAAATTGCACTAGCGGTATATACGGCTATTTAGGTTTTGGGTATGCTAATAAACCCTGCGAATTTCATTTTCATATCATGTGGAAAAATGTTGTAAATGTTGATGTGAATCTGTATGTATAAAGACTTCCCGAGTGACAATTTCTAGCAAACTTTAATATTCTGTGGAACAAATACCAGAGATAAATTGCACTAGCGGTATATGCGGCTATTTTGGTTTAGGCTGTGCTTATAAACCCTGCGAATTTCATTTTCATATCAGGTGGAAAAATGATGTACATATTGATGTAAATCTGTATGGATAAAGACTTCTCGAGTGACAATTTCTAGCAAACTTTAAATTTCTGTGGAGCAATTACCATAGATAAATTGTACTAGCGGTATATACGGCTATTTAGGTCTTGACTCTGCTAATAAACCCTGCGAATTTCATTTTCATATCAGGTGGAAAATTGATGTATATGATGTGTATTTGTGTACATAAAGACTTCTCGAGTGAGAATTTCCAGCAAACTTTAAAATTTTATAGAGCAAATACCAGAGTACAATTGCACTAGCGGTGTATACGGATATTTAGGTCTTGGTTGTTCTAATAAACCCTGCGAATTTCATTTTCATATGAGGTGGAAAAATGATGTAAATGATGTGTATTTGTGTGGATAAAGACTTCTCGAGTGAGAATTTCTAGCAAAGTTTAAAATTCTCTGGAACAAATACAAGAAATAAATTGCACTAGCGGTATATACGGCTATTTAGGTCTTGGCTGTGCTAATAAACCCTGCCAATTTTTTTTTCATATCAGGTGGAAAAATGATGTAAATGATGTGTATTTGTGTGGATAAAGACTTCTCGAGTGAGAATTTCTAGCAAAGTTTAAAATTCTGTGGATCAAATACCAGAGATCAATTGCACTAGCGGTATATACGGCTATTTAGGTCTTGGCTGTGCTAATAAACGCTGCGAATTTCATTTTCATATCAGGTGGAAAAATGATGTATATGATGTGTATTTGTGTACATAAAGACTTCTCGGGTGAGAATTTCTAGTAAACTTTAAAATTCTGTGAGGCAAATACCAGAGATAAATTGCACTAGCGGTATATACGGCTATTTAGGTCTTGACTGTGCTAATAAACCCTGCGAATTTCATTTTAATATTAGGTGGAAAAATGATGTATATGATGTGTATTTGTGTGAATAAAGACTTCTCGAGTGAGGATTTCTAGTAAACTATAAAATTATCTGGAGCAAATACTAGAGATAAATTGCACTAGCGGTATATATGGCTGTTAAGGTTTTGGCTGTGCTAATAAATGCTGCGAATTTCATTTTCATATCACTTGGAAAAATGATGTATATAATGTGTATTTGTGTGGATAAAGACTTCTCGAGTGAGAATTTCTAGTAAAATATAAAATTATCTGGAGCAAATACTAGAGATAAATTGCACTAGCGGTATATACGACTATTTAGGTCTTGGCTGTGCTAAAAAACCCTGCTAGTTTCATTTTTATATCAGGTGGAAAAATGATGTAAATGTTGATGTGAATTTGTACACATAAAGACTTCTCGAGTGAGAATTTCTAGCAAACTTTAAAATTCTGTGGAACAAATACCAGAGATAAATTGCACTAGTAGTATATGCGGCTATTTAGGTTTTGGCTGTGCTAATAAACCCTGCGAATTTCATTTCCATATCAGGTGGAAAAATGATGAATATGATGTGTATTTGTGTACATAAAAACTTCTCGAGTGAGAATTTCTAGCAAACTTTAAAATTCTATAGAGCAAATACCAGAAATAAATTGCACTAGCGGTATATACGGCTATTTAGGTATTGGCTGTACTAATAAACCCTTCGACTTTCATTTTCATATCAGGTGGAAATATGATGTAAATGTTGATGTGAATCTGTATGGATAAAGACTTCTCGAGTGACAATTTCTAGCAAACTTTAATATTCTGTGAACAAATACCAAAAATAAATTGCACTAGCGGTATATGCGGCTGTTAAGGTTTTGGCTGTGCTAATAAATTCTGCGAATTTCATTTGCATATCAGGTGGAAAAATGATGTATATGATGTGTATTTGTGTACATAAAGACTTCTCGAGTGAGAATTTCTAGTAAACTATAAAATTATCTGGAGCAAATACTAGAGATAAATTGCACTAGCGGTATATGCGGTTATTAAGGTCTTGGCTGTGCTAATAAACCCTGCGAATTTAATTTTCATATCAGGTGGAAAAATGATGTAAATGTTGATTTAAATCTGTATGGATAAAGAATTCTCGAGTGACAATTTCTAGAAAATTTTAAAATTCTGTGGAGCAATTACCAGAGATAAATTGTACTAGCGGTTAATACGGCTATTTAGGTCTTGGCTGTGCTAATAAACCCTGCGAATTTTCTTTTCATATCAGGTGGAAAAATGATGTATATGATGTGTAATTGTGTACATAAAGACTTCTCGATTGAGAATTTCCAGCAAAATTTAAAATTAATTAGAGCAAATACCAGAGATAAATTACAATAGCGGTGTATACGGCTATTTAGGTCTTGGCTTTGCTAATAAACCGTGCGAATTTCATTTTCATATCAGGTGGAAAAATGATGTAAATGATGTGTATTTGTGTGGATAAAGACTTCTCGAGTGAGAATTTTAAGCAAAGTTTAAAATTCTGTGGAACAAATTTAAGAGATAAATTGCACTAGCAGTATATACGGCTATTTAGGTCTTGGCTGTGCTAATAAATCCTGCCACTTTCTTTTTCATATCAGATGGAAATATGATGTTTATGATGTGTATTTGTGTGGATAAAGACTTTTCTAATGAGAATTTCTAGCAAACTTCAAAATTCTGTGGAACAAATACCAGAGATCAATTGCACTAGCGGTATATACGACTATTTAGGTCTTGGCTGTGCTAATAAACCCTGCGACTTTCGTTTTCATATCAGGTGGAAAAATGATGTAAATGTTGATGTGAATCTGTATGGATAAAGACTTCTCGATTGAGAATTTCTAGCAAACTATAAAATTCTGTATAACAAATAATAGAGATAAATTGCACTAGCGGTATATACGGCTATTAATGTCTTGGCTGTGCTAATAAACCCTGAGAATTTTATTTTCATATCAGGTGGAAAAATGATGTAAATGTTGATGTGAATCTGTATGGATAAAGACTTCTCGAGTGAGAATTTCTAGCAAAGTTTAAAATTCTGTGGAACAAATACCAGAGATCAATTGCACTAGCGGTATATACGGCTATTTAGGTCTTGGCTGTGCTAATAAACCCTGCGAATTTCATTTTCATATCAGGTGGAAAAATGATGTATATGATGTGTATTTTTGTACATAAAGACTTCTCGAGTGAGAATTTCTAGTAAACTTTAAAATTCTGTGAGGAAAATACCAGAGATAAATTGCACTAGCGGTATATGCGGCTATTAAGGTCTTGGCTGTGCTAATAAACTCTGGTTGTTTCATTTTCATATCAGGTGGAAAAATGATGTATATGATGTGTATTTGTGTGCATAAAGACTTCTCGAGTGAGAATTTCTAGCAAAGTTTAAAATTCTGTGGAACAAATACCAGAGATCAATTGCACTAGCGGTATATACGGCTATTTAGGTCTTGGCTGTGCTAATAAACGCTGCGAATTTCATTTTCATATCAGGTGGAAAAATGATGTATATGATGTGTATTTGTGTACATAAAGACTTCTCGGGTGAGAATTTCTAGTAAACTTTTAAATTCTGTGAGGCAAATACCAGAGATAAATTGCACTAGCGGTATATACGGCTATTTAGGTCTTGACTGTGCTAATAAACCCTGCGAATTTCATTTTAATATTAGGTGGAAAAATGATGTATATGATGTGTATTTGTGTGCATAAAGACTTCTCGAGTGAGGATTTCTAGTAAACTATAAAATTATCTGGAGCAAATACTAGAGATAAATTGCACTAGCGGTATATACGGCTATTAAGGTTTTGGCTGTGCTAATAAATGCTGCGAATTTCATTTTCATATCACTTGGAAAAATGATGTATATAATGTGTATTTGTGTGGATAAAGACTTCTCGAGTGAGAATTTCTAGTAAAATATAAAATTATCTGGAGCAAATACTAGAGATAAATTGCACTAGCTGTATATACGACTATTTAGGTCTTGGCTGTGCTAAAAAACCCTGCTAGTTTCATTTTTATATCAGGTGGAAAAATGATGTAAATGTTGATGTGAATTTGTACACATAAAGACTTCTCGAGTGAGAATTTCTAGCAAAGTTTAAAATTTTGTGGAACAAATGCCAGAGATAAATTGCACTAGCGGTATATGCGGCTATTAAGGTCTTGGCTGTGCTAATAAACCCTAAGATTTTCGTTTTCATATCAGGTGGAAAAATGATGTATATGATGTGTATTTGTGTACACAAAAACTTCTCGAGTGAGAATTTCTAGCAAACTTTAAAATTCTATGGAGCAAATACCAAAAATAAATTGCACTAGCGGTATATGCGGCTATTTAGGTCTTGGCTGTGCTAATAAACCTTGCGAATTTAATTTTCATATCAGGTGCAAAAATGAAGTAAATGTTGATGAAAATCTGTATTAATAAAGACTTCTCGAGTGACAATTCCTAGCAAGTTTTAAAATTCTGTGGCGCAATTACCAGAGATAAATTGTACTAGTAGTATATACGGCTATTTAGGTCTTGGCTGTGTTAATAAACCCTGTGATTTTCATTTTCATATCAGGTGGAAAAATGATGTATATGATGTTTATTTGTGTACATAAAAACTTCTCGAGTGAGGATTTCTAGCAAATTTTAAAATTCTATAGAGCAAATACCAGAGATAAATTGCACTAGCAATATATACGGCTATTTATTTCTTGGCTGTAATAATAAACCCTGCGAATTTCATTTTCATATCAGGTGGAAAAATGATGTAAATGATGTGTATTTGTGTGGATAAAGACTTCTCGAGTGAGAATTTCTAGCAAAGTTTAAAATTCTGGGGCACAAATACATGAGATAAATTGTACTAGCGGTATATACGGCTATTTAGGTCATGGCTGTGCTAATAAACCCTGCGAGTTTCATTTTCATATCAGGTGGAAAAATTATGTATATGATGTGTATTTGTGTGGATAAAGACTTCTCGAGTGAGAATTTCTAGCAAAGTTTAAAATTCTGTGGAATAAATACCAGAGATAAATTGCACTAGCGGTATATGCGGCTATTTAGGTCTTGGCTGTGCTAACACACCCTGCGAATTTCATTTACATATCAGGTGGAAAAATGATGTATATGATGTGTATTTGTGTGCATAAAGACTTCTCGGGTGAGAATTTCTAGTAAACTTTAAAATTCTGTGGAGCAAATACCAGAGATAAATTGCACTAGCTGTATATACGGCTATTTAGGCCTTGGCTGTGCTAATAAACCCTGGGTGTTTAATTTTCATATCAGGTGGAAAAATGATGTTAATGATGTGTATTTGTGTGCATAAGGACTTCTCGAGTGAGAATTTCTAGTAAACTATAAAATTATATGGAGCAAATATTAGAGATAAATTGCACTAGCTGAATATACAGATATTTAGGTCTTGGCTGTGCTAATAAACCCTGCGAGTTTCATTTTCATATCAGGTGGTAAAATGATGTAAATGTTGATGTGAATTTGTATGGATAAAGACTTCTCGAGTGACAATTTCTAGCAAACTTTAAAATTCTGTGGAACAAATACCAGAGATAAATTGCACGAGCAGTATATGCGACTATTTAGTTTTTGGCTGTGCTAATAAACCCTGTACCCTATCAACTTCATTTTCATATCAGGTGGAAAAATAATGAACATGCAGTGTATTTGTGTAATTAAAGACTTCTCGAGTGAGAATTTCTAGTAAACTATAAAATTTCCTGAAGCAAATACTAGAGATAAATTGCACTAGCTGTATATACGGCTATTTAGGTCTTGGCTGTGCTAATAAACCCTGCGACTTTCATTTTCATATCAGGTGGAAAAATGATGTAAATGTTGATGTGAATCTGTATGGATAAAGAATTCTCGATTGAGAATTTCTAGCAAACTTTAAAATTCTGTATAACAAATAATAGAGATAAATTGCACTAGCGGTATATACGGCTATTAATGTCTTGGCTGTGCTAATAAACCCTGAGAATTTCATTTTCATATCAGGTGGAAAAGTGATGTAAATGTTGATATGAATCTGTATAGATAAAGATTTCTCGAATGAGAATTTCTAGCAAACTTTAAAATTCTGTGGAACAAATACCAGAGATAAATTGCACTAGCGGTGGAAAAGCTATTTCGTTCTTGGCTGTGCTAATAAACCATGCGAGTTTCATTTTCATACCAGGTGAAAAAATGATGAAAATTTTGATGTGAATCTGTATGGATAAAGACTTCTCGAATGAGAATTTCTAGTAAATTTTAAAATTCTGTGGAATAAATACCAGAGATAAATTGCACTAGCGGTATATAAAGCTATTTAGGTCTTGGCTGTGCTAATAAACCCTGCTAATTTCATTTTCATATCAGGTGGAAAAATGATGTATATGATGTGTATTTGTGTGGATAAAGACTTCTCGAGTGAGTATTTCTAGTAAACTATAAAATTATCTGGAGCAAATACTAGAGATAAATTGCACTAGCGGTATGTACGGCTATTTAGGTCTTTGCTGTGCTAATACACCCTGCGAATTTCATTTACTTATCAGGTGGAAAAATGATGTATATGATGTGTATTTGTGTGCATAACGACTTCTCGGGTGAGAATTTCTAGTAAACTTTAAAATTCTGTGCAGCAAATACCAGAAATAAATTGCACTAGCTGTATATACGGCTATTTAGGTCTTGGCTGTGCTAATAAACCCTGGGTGTTTAATTTTCATATCAGGTGGAAAAATGATGTAAATGTTGATGTGAATTTGTATGGATAAAGACTTCTCGAGTGACAATTTCTAGCAAACTTTAAAATTCTGTGGAACAAATACCAGAGATAAAATGCACTAGCAGTATATGCGACTATTTAGTTTTTGGCTGTGCTTATAAACCCTGTGAACTTCATTTTCATATCAGGTGGAAAAATAATGAACATGATGTGTATTTGTGTAAATAAAGACTTCTCGAGTGAGAATTTCTAGTAAACTATAAAATTATCTGGAGCAAATACTAGAGATAAATTGCACTAGCTGTATATACGGCTATTTAGGTCTTGGCTGTGCTAATAAACCCTGCGACTTTCATTTTCATATCAGGTGGAAAAATGATGTAAATGTTGATGTGAATCTGTATGGATAAAGACTTCTTGATTGAGAATTTCTTGCAAACTTTAAAATTCTGTATAACAAATAATAGAGATAAGTTGCACTAGCGGTATATACGGCTATTAATGTTTTAGCTGTGCTAATAAACCCTGAGAATTTTATTGTCATATCAGGTGGAAAAATGATGTAAATGTTGATGTGAATCTGTATGGATAAAGACTTCTCGAATGAGAATTTCTAGCAAACTTTAAAATTCTGTGGAACAAATACCAGAAATAAATTGCACTAGCGATATATAAAACTATTTCGTTCTTGGCTGTGCTAATAAACCCTGCGAGTTTCATTTTCATATCAGGTGAAAAAATGATGAAAATGTTGATGTGAATCTGTATGGATAAAGACTTCTCGAATGAGAATTTCTAGCAAACTTTAAAATTCTGTGAAATAAATACCAGAGATAAATTGCACTAGCGGTATATAAAGCTATTTAGGTCTTGGCTGTGCTAATAAACGCTGCTTATTTCATTTTCATATCAGGTGGAAAAATGATGTATATGATGTGTATTTGTGTGGATAAAGACTTCTCGAGTGAGTATTTCTAGTAAACTATAAAATTATCTGGAGCAAATACTAGAGATAAATTGCACTAGCGGTATATACGGCTATTTAGGTCTTGGCTGTGCTAATAAACCCTGCGACTTTCATTTTCATATCAGGTGGAAAAATGATGTAAATGTTGATGTGAATCTGTATGGATAAAGACTTCTCGATTGAGAATTTTTAGCAAATTTTAAAATTCTGTATAACAAATAGTAGAGATAAATTACACTAGCGGTATATACGGCTATTAATGTCTTGCCTGTGCTAATAAACCCTGAGAAATTTATTTTCATATCAGGTGGAAAAATGATGTAAATGTTGATGTGAATCTGTATGGATAAAGACTACTCGAATGAGAATTTCTTGCAAACTTTAAAATTCTGTGGAACAAATACAAGAGATAAATTGCACTAGCGGTTAACAAAGCTATTTTGGTCTTGGCTGTGCTAATAAACCATGCGAGTTTCATTTGCATATCAGGTGAAAAATGATGAAAATGTTGATGTGAATCTGTATGGATAAAGACTTCTCGAATGAGAATTTCTAGCAAAGCTTAAAATTCTGTGGAACAAATACCAGAGATAAATTGCACTAGTGGTATATAAAGCTATTTAGGTCTTGGCTGTGCTAATAAACCCTGCTAATTTCATTTTCATATCAGGTGGAAAAATGATGTATATGATGTGTATTTATGTGGATAAAGACTTCTCGAGTGAGTATTTCTAGTAAACTATAAAATTATCTGGAGCAAATACTAGAGATAAATTGCACTAGCGGTATATACGACTATTTAGGTCTTGGCTGTGCTAATAAACCCTGCGACTTTCGTTTTCATATCAGGTGGAAAAATGATGTAAATGTTGATGTGAATCTGTATGGATAAAGACTTCTCGATTGAGAATTTCTAGCAAACTTTAAAATTCTGTATAACAAATAATAGAGATAAATTGCACTAGCGGTATATACGGCTATTAATGTCTTGGCTGTGCTAATAAACCCTGAGAATTTTATTTTCATATCAGGTGGAAAAATGATGTAAATGTTGATGTGAATCTGTATGGATAAAGACTTCTCGAATGAGAATTTCTAGCAAATTTTAAAATTCTGTGGAACAAATACCAGAGATAAATTGCACTAGCTGTATATAAAGCTATTTTGGTCTTGGCTGTGCTAATAAATAATGCGACTTTCATTTTCATATCAGGTGAAAAAATGATGAAAATGTTGATGTGAATCTATATGGATAAAAACTTCTCGAATGAGAATTTCTAGCAAACTTTAAAATTCTGTGGAACAAATACCAGAGATAAATTGCACTAGCAGTATATGCGACTATTTAGTTTTTGGCTGTGCTAATAAACCCTGCGAACTTCATTTTCATATCAGGTGGAAAAATAATGAACATGATGTGTATTTGTGTAAATAAAGACTTCTCGAGTGAGAATTTCTAGTAAATTATAAAATTATCTGGAGCAAATACTAGCGATAAATTGCACTAGCGGTATATACGGCTATTTAGGTCTTTGCTGTGCTAATACATTCTGCGAATTTCATTTAAATATCAGGTGGAAAAATGATGTATATGATGTGTATTTGTGTACATAAAAACTTCTCGAGTGAGAATTTTTAGCAAACTTTAAAATTCTATAGAGCAAATACCAGAAATAAATTGCACTAGCGGTATATACGGCTATTTAGGTATTGGCTGTACTAATAAACCCTTCGACTTTCATTTTCATATCAGGTGGAAATATGATGTAAATGTTGATGTGAATCTGTATGGATAAAGACTTCTCGAGTGACAATTTCTAGCAAACTTTAATATTCTGTGAACAAATACCAAAAATAAATTGCACTAGCGGTATATGCGGCTGTTAAGGTTTTGGCTGTGCTAATAAATTCTGCGAATTTCATTTGCATATCAGGTGGAAAAATGATGTATATGATGTGTATTTGTGTACATAAAGACTTCTCGAGTGAGAATTTCTAGTAAACTATAAAATTATCTGGAGCAAATACTAGAGATAAATTGCACTAGCGGTATATGCGGTTATTAAGGTCTTGGCTGTGCTAATAAACCCTGCGAATTTAATTTTCATATCAGGTGGAAAAATGATGTAAATGTTGATTTAAATCTGTATGGATAAAGAATTCTCGAGTGACAATTTCTAGAAAATTTTAAAATTCTGTGGAGCAATTACCAGAGATAAATTGTACTAGCGGTTAATACGGCTATTTAGGTCTTGGCTGTGCTAATAAACCCTGCGAATTTTCTTTTCATATCAGGTGGAAAAATGATGTATATGATGTGTAATTGTGTACATAAAGACTTCTCGATTGAGAATTTCCAGCAAAATTTAAAATTAATTAGAGCAAATACCAGAGATAAATTACAATAGCGGTGTATACGGCTATTTAGGTCTTGGCTTTGCTAATAAACCGTGCGAATTTCATTTTCATATCAGGTGGAAAAATGATGTAAATGATGTGTATTTGTGTGGATAAAGACTTCTCGAGTGAGAATTTTAAGCAAAGTTTAAAATTCTGTGGAACAAATTTAAGAGATAAATTGCACTAGCAGTATATACGGCTATTTAGGTCTTGGCTGTGCTAATCAATCCTGCCACTTTTTTTTCATATCAGATGGAAATATGATGTATATGATGTGTATTTGTGTGGATAAAGACTTTTCTAATGAGAATTTCTAGCAAACTTCAAAATTCTGTGGAACAAATACCAGAGATAAATTGCACTAGCGGTATATACGACTATTTAGGTCTTGGCTGTGCTAATAAACCCTGCGACTTTCGTTTTCATATCAGGTGGAAAAATGATGTAAATGTTGATGTGAATCTGTATGGATAAAGACTTCTCGATTGAGAATTTCTAGCAAACTATAAAATTCTGTATAACAAATAATAGAGATAAATTGCACTAGCTGTATATACGGCTATTTAGGTCTTGGCTGTGCTAATAAACCCTGCGACTTTCATTTTCATATCAGGTGGAAAAATGATGTAAATGTTGATGTGAATCTGTATGGATAAAGACTTCTTGATTGAGAATTTCTAGCAAACTTTAAAATTCTGTATAACAAATTATAGAGATAAGTTGCACTAGCGGTATATACGGCTATTTAGGTCTTGGCTGTGCTAATAAACCCTGCGAATTTCATTTTCATATCAGGTGGAAAAATGATGTATATGATGTGTATTTTTGTACATAAAGACTTCTCGAGTGAGAATTTCTAGTAAACTTTAAAATTCTGTGAGGAAAATACCAGAGATAAATTTCACTAGCGGTATATGCGGCTATTAAGGTCTTGGCTGTGCTAATAAACTCTGGTTGTTTCATTTTCATATCAGGTGGAAAAATGATGTATATGATGTGTATTTGTGTGCATAAAGACTTCTCGAGTGAGAATTTCTAGCAAAGTTTAAAATTCTGTGGAACAAATACCAGAGATCAATTGCACTAGCGGTATATACGGCTATTTAGGTCTTGGCTGTGCTAATAAACGCTGCGAATTTCATTTTCATATCAGGTGGAAAAATGATGTATATGATGTGTATTTGTGTACATAAAGACTTCTCGGGTGAGAATTTCTAGTAAACTTTTAAATTCTGTGAGGCAAATACCAGAGATAAATTGCACTAGCGGTATATACGGCTATTTAGGTCTTGACTGTGCTAATAAACCCTGCGAATTTCATTTTAATATTAGGTGGAAAAATGATGTATATGATGTGTATTTGTGTGCATAAAGACTTCTCGAGTGAGGATTTCTAGTAAACTATAAAATTATCTGGAGCAAATACTAGAGATAAATTGCACTAGCGGTATATACGGCTATTAAGGTTTTGGCTGTGCTAATAAATGCTGCGAATTTCATTTACATATCACTTGGAAAAATGATGTATATAATGTGTATTTGTGTGGATAAAGACTTCTCGAGTGAGAATTTCTAGTAAAATATAAAATTATCTGGAGCAAATACTAGAGATAAATTGCACTAGCTGTATATACGACTATTTAGGTCTTGGCTGTGCTAAAAAACCCTGCTAGTTTCATTTTTATATCAGGTGGAAAAATGATGTAAATGTTGATGTGAATTTGTACACATAAAGACTTCTCGAGTGAGAATTTCTAGCAAACTTTAAAATTCTGTGGAACAAATACCAGAGATAAATTGCACTAGTAGTATATGCGGCTATTTAGGTTTTGGCTGTGCTAATAAACCCTGCGAATTTCATTTCCATATCAGGTGGAAAAATGATGTATATGATGTGTATTTGTGTACATAAAAACTTCTCGAGTGAGAATTTCTAGCAAACTTTAAAATTCTATAGAGCAAATACCAGAAATAAATTGCACTAGCGGTATATACGGCTATTTAGGTATTGGCTGTACTAATAAACCCTTCGACTTTCATTTTCATATCAGGTGGAAATATGATGTAAATGTTGATGTAAATCTGTATGGATAAAGACTTCTCGAGTGACAATTTCTAGCAAACTTTAATATTCTGTGAACAAATACCAAAAATAAATTGCACTAGCGGTATATGCGGCTGTTAAGGTTTTGGCTGTGCTAATAAATTCTGCGAATTTCATTTGCATATCAGGTGGAAAAATGATGTATATGATGTGTATTTGTGTACATAAAGACTTCTCGAGTGAGAATTTCTAGTAAACTATAAAATTATCTGGAGCAAATACTAGAGATAAATTGCACTAGCGGTATACGCGGTTATTAAGGTCTTGGCTGTGCTAATAAACCCTGCGAATTTAATTTTCATATCAGGTGGAAAAATGATGTAAATGTTGATTTAAATCTGTATGGATAAAGAATTCTCGAGTGACAATTTCTAGAAAATTTTAAAATTCTGTGGAGCAATTACCAGAGATAAATTGTACTAGCGGTTAATACGGCTATTTAGGTCTTGGCTGTGCTAATAAACCCTGCGAATTTTCTTTTCATATCAGGTGGAAAAATGATGTATATGATGTGTAATTGTGTACATAAAGACTTCTCGATTGAGAATTTCCAGCAAAATTTAAAATTAATTAGAGCAAATACCAGAAATAAATTACAATAGCGGTGTATACGGCTATTTAGGTCTTGGCTTTGCTAATAAACCGTGCAAATTTCATTTTCATATCAGGTGGAAAAATGATGTAAATGATGTGTATTTGTGTGGATAAAGACTTCTCGAGTGAGAATTTTAAGCAAAGTTTAAAATTCTGTGGAACAAATTTAAGAGATAAATTGCACTAGCAGTATATACGGCTATTTAGGTCTTGGCTGTGCTAATAAATCCTGCCACTTTCTTTTTCATATCAGATGGAAATATGATGTATATGATGTGTATTTGTGTGGATAAAGACTTTTCTAATGAGAATTTCTAGCAAACTTCAAAATTATGTGGAACAAATACCAGAGATAAATTGCACTAGCGGGATATACGACTATTTAGGTCTTGGCTGTGCTAATAAACCCTGCGACTTTCGTTTTCATATCAGGTGGCAAAATGATGTAAATGTTGATGTGAATCTGTATGGATAAAGACTTCTCGATTGAGAATTTCTAGCAAACTTTAAAATTCTGTATAACAAATAATAGAGATAAATTGCACTAGCGGTATATACGGCTATTAATGTCTTGGCTGTGCTAATAAACCCTGAGAATTTTATTTTCATATCAGGTGGAAAAATGATGTAAATGTTGATGTGAATCTGTATGGATAAAGACTTCTCGAGTGAGAATTTCTAGCAAAGTTTAAAATTCTGTGGAACAAATACCAGAGATCAATTGCACTAGCGGTATATACGGCTATTTAGGTCTTGGCTGTGCTAATAAACCCTGCGAATTTCATTTTCATATCAGGTGGAAAAATGATGTATATGATGTGTATTTTTGTACATAAAGACTTCTCGAGTGAGAATTTCTAGTAAACTTTAAAATTCTGTGAGGAAAATACCAGAGATAAATTGCACTAACGGTATATGCGGCTATTAAGGTCTTGGCTGTGCTAATAAACTCTGGTTGTTTTATTTTCATATCAGGTGGAAAAATGATGTATATGATGTGTATTTGTGTGCATAAAGACTTCTCGAGTGAGAACTTCTAGTAAATTTTAAAATTCTGTGGAGCAAATACCAGAGATAAATTGCACTAGCGGTATATGCGGCTATTTAGGTCTTGGCTGTGCTAATAAACCCTGCAAATTTCATTTTCATATCAGGTGGAAAAATGATGTATATGATGTGTATTTGTGTGCATAAAGACTTCTCGGATGAGAATTTCTAGTAAATTATAAAATTATATAGAGCAAATACTAGAGATAAATTGCACTAGCGGTATATACGGCTATTAAGGTCTTGGCTGTGCTAATAAACTATGCGAATTTCATTTTCATATCAGGTTGAAAAATGATGTAAATGTTGATGTGAATCTGTATGGATAAAGACTTCTCGAGTGAGAATTTCTAGCAAACTTTAGCAATTTCTAGCAAACTTTAGCGGTATATACGGCTATTTAGGCCTTGGCTGTGCTAATAAACTTTGCGAGTTTCATTTTCATATCAGGTGGAAAAATGATGTAAATGTTGATGTGAATCTGTATGGATAAAGACTTCTCGAGTGAGAATTTCTAGCACACTTTAAAATTCTGTTGAGCAAATACCAGAGATAAATTGTACTAGCGGTATATAAAGCTATTTAGGTCTTGGCTGTGCTAATAAACCCTTCGACTTTCATTTTCATATCAGGTGGAAAAATGATGTATATGATGTGTAATTGTGTACATAAAGACTTCTCGAGTGAGAATTTCTAGCAAACTTTAAAATTCTTTAGAGCAAATACCAGAGATAAATTGCACTAGCGGTATATACGGCTATTTAGGTTTTGGCTGTGCTAATAAACCCTGTGAATTTTATTTTCATATCAGGTGGAAAAATGATGTAAATGATGTGTATTTTTGTGGATAAAGACTTCTCGAGTGAGAATTTCTAGCAAAGTTTAAAATTTTGTGGAACAAATGCCAGAGATAAATTGCACTAGCGGTATATGCGGCTATTAAGGTCTTGGCTGTGCTAATAAACCCTAAGATTTTCGTTTTCATATCAGGTGGAAAAATGATGTATATGATGTGTATTTGTGTACACAAAAACTTCTCGAGTGAGAATTTCTAGCAAACTTTAAAATTCTATGGAGCAAATACCAAAAATAAATTGCACTAGCGGTATATACGGCTATTTAGGTCTTGGCTGTGCTAATAAACCCTGCGAATTTT